>OZ024823.1:97122650-97567111 GCA_964016985.1 Anodontia alba | reverse complement strand
CAATTAAATAATAATAATAATAAAAATAATAATGATAATAATAATAAAAAGCTCGCATCCCTCTGCCTGACCAGTCGCGGGTGAGAGCCCATGCTGGTTTTGGTGCGGGCCATGCCTGTCATCGGTGTTGGCATGACAGTTCCCGTCTGCAATTTTCTTAATGAATTGGAGGATTCTCACCAACGTGCATGAGTATATCTTTGGGGAATGCCTAAGTATTGGTAAGGTTTTGGTGACAGTCATTTTCAAAGTCAACAATTAAGTGAGGACATTTATTTTGCTGAAAACAGCAAGCAGTGCTCGCCAAATGCACCGACCACACCCCTGCGATTTTACTGCTGCAGTGTACCGCCAGTGTATGCTGCCTTCTTGAATCAGCGGAAGGGCAGCTGTCAGTTTCTGGCGAAAGAACGTGCACAATACAGTCGAACCTCATAGCTCGAACACTGACGGCTCGTTTACCATGGCTAATTCGAACTCCTTTTTGAGTCCCTTCGAAATTCTTTCGCTAGCTCAAGAAAAGAAATATTTAGGGAAATTTTCTTACTTTGTCATGAAATTATATGTTGTGTGTACTCATTAGAATCGCATCATCGAGGCGATTCTAATAAGTACACTCAACATACAATTATTCTGAAGAAAATAAAAAAAAAATCCTAAATTATCGCTATTTGCTTCCTGACCTGGCATCATGATCAACCCTCAGTGGCTCGAACTACCCATGTCTCGAACAATTTTCTATGGTCCTAAAGATGTTCGAGCCACTGAAGTTCGACTGTACTAGTTAGGCGCTTAGAGGACCAAGCATGTCCAGTAAAAGTGTGGTTAGGTAAACTGACGGCGCTCGACATGACCCCATTGGGTTGACTGGGCCGTAAAAATTGTTACGTATGCGTACAACTGCATGCATATGTAACACACTTGTTACGTATTCGTATATGTGACATACTCACACTCAAAGCACTTCCATTTTACTCAGTAACCTATTGATGTGTCTTAAAGTGCTGGGAGAATAGCAAACAGTGTAGACCCTGATCAGACGTCGCGTTCTGCCGCATCCGATCTCTGTCTACGTTGTTTGATCAGGCCTATCTGTCCGAAACCATAGTTTTAGATAATAGCAAAACTGTATATAATCAGGGATTCATAATGACCTTAACCTTTATCACTCTCTGGGAGAATTCAGCAGATGACGACGACAAAATGGTGATATGTTTTTCTTATTTTTCCTCGCAAAATAAGATTTGATATTTCGTGCAAATTGTCCCTAAGGAGGCAATTTGCACGAACTGCCAATTATTTAAAGCCAATTTTCTGGGAAAAATAAGAAAATATTAAAAAAAAAAGAAAAAAAAATCGCCTGTATGCTTGCAGTTGAAATTAATGAAGTGTGGGAATTCAAATACTTCAAGGTCTTTCAACAAGGCAGCATTACCAGTATCGTGAGAAAAAAAGGCATTATGTCAAATGCGAACCGCGAAGGCCTTGATCAGGCTGCGCTTGCGCAGTCTATTCAAGGCCTTCACTGTGCACTTTCCGAATCATTGGATACTGTTCTACCAGAAGAGAATGTCCAGAATACACTGCATGAATGCACACGGTGGTCTAGATCTTATTTGTTAGCATATGACAATGGCCCTTTTCGTACAATATAGCGCATGCGCTTAACTTAGTGTTGGCTGGGTAAAAAATCGGCAGACGAAATTTTGAAATACAGTCGAACCTCGTTATCTCGAACTCGCTTATTTCGAATTACCGCTTATCTCGAAGTGAAAATCTGGTCCCTGTTTTAACATGAAACTATGACAACAGGTAACAAAATAATGTGGAAAAGAGGAGAAATTGCTCCTAAGGAGCAATTTCTCCTCTTTTCCACATTATTTTGTATATATATTTCTAACTTCAGGAGTCAAATTACATGTTCATTTGTTAAATGTGGTTGGTCAATTTATTGTCTTCTTCACTCTCTTAACTCTGATATGTCGAGGTATGGATATCTCGAAGTGTTTCAGTGAGTCCCTTGGAATTCGAGATAACGAGAGTCGACTGTATGATTCTTATTATTTTGTCAGAAAACAGACTTTGACATTCCATGAAAACTGTCTCCAATTTGCATAGAATGTCAGACTGTTTTCTGTGAAACATACGAACAAAATCATCAGTTTGTCGTCTGCTGAATTTGCTCAAAGAGATTGAAAGTACTTGTCTTTATTTGTGACCTTTCATAAGAGCAAAACACATTATAATCTCCTTAAATTGTTTGATTAAGAAGCCTTGACTATATTAATTTTTGATCCGGATTAACTATTTTCATGCGTATTATTTCAAACTTTTTAAATGCTCATCTACAAAGAAATATATATATATATATAATTGAAAACATAAAAAATAATGTTCTCTCTCTTATATTACAAATAAGCTTTATACGTAATTACAGGAAAAGAATGTCTACTATTCGACGAAAAGGAATCTTTGTAGAAAAGACAAGGGCCCAGTTGTTCAAAGCGTTGTTAGCTTAACGAGATCGTTAAGAGTCATTTCGTTAACTGTTTTAGCGGATTCAAGCGGGCCCAGAATTAAAGCAAACAAATTAGTCTCTTATGGCAAATGCTTACTTACGAAGCTCAGATCAGCCGGCGCATTCACAATGTCTGATCAGTGCCTGAGCTGCCCGCTAACATAACTACTGGATACTATAGAATACAGACAACATAGATCCCGATCAAGACACAGGGGCGGATCCAGGATGATTTTTCACGGGGTTCGATCTGATTAAATTACCCAACTTACTCTACGTATTCGGACAGACAGGTTTGAGTAAACAATGTAGACCCAGATCAGACGCCGCAGAACGCGGCGTCTGATCAGGGTCTACACTGTTTGCCACTCACCACGCCATTTTACACACTTTCACAGATAGTAATTTGGACGTGTTGAAGAGAAGTACATGTATAAGGTAAGGACTAAAGAGTAAAGGGCTTGAATCTAAAGCTTAATAAAAGCAAACATTAACTCCTTCGGTGCCAAATTTTAGACGACACTTGTCGTCTGCTTTTCTTTTTTAACAAACTATCGCTTGAAAAGAAGTTTAAACGTAAAGTTGAAAGACTGAATGTCAAACAGCGTAGATCCAGATACCTTATCTGGATCTATGCTGTTTGCAAAAACCTATTATTATCGCCTGTGGCAATGAAAGTTAAAGAATCACATTGTTGTTCGATTTTTTACCTGTTACATTGAAAATTTATTAAACTTTAGTATACCCTTGTCCCATATCTCTATGTAAACATGGACAAAATTTGCGCCGGTACTTAGACGTTTACGTCTAAATATTTTGTCTTGTAGACTTTATATCAACAAAAGAAATGATTACAAACTTAACCCTTAAAGCTCCAAGCGCTGTAGCAGACGACATTTTCTTATCAATGTCAGAGAAAATAAGGCTTCACATTTTATGTGAATCGTCTGCTAAGTATTTTAATAATTAACTGTGTCTATGAGGACAAAAAGTGCAAAGTGTCACAAAAGTCCACAATGCACCAGTCAGCGGTCGCACAGTACTTGCAAAGAGCAGGAAACAGTACCAATGCTAAACCATGGCTTGTTTTCATAAGCCTCTAGAAAACAACAGATTTTATTTGGGCCAGAAAAAACGCACCTTCCAAAATACACACAAACAGCTAGGATATACTCCGGTCGTGCTTCTGCGCCGCATGGTTATGTAAATAGTTAAAGCAAATAGTTCAATCAGAGTGCATGGGTGTGCATGCTGATCTTGATCTTTTCCAGTGGAGTTTACACCGAGATACATTGTGCTGGCTTTAGGCCTATTTTCGGTCTTAACCCTCAGAGTACCGATCACAACTGCAGCAGACATTTTGAAATATTTTTATATATTATTTTTCAGAGAAAATAAGACTTGACATTTCATGTGAATCTTCTAATTAGCAGACGATTTACATGCAATGTCAAGTCTTATTTTCTCTAAAAAATGATAAAAATATTTCAAAATGTCGTCTGCTATAATTTCGCTTGCCGCTTTAAGGGCTAACAGAACTTAACCTGGTTAGTATTTAAATCCTGTTACACCTATAATAGAAGGCTTCTATCGTAGGTCCTTTAAACGATTTAAGATTAAAAAGTGACATTAGAACAGTAGATCTTTGACAGGTGACTGGCAAACAATGTTGGAAATAGAGGACCCAGACCCATTCTATAAATTGTATTCTAAAGTTGGAATCCAGAATTCCAACGCAGACGTAAAACTTAGAAGATACTTAAAAGACTTGGACAATGAACGGCAGGTGTCAGAAATGAGTCGAAACAATGCAATTTTTGAAGAAAAGGTGATCGCCTATCAGCTGAAACAGAATGCGGAAACAATGAAACGTGGAAATACAGTGGATACTTTATCAGGTTTATCGAAGCGAGACTCGGGTACTGTGTCCCCAGAGAAAACAAGCAGATCTAGAAATGAGAATTTAAGAAACACTGAAGAGTCGATATTTGTATCAGGTTATAGACTTTCGTCCGGTGATGTCAAGCCGCGTATGTTCTTTTGGTCACAGGATGCTTCAACGAAACTGCCGTCGCCCACTGCATTTTATGGCTACGAGCAGGAACTTAAAAGACCCCTTACAGAAGAAAAGTTGCTTGGCCAGGATGTTTACTATGGCAGTAAAATCCGGCCTACACAGTCCGCTGATCCAAGGACCAGTAGAGACACGCTGTCGTTACCAATCAGAAATGTCTACACCAGCGGAAATCCAAAGTTTGCAGATGGTGAAAAAATACCAGTACTGGAAAGAGCAAAGTCGGATATCCCAGTGCGCACAAACACAAACCATCATGCTGTGAATCTTGCGAAAACAAAACATTTTGCTAAAATTTATGACACAAAATATGAAACATCTAAGACTTCTGACCCAGAAGAACTAAAGTTGAACCTGAAACGGGAAACAGGAAGTCAGGAGAATTTACCAGGTATTCTAACCAAAACAATTCCAAAGCCTTCAAACCTCTGGGTCGGCGACCCAAAGGCAATTGATTCTGTGCGACGTCCTCGACGTAGAATTGCAGAAATGTTGTTGAATTTCAAAACCAGGGAAGAGGCCAGGCGGTGCTATCGAGAGATGTTATTGAGGACGCCTTGTAGTAGAAACTGCCAAGTTCCAAAAATAGTAACAGAGCTAGAGAAGACATATAACGAAATTCCAATGTTAGTGAGTGAAATAAACAGGTTGAAAACAGACGTTGAACGTGATCCAACCCTAGATGGAAAACAATACACCAAATCCACATTTGGATCGCATATGCAAAATTCTATATCAAGGAAAGTGCTTAATAAGAAGATGTTGCCCGTTGCTTTCAGGAAAACAAATAATACACTGTTAAAACATTATGGCGAGTCAGTTATGGAAAATAGTTCACCAAGACATTATAATACACCAGATATTTTCATTGAGACAATTTGATAGATTTAAATATTTTATTTGGCGTGTAATCAGACTTTATTTTCATGAACGTGCTTCCAGAAGCTCTCAGTTTCATCGGCACGCCAGACTTGGTAAAACGGGTAATATCAAACAATAATTAACGCATAGCACTCTGGGTAAAATTTTCAGCAGACGGCAAATCGATGATATTCTTTTGTCCAGAAAATAGTATTTGACTTTTCGCGCAAATTGGAGACAATTTGCATGACACGTCAAAACCTGTTGTCTGAGAGAAAAAAAAAAAAAAAAAAAAAAAAAAAAAGAAGAAAAAAATCAATATGTCGCTGCTGAGAATTTTACCAAGAGTGCTAAGCGTTATTAATTAACATTTTAATAACCATACGGAACTGTTAAGGTTTTTTTTCCCTCACAATTATTTCAATTATAATTTTTATCAATCAATGGTTTTAGTTATTTTAAAAACTCTTGGTGTTAGCATAATCAGTGGCTAACCAAATTCGGTTAAACCATTTATGCCTAGCGTCCCACAAAGGGACATTGGCAAACAATGTAGACCCAGATCAGACGCCGCGGAACGCGGCTTCTGACCTGGGTCTACACTGTTTACATTTTCAGAAATTTCTACAAAACATGATAATGATAAAAACTAACCAGACACCCCTTATATATCATTACGAGCACATGCCTATTCAAATATATTGAAAATTTTATCACCAGAAAATGAAAATTTTCAGATAATTTTTTTTATATTTTTCATATTTCTGCTCAAAACGTAGATTGTGGGTACTCGTTAGAACCTCCTCGCCGAGGTGGTTCTAACGAGTACCCACAATCTTTGTTTTTGAGAAGAAATAAGAAATATACTGAAAGGAAAAAGAAACGCAGGGTAGAGTTTTTTCCTTCTTATTTTAACCATTTTTTACGGTGTTTACTATAGCCATACACTTTTACAGATTGTCCTGTGAATGTGAACCGCGGGTATACGAGTCTTTGGTCGATGTGCTATCTACCCAGTGTAAGAAGTCATTCAACCGTGCACTACACAGTGCATTGCACGGACAATACGGAAAGCCAAAATTTCGTGCAAAACAAGCATGTTTAAACCTTCAGCACAATATTTCCTCACACCATTTGGTACACTTCAACGATACACAACGCTCTTCGATTCTTTTACCGACTTTTCTTTTCATTTTTACGCTACTTTGAACTTTTTTTCAATCATGGTACGATTGACTGATGTTCAGAGGGGTAGGGTAATTGCGTTGCCGATGCAGGGTCAGAGGCAACAGCAAGTTGTCAATCATTTTGGGGTTAACGTCTCAACAATTGAACGTCTTGTTAGACGTTTAAGGGAGACAGGGCATTTAGCAGACCGACCGCGGTCTGGGCGTCCACGCGTGACGTCGCGACGTCAAGACAAGACAATCCGTCTGGCACATTTGCGGAATCGTCATCTCACTGCTACCGAAACTGCCCTTAATACAGTAGGTACGCATAATCGACAAATTTCTCCGAAGACTGTTTGAAGTCGATTGCGCGAGATTGGTCTTCGAGCTCGTCGTCCATACGTTGGTCTGCCTCTGACCCAGGCACGTAGGTTGCGTCGTATGGCGTGGTTGACGGCGCATGCGCCCAGGCTGTTTCCGATGAGGCAGTGGAGACAAGTTCTTTTTACGGACGAGTCTAGGTTCACTCTCGCGCAGATGGTCGACGTCGTGTGTACCGACGTCGCGGAGAACGCTTTGCCGACGCCTGTGTTGTCGAATGGGATCGGTTTTGGGGTGGCTCCGTTATGGTCTGGGGAGGCATTGCTCACGGGATAAAATCACAGTTGATTATTGTTGCGGGCAATATGACCGCAGTAAGGTATAGGGATGAGATCTTGCGTCCTGTTGCAGTCCCGCTTGTGCAACAACGTAATCTGATTCTGCAGCAGGACAATGCCCGACCACATGTTGCCCGAGTTTGTCAGGATTTCCTGGCAAACAATAACATCGCACCACTAGCATGGCCACCGTACAGTCCAGACTTGACCCCAATAGAGCACATGTGGGATGAGCTGGATAGAAGGGTTAGGAAGCGCCGAAATCCCCCGCAACTCTCGCACAACTAAGGAATGCGTTGATCGATGAATGGAATAACATCCCGATGCGAACTGTCAATGCTTTGGTTAACTCTATCCAAAGGAGAATTAGGGCAGCAACGGCAGCAAGAGGGGGGGGGGGGGGGGGGGGGGGAGGGGGGGGGCACACCCGATATTGATTTTCAGTTTGATTTTGATTTCAAGATTTGTGGGGTAGCTACCAATGAACTTCAATAACTCGAGACTTGTTGATCACAAACCAATGAAATTTGGACTTTTGTTCCATACATGTACCGTTTTGTAATCATAGTAAAATATTTAACAAACTTTTTCAAACTTGAATGAAATTTAGGAATAAAATTTACCCTGCGTTTCTTTTTCCTTTCAGTATATATACCCCTGTAAACTCCAGTTTTACTATATAAAAGTGGGGTTTAGGGGTTCAAAATTATAGAGGTATGTTTTCGTGATGTGAAATGGACCTGTCCAAAGAGTTATGATAGAAGAGTCCACTCGGCTTATATGGGTTAAGCTGCAACATGAGAAACTGTATCTTCGCGAATGCGTAGGGTGATCTGAGCCTTCGCTGGACGAGCTTTTGATATCCAAACATCCAAGGTTTCCGCAGACGGACAGCGAAGACTGATCAGACTGCGGAATGTACGGACTGATCTGAGTCTTTGCTATACGCACATGTTGAAAGGTACATTTTCTCACGTTTTGGCGCAGTTATATTCGCGCAGAAACATAACGCTGAATCAATATCGAAGTAAAACCAACGTTTACAATGGGGAGGAGGAGTGGGGATACATGCTCAGGAGAGGCAAGTCATACCGTATTTACCCTAAGTATTCTGGCATCTTCACTCCTTACCGAATTCATTCTAAAACTTTAGCAAGTCAATTTACTTCTCTGCTGATGCGTCCAAACCTTTTGCTGGAAAAGTGGCAAACAGTGTAGGTCCAGATCAGACGCCGCGTCGGCGTCTGATCAGGGTCTACAATGTTTGCTCAATACTTTTTATCCGAATCCTTAGTGTAATTACGGTACAGGCATAAATGCACATGGTAAGCATTATTGAAGAAATAAAGGGCAATGAGTCTTGTAGCAATGAGGACAAGAGTTGTGATGGAATGACATGTTGGGAGACTGACATATTGCGGCAGCAATTGCTTAATATCTCACACTGCCGATTCGTATAAAATTTTATTCATCGTAACCATACAGTTCCTGAGATATAGACATGAGACATTAATGAACCTTAGAGGAGACAAATCTGTCAAATTGTTTCCTGAAGAGTGGTCTACTTTGGAAGACAGATGGATGTATGGACATTTAAACCAAATCAGCAACTCATGCGGAACATTACGAAAACAGGCCTATTTATATAGAAAATTTCCATAAAAGTCAATAAATATTAGCCCTATGTATATTTTCTTATTTTAGACTTAAATATACTGCGGAAACATCAAATAAATAATGTATCAACCAAGTTGCGTTACGCTCTGAAAAAGAAATAAAGACTAAAACAAAAGACAATAACTCATTTAGGAAAGAAGCATGATTCTTTGTATCATTCTGAGTTGAAACGGGTAGTATTTTATGAAAGCAACAATTTGCCTGAGGCAATGATTGTTGTTGTGCGGATTTTAACGCTATCAGGCACCCGCGGCGATTGTTATGTACATGGATTTGTACAGCCTTGCTTTCATGGATCACCCACGCACGCTTGGTGCCGCTGTCTGTCACCAAGCGTCGCCCTGTCCACTTTATACACAATCCAGGGCACATCGAGTATGAGCTAAGCGTTCTAATGGTCTGAAAATTGTCTTGACCCGTGCGGGACTCGAACCCACGATATCTCGTGGGGTTGAGTCCTGCACGATATCGTGACTCGAACCCGTGGGATATCGTGGGTTCGAGTCCTGCACGGGTCGAACGTGCGGGATGATGAAAATAAAATCGTTTTGTGTAGTAGATAGATAGCAATTATATTCTTCTCTGAAAGTACGTAAAGCATGTGCTTTCTAAACTGAAAAAACAATCCTTATTACAAATGCGAATAGCGTGGACTCGGATCAGTCTGTATATCTACACGCTCTAATCTGTGACTTGGACCTAATAATACCCGGACTTGTCACCTACGGAACTGCCCAAATACGTTGTCTTGGCTTGATTTTAGCGCTATTTTACAGCACTTTAGTCATTAAAAATGATTTTTTGGTAATAATTGTAATAAATTGTTTTTAGTAGGTTTAGTTGAAAAATGTTCAGTCACATTTAATAAAATTGAAGATATACCGTCATTTTGGGTGAATTTCTGATGATTTTCTGCTAAAAGTGCTGAAAATAGCTAAAATGGATACCTAGGTTTGATGTTGATGTTCTGTAAAAAATGTTCGATCTTCCTTAAATATAATGCTGCAGTCTTAAAGGTAATATATTGAACTTTTCGAAAACAAATCTCAGATATTTGGAGAAATAAATGAAATATGAGCATTTAAACTTCATCATACAAAATTATGTAAGCTCAGCCAGAACAACATATTTCCAATAAATACAATACCTGTATCATAGTTACTAGTCCAGTGTATATTGGGTCCAAGTCTGTGACTACGCTGTTTTCCAACACAATTTATGTACAAAACGATGAAGTCCGTTACAGACAAAGAGATGTTCTACTATGACCCGTAAGCATATATATAAGCCTTTCAAATCCATGTTTTTTTTTTTTTTTTTGTTTTTTTATTTGGGTTTTACGGCCCTTTCAAGAATATTTCACTTATATCGAGCCGATCGTTCATCGAAGGTGGGCGAAAACCGGAGTACCCGGAGAAAAACCACCTGACCATCCGTAAGCAGAACTTAGTCAGCTCTCTTATTGACCAGGCTACGGGGGCCCGCTTCAAATCCATGTTAAATGTGTATATGTTGTGGTATGTTGTATTTATGAGGGCCCCGTGGTAGACTGGCATTTTAGCTAAATGTGTAACCCTCTTGAAATAAATAAACAAATAAATATAAAGACCAAAGGGTGTTAAAAGAACATCTCTGACCAGTTAATCTCGAAAAGATGTGAAATGATTTTTGGGGCAAAACTGATACTTCACACAAAAGTAAGGGGTACAAATGAAAATTACTACCCTTTCCATTCGAGGATCTTACAGCTTAATGTTTACTACTCTGGGCTAATTCAGCAGACGACAGACTAATGATCAGGGTCTTTACTGTTTGCCACTAATCCAGCATCTTTTCAGAGACAGCAACAGATAGTAACTTTGAAGTTCACTTTAAGGACAAGCATGTATGGTAAGAAGTTAGGTGCCCTAATATTTAGCGTAAATAAGGTACAATTTCCCTTGGTCCAGCTGTTCAAAACTTACAACTGCATGGCGTGACGTTAAAATTTCAATATTTTGAAATACGGAAAATACATTAATATTTTTGCTGAAAAAAAAATGTGAGTAAATGTAGCAAAAATACCAACGTATTTAAAAATACCTTAGCTACAGCGGTAACGAGTTTGTCAGTAACAAGTTCGTTAAGCTAACGATGCTTTGAAAAAAACTGGGCCCCGGTTGCAATAATGTTTGTTACGTCCGGTATATTGTTTCTGGTTCTGTCCCATTCGCCTACGAAATTCCTGAATTCTAGTTGCCTCAGAGCTTGACTTAATATGGGAATGCAGTGTTACAAACGGATGGACATGCAAGACCGAATGCATATCAGCCAGCGCACAACAGAACCTACAATAAGACTTGGAGCGAACAGCGAAGACTCAGAGCAGCCTGCGCATTCACGCAGTCTGATCAGTCTTCGCTGATTGCATATGCCTTCTGCAGCTTCCAACGATGTATAAATGAGCTCCCTTGCCACACTGGGTAGATGTACAGGCTGATCAGTCTTTGCTGGTCACACAGGTCTTACTACACTCGAATCTCAATAGCTCGAACACCGATGGCTCGTTCACCATGGCTAATTCGAACTCGGTTTTGAGTACCTACGAAATTCTTCCGATAGATCAAGATAACAAATAATTAAGGAAGCTTTCTTATTGCATTATGGAATTGTATGTTGTGTGTACTCATTAGGAATATTTACTTCCCGACCTGGCGCCCTGATTAACCTTCATTGGCTCGAACTACCCATGGCTCGAACAATTTTCCATGGTCCCATTGAAGTTTGACTGTATAGGTTTTATCGCGCGCTGGCTACTATGTATCTCTGCTGACAAGGGTTACGCTAAATGATAGCATAGCACAATCGAAAACGTTAAACACCTGAGATTCCCGTTCACATCGTGGGACAAGTATTGACATAAACACACGCGTACCAAAGGGTATGTGCATTAACCCTTGAACTGTCAAGCACAACCATTGTCGCCTGCTTGTGTTTTTAAGTCATTTCTGCAAACAGTGTACAGTCTGATCTGGGTCCACATCGTTTGCCTGTGTGCAAAAAGAGGTTTGAAAAGTTTCCAAGAATATTCAGCAGAAGACATAAACGGACATTTTCAGATGCAGTATTTTCTTGGCGTTTTAAAGGTTAAGACCCGATTTTGGTCCCATTCTGGTCAAATACATCTCTATATACTCTAAACCCTTATCCAAGCCTATCAACAAATATCAATCGAAATATGTGTGAGGGCCCCTTGAGGAAAACATGAGATCAAAATTCAGTCTCAGCTATGTAATCTGTACACACTAGCATTGTAAAACTGGTCAAAAATGAAAGTTGTGCCAGAATCAAAATGTTTGTTTTTGTGATGAGGAACGACTTAAGTTTCCGGATTGTGTTTTGATTTGTGGTTAGGAAGTGACTAGAGGCTTGATGTCCGGTAGCGGGCCCTTAGCCAGCGAGTCTAGAGGTACGGTAGGGGACCTCTAGCCATTCCGAATGGGACAGCCAAGAGGTCCGGTGATAGATTATTCATTTGTGATCGTTTGTCATGCATTGCACTCCTTTCTCTTGGCGAGCGCAGAATTCACCTCACAATTGCACGGCGCGACATTGCACAAAACCTTTCACAATCAACCTTTCATCGTCTCAATATGACTTGAATAATGTTGAAAGAGACGTAAAAACACCACTGTCATCATCGCCCGTCATGCGTTCGTCTAAAACCTCTATTTTCTTCTGTCACACTCCTTTCTCTTGGCCAGCGCAGCTGAAACAAGATCTTCACGAAAGGGTCATGCCGAGTGTATAATAGACAGTCCGTCCGTATTTACGTTTGTTCGTCTGTAATACGTTGGCTTAAGTTTTGTGTCAGTTTCTAAGAGATACATGTATCTCATCAATCCTTGAATAAACTAGAGCCGCGTCTTGAGAAAAACGCACTTGGATCACTGGAAGGGAATGACCGTAGAAAACCGTATCGTTCATAGAGCCTTTGAAGTGTCAAAGCACAAATTCCAGGCTATATCGGTTCCCTGGCCTTCCTGAGAAATCAAGTGAAGCACAGAATTTGGCGAGTGGTGGCTGACATGGAGTTACCTGAGCAGTATTGTAAATTGGATTATTTTCCTTAGGTCTGTTAACATCAGATTTCGAGAATAGCTTGGCTATTTCCATTAGGTCTGTTTAACGTGGATTTACGATACATCAAAACGAGAATAGCTGGCCACGATGAGTCCACCTTCAGTGCATAGCACAAAACAGTTTCAAATTTTGGACCTATGGGGCAACTGTAACTTAAACTTCGAAAAATCCTTAGAATATATACTAACAGAATATAGGTTATAAAATAGTCAGAAAAATATCTAATACCATTTGCATTGCCATTGAATACACAGGCCATATAGATATTCAAATAAATTGCACTGGAAAGCATCCCGAAAACATGCCTATATAATTCTGACCCCATTAAACCCCACTTTTATATAGTAAAACTGGGGTTTACATGGGTATACATTATTTTTCTTATTTTTGATCAAAAACATAGATAGTGGGTACTCGTTAGAACCGCCTCGGCGAGGCGGTTCTAACGAGTACCCACAATCTATGTTTTGAGCAGAAATATGAAAAATATCAGAGTTTTTTATCTGAAATTTTTCAGTTTTTTGGAGGTGAAAATTTCTTTTTATTTGAATAGGCGTGTTTTCGTAATGGTAAGTCTGGTGGATCCATGGAATGACCCACCGCTGAATGGATCCCGAAATGGATCGAATTACTACAGTACCTGCTAAGGCTGGCACAATTAATCGGACAATCGATTAATGGATCGATAAATTCCACAAAAATGACTATCACTACTGATTTGCTAATAACTGACAATTTGATTTCTGTGTTTGTTACTTTACCATATTTACCCTTAGTATTCAGACACCTCAACTCCTCACCATTATTAATCTAAAATTTGAACAAGTACAGTTTACTACCCACTGTTGTGTCTAAAAATAGCTGGATGAATGGCAAACAGTGTAGACCCTGATGAGACGCCACATTTGCGGCGTCTCATCAGGGCCTACACTGTTTGCGCCTGTCTGATCAAATACATACAATAAAGTATAACAAATGGTAAGTCATGCTCAGACAGGTAAAATTATGACCTAATCTTCAGTGATTACAAATCGATTATCGATCACAATGGCAGGACTGATAATCGATTATCTTTTCAGCTCCGATTAACCAGCCTTAGTACCTGCCCTTAGCAGTGGGACGGGGAGGGAGATAACTGTCTAAACTGTTTATGTCCTATTCCGAAAAAAGTCAAAATTCAGTTGACTATAGGGACTGGACACACCCGGTAGATTTTCAACCGTATTTTATACGGGAGACAACTTTTGTAACTTCCCATTTGCTTTCCTGCACATCAATCCCTTTCTGAAAAGGAAACTGCTCTAAAAGGAAAGAATTTGTTCCCTTCTGTTCTGAAACGGGGTCTACTGTAAAGGGAAGAATTTGGGAGCAAATTCTGTCCTTTAACAATAGACCCCTTCTCAGAAGGGAGCAAAACTATTCTGATAAGAGTTGCTTCCCATGATAGTGTATCCATTTCCCTTAAGAAGGATTAAATAGAGATATTTACTCTTTTGCTGTGAATACCATAATTATTGTCATAGAGTGTAATGAAAACATCAGTATTTTCACGAGTGCGAAGCATGAGTGAAAATTTGAATGTTTTCATTACACGAAATGAAAATTGTTATGGTATTCACTGAAAAAGAGTAAATTTTCTTTTTATTTTATTGTTTACACGACAATGCACGCTTCTGACGTCATAACTAATGTCACAAAAACAAAACAGGAACGTCATGGCGTCGACGTTCAGTGCTTAACATGTGAGGCGCTGGAGAGACAAAAACAAAAAGTTTCGGCAAATCAAAATAATCTTGATACCAAAATGTTCCTTACATTCTAATTAAGAAAATGCATACCAACACTTGATATTTTAGTTCAGAAACAAAGAAGTTAGAGGTGTTAAAAAATCTGAAGTGGCGGTAACATCCACTTCTGAAACAATGAAGAAAACCGAAGTCGTCCAAAGTGAGGAGTGAAAATATAAATCATATCAGTCATAAGTGAAATGATACGATATCATTTCACTTGTGATTGATACCACTTTTATTTTCACCAGATATACACTGATTTCACTACTAACAATAAAATAATGTATTTTTATTTAAGGGCAAGAAAATACAACAAACAATCTTCAGAGGCATTGTTTGAATTCTTCAGTAAGTAATCTTCTATAAGACACATGACAAGACAAACAGATAACAGATATAACCCTTTAAGAGCCATTTAAAACTGTAGCAGATGACATCCTAATATACAAATATATCATTTCATTATTTTCAGAGAAAATAAAGCTCAATATTTTATGTGAATCTTCTGCCCAGCATGAAGCCTTATTTCCTCCTACTGATGTCTGCAAATAGTGATATGCAAACGGTATGAAATGCAGACTTATCTCCTCAGATGTTTAAGGCTATGGCTGCTGCAAATCTGAATGGTGATTTAAGGGTTCAACATGATTTCTTTAGAAAACTATCTCTCACACACAGTAATATTCTAGGAAAGGATACTACAGTTGGCTTGTACTCCAATCCAGTTAATGAATATACAGCTCTAGCTGAATGCCCTTTTTTCTACACAAAATTACTGACATTATTAACCCTTGTCCTGCTGAACCCGGATATATCCTGCCTTTGCAAACAGTGCAGATCCAGATCAGTTGGCTTCTGAAGAAGCCAACTGATCTGGATCTGCACTGTTTGCCATTAAGTATGTTAATTTATAGCAACAGTCCAGATTAAGCAATCTGATTGGCTGAAAATTAGAAGTGGGTGTGGCATCTTAATTTATTCAGCAGGACAAGGGTTAAAGTTTCTCCATGAAAATATGTTGTGAAGAAATAAAAAACAGATACCCTATTCAACCTAATTACCACACTGTGCGCTTAGGTTTTTCAAATTTACTGGGAAAACTTGTGGTAAAATATGTATCTACCTACTAAAGACACATTTTAAAATAATCAGAAAAGGACTTATTTGATGATGTTTATATGATCTTTTTCTGATTTTCTTTATAAAAGCCTATGATGTAGGTACTCATATGAATTGCACTGACAAGTCAGTGCAATTCATATGAGTACCCACAACATATGCTTTTGTAAAGTAGACATGAAGTACACTAGCTGTAATCTGAAGACTACAGAACTGCTTGACTGCGCGCTTATAGGGGTATGTGCAGTAATTAGGTAGAATATGGTACATGTACTTGGCTACTCTCAGCTATCTAGAGCTATGAATTATGAAGAAATGTGAATGTTTTGATGAATAAAATGGTCTACATCAAGTAAAAGCCTTTGCTGCTACTGACCAGTGAAGACCTAGAGTAACCTGCCATACTGACAGATAAATGCAGAGGACAATTTTTTTTTTCAAAAGATATCATATATCATAAGTGTATTCATTATAATGATATACCCAATACTGGATTATATATGCACCATGCCAAATGGGCTTGGCAAGTGTACGTCAAAAGTGCAGGCCTGGATCAGTCTGCATATCCACACAATCTGATCAGGGCCTTCACTATCCAAATACAGTATCATGGGTATTGTAGAATGTCTCAAAAGAGCACCAATGCCATGAAATGACTTGCAGTTATGCAGCATGATCTCAATTTGCGGAATATGATTCACATTTTTCGTAATCTGGAATATATCTGGGTATAGCATGATTTTGTTCACCAAGGGATTACCATAGCGCCTGATAAAATGCTTTTTTCAATCCAAAAGTATTGATATTTTTCTTATTTCTCATGAAAACATATGTTGTGGGTACTCATTAGAAGAGGCGCTTCCAATGAGTACCCACAACATATGTTTTTGTGGAGAAATAAGAAAAATATTTATCTGATATCCCTTTTATCTGGACCTATGAATTACCATAATAGCCCTAAGTACTGGGACAGACAGGCCTCAACTAACAGACCCAGATCAGATGCTTCAAAATGTGATATCTGATTAGCATCTATACTGTTTGTCACTGAGTCTAGCTTCAGAAACATCAACAGACATGTTCAAATTTAAGGCTAAGCATTGTAAAGAGTTAAGACATCCCAATATTTACGGTTAATATAGTAATCATAATAAGGTATATGATAATCCTTCACCTTAATGACTATACAGCAATGGAATGTGGAACATAATTGTTTCTAACTTTTATTACACTGTTTCAGCCACTATACAGACACTACAGACAAAACATCAATGATCATACAATTTGATACCTGAACACACAAACATTTCAGGTCATTATCAGCCTGCATTTATCCATAGTTAAATCAATGTTGTTGTATTACGTCTTCTTATGGCGGACTATTTGGTTATAATTAATAGCACTTTGGGTAAAATTTTCAGCAGACCACATATTGAATCCCTCCCCCCCTCCCCAAAACAGGTATTGACATTTCATGCAAATTGTCTCCAGTGGAGACAATTTGCATGAAATGTCAAATCCTGTTTTCTGGGAAAAATTTGAAAAATATAACTAATTTGTCATCAGCTGAATTTGTCCATAGAGTGGTGACAGTTAAAGACTATTTGCTTATTTTCATACATGAACTCAAACAGCATTTTCTACAACGTCATAGCTCCACATTAAAAGCTCTTTTGAACTGAAAACTGTTGATATTCTTCTTATTTCTCTATGTCAACATGTTGTGGGTAATATGGAACACCTTTCTGAGACAATTCTTAGGAGTTAAATGTTTTTGTTAATAAGAAAAATATTTTCCCAATATTCCCTCTTATCTAGAGCTATGGGCTGCCATGCTTCTTCTCATCTCTCACAACAATGGTGTCAGTATTAACACTTAGTATGCTGGGTTAAAAAAAATCAGCAGACAATAATGTAAACTATTTTTCTTATTTTCCCCAGAAAACAGGGTTTTGCACTTCATGCAAATTGTCTCCTAAGCAGGCAATTTGCATGAATTTTTTGTTGAAGTTTAATGGCCCTGTAAACTATTTCAGTCATTTTGAGCCATCTGCCAGATAAAGGGAGAGAGTGAAATAGACAGGGAAAGAAGAATAGGATTGGTGAGTAAAGGGCCCCAAACCCAATCTTGCTTCAAGTGAGGCAAGAACATTCCTGTCGAAAGCCAAACGTCTGTATGGTTCAACAGGAGTGCCCACCAGCCTACCACAAACAATCTGCATGAAATGTCATACCCTGTTTTCTGAGAACAAGAACACTATCATCAATTCCAGATAATGCTATTTTTCAACTGAAAATTAATATTTTCTTATTCTCAATGAAAACATAGGTTGTGGGTACTCACCTTTGTGACAAAATAAGACACAAGGATTCTTGTGTATCCCTCTTTAGATAGCCTGGAGACTGCAGAAGGTACATGCGCTCAGTGAAGAATCTGACCAGACTGCATGGATGCACAGGCTGATCTGAGTCTTCGCTGGTCGCACAAGTCTTATTGTAGGTTTTGTCATGCGCTGGCTCCAATGTTTTATTTTTATTTCATATTCATTCCTGATTGAATGAAAGTCCTGAGACAATGGCAATTAACACATTAAGCCACATAAATTACATTAACCCTAGTCCTGCTGAACCCAGATATGTCCTGCCTTTGCAAACAGTGTAGATTCAGATCAGTTGGCTTCTGAAGAATCCAACTGATCTGGATCTGCACTGTTTGCCATTAAATATTTGAATTTATATCAATAATCTTGATCAAGTAATCTGATTGGCTGAAAATTAGAAATGGGCATGGCATCTTAATTTATTCAGCAGGACAAGGGTTAACTAAAGGATACTGGACCTAGTAACCAAGTAAAATCATGATTGTTTCAAGCACTATCACACATGTTTCACTATTATACAGCAGAAATACTAGCACTATTAAAGTAATTTGACAAAGAGCTGTATACATCAAATTATCCATGACAACATTTTCATAAGTCCATATAAGGTGCTTTTTCAACCCAGAAGTTCTGAAAGTTTTCCTATTTCACCACAAAAACCTACGCTGTGGGTATTCATTAGAAGCGCCTTCACAAGGCACTTCTATTGAGTACCAAAGTATGTCTTCCTGGAGAAATAAGAAAAACATTATGTGGATATTGGATACTCCATCTTACCTGGTATTACGATTTTGATAAACATTCCATCTTCATCATGACAATATTATGCTGAAGACCAGTATGAAGAGAATTCAAATACAGCAGAATCTTCTGCATGTACCTTCCTACATGTGTTTGACACCTTTGTACATGTATTAGATATTCACAGGTAGTGAAATAGACAGACCAAGTATGGTAAGAAGTTAAGGTGTAGAAGTTAAGGTGTCGAACCAACACACTGGTCTCTCAGCAGAAGAACTCTGAATCTTCAGATTACAACACACTTTAAGTATTAGCATTCACCCAGCCTCTGATAATAATTCAAAGCAACAGATAAGGCACTTTTTTCATCCAAAAACTGCTGATATCTTTATTTCTCAATGAAAACATATGTTGTGGGTACTCATTAGAAGCGCCTCGCTGAGGCGCTTCTAATGAGTACCCACAACATAGGTTTTCGTCGAGAAATAAGAAAAACATTATGTGGATACCCCTCTTATCTGTAGCTATGAATATCCCCTCACAGGTTTATGAACAAAACAGCTGCATCAGACTAAAAAGACCAGTGTAAGGTATATTTCATGTCTTTGCAATAACTTCAGTCTTGTTTTAGAGTAGATGTGCACTGTATGTGTCTAGATTAGATTGCATGCATGTACATTCTGGTCAGGCAATCACAAGTCACTTTTTGCAAACTACAAGACCCAAAGTTACACTGAAGAGTGATCACCTGATCAGACTGTACATGAAAGATGTCTGGTCTGGACATGCAGTCTGTATATTATGTCCAAAGATAGGCACACTATTTTATGCTTTTGTGTTGAGGTTTTACGGCCCAGTCAACCCAATGGGGTCATGTCGAGCGCGGTCAGTTTACCTAACCACACGTTTACTGGGCAGGCTTTGTCCTCTAAGCGGTTAACCAGTATTGTGCACATTCTTTCGCCAGAAACTGACAACTGCCCTTCTTGAATCAGCGGAAGGGAGAGAATGACCGTAGAAAATATGCCCACAGTCCTGGACTAAACAAAATATTTTTCTTATTTCTGTGCATGAAGATATATACTGTGGATACATATTAAAAGCGCCTCTCACTGTGCTTCTAATGAGTATCCTGATCTGTGTCTACATTGTATCAAAAGGTCCTTTTAATCTGTTACAGTTAAATTATAATAAGAAATAATCAAAGATGGGGTTATCGGATGGCTATGATACCACATTCTAGTAACTTCTCAATCTTTGCTGCTACATCTGGGTTCTTTAAATGTCTGTAAAGAAAAAAAATAAATACAATAAAACCTGTGTAAAACAGCCACCTTTGAAATCGACCTTAGTGGTTGATGTAGAAAGGTGGTTGTCTTATAAAGGTACATGCCATGTAATTTTGCTAGCAAAATTACATGACATGTACTAGCAAAATTACATGACATGTACCTTTATAAGACAGACAACTTTTTCCACATAAACCACTATTTAAAGTCAGTCTCGAAGGTGGCTCTCTTACACAGGTTTTACTGTACATGTATTTGAATAATTCCAGAATTGCACAAATGAGGGGAAATTATGTTTAAAAAATACAAAGATGCCCCAACTCGAGACTGTAACAAAAAGCAGGGATGGATGAACAAATGGACATAGACAAAACAGTACAGCCACATATGACCTGCCTTTACAAATGGTGTAGATCCAGATAAATTGGCTTCTTCAGAAGCCAACTGATCTGAATCTACACTGTTTGCCATTCAGTATGAGAATTTGCATCAGTAACCTGGATAAAGTAATCTGATTGGCTGAAAATTAGAAGTGGGCAAGGCATCTAAATTTTATTCAGCATGGCAAGAGTTAAGAAACAGATGTTTCTTCACAAATTCTCCAGACAAAATAGACTTCCAGCTGATTAGAAAATAATGTATTGTTATCCTAATTTTTAATATAATCTATATGTAGTAACCATGCAGCACGCAGCAGTTATGAGGAAGAATATATACGGTGAAAAGGACCTTTATTGCTTGTGTGGGCAATGGCAGCCCAGATCAGCCTCTGCATTTTTTCAATATGGCCTCGAGGTTATAAAACTTTTTTCATGCTCAACTCAACTAAGCATGAAATTTGTCCTACTAATAAATCTCAAATTACTAACAATTGCAAATTCTTTCTTGCTAAACATAGCTGAGCATGAAAATTCTCTACTAATAAATATGAAAATGCCAACTATTGTTGGCATTTTCATATTTATTAGCAGAAAAATTTTCATGCTCAGCTGAGTTGAGCATGAAAAAAGTTTTATAACCACCAGGCCTGATCGGACTTCATTGTCTATAGTACCTTTCCCTAAGGGTTTTAATGTGAGAGGGAAGATTCAGGGGTTTATTATTTTAGAGATTAACCCTTTAAGCACTAACCGCAACTGCAGCAGACAGCATTCTAAAATTTTATTTTTCAGAGAAAATAAGGCTTGACATTTCATAGGAATTGTCTGCGTAGCTAATTAGCTAATTCAAAATTGTTTTTGAGTCCCTATGAAATTTTTCCGATAGCTCGAGAAAAATATTTAAGGAAATTTTCTTATGAAATTGTATGTTGTGTGTTCTCATTTGAATTGCCTCACTGAGATGTTTCTAATGAGTACACTGAACATGCCATTATTGTCTAGAAGATTGAAAAAAACAACAACAAAAAAAAAAACCCCTAAATTATTGCAATTTGCTTCCTGACCTGGCATCATGATTAATCCTCAGTGGCTCAAACAACCCGTATCTCGAACAAATTTCCATGGTCCCAAAGATGTTCCAGCCACTGAAATTTGACTGTATATAAATCTATAGCATACAGCAGTCCTACAGTGAGCAAATTCTTTCCTTTTACAGTACAATCTTTTTCAGAAGGAAGGCAGAGAAAACTCATGACAGAATTGCCTCCCCTGAAAATATGCATTTCCTTTAAAACTAAAGTCTACTTACTCTTTCAAAGCATTAGGATCTTTCTGCATTTGTTCTAGAATCAGTCTCATAGCTGGATCTGCCAGAATTTGTTGAACTTCAGGGTTTTCCATGGCACGTTTCCTCACTGCCTCAGGGTCATTGCTCTCTGCTACCACTGAGCTCCTATAACCTTGCTGTGCTTCCTGTAAACACACATGAACATTGTCAGAATATTGTGATCTTGTGCAATAGGCAACTAGAAAGACCTTGACCAGAATGCACATCATTCTAACAATATGCAGATCCTAAATAAATAATAAAGGCTAAGACTTGCTGGAATAAACCTTCACTGCATATGATACAGCTCTAAAACACTTGTTCTGAAACTCACCAACAACGATTTTAACATTTCTTCACAAAAATCATGTTGTCAGAACCATAACAACTGTGAATTGGATCCCCTCAGCAAACAGTGCAGACCCAAATCAGACTGGTCATGTTTCCCACTCAGCCAGTAATTTTGTCACAGGATTACCCAGCTAGCATTCTACGTAAATCTACATCGGGCCGTCATCGGCCCGTCAGCTACCCTGACGGGCCGATGACGGCCCGATATAGATTTATGTAGAATGCTGACTGGGTTAGGGTTTAAGTTTCAGAGGAATGGTGGTAGAACGAGATGTATTCGAATCTTATCCTTTACCACTCTCTGGGCTGATTCAGCAGATGACAAGTTGACAGTTTATGATTCATGATTTGCTGACTCAGACAGGACAGGGTTTTCTTTGTTTTACTTGTGGTATATGTAGATCGTTGCCACACTTTGATTTTTTCTTTTTTTTTTTTTCTTCGCAGATTGCACGCTGGCAGTAAAACCGAAAGTAGAAAAGAAGGGAAATTACTCAGTTAAACTAAGATTTTGTGGGAAAATCGGAATATATTTTACAAAACCCGACTAACTAACTGGTTGCGATAGTTTATCAATTTTTTGCTGGTAAAATTTTAATAACCAGTCTGGTAGATGTCGCATGCGCGGATAATCTGACTAATCAGTGATCCTTTTACTGACAATCTACTTCAAGTATACATCACAAAGAAAGAAAAAAAAGTTGGAAAACTGCCATAGCAGAAAACAGTGTTTGGACATTCTGTCCTACTTGGCAGGCGAGGTCTTGGACATTCAGACTGTTTTCGGACTATGTCAAAATGAATCCCTGCTTTGTGGACCATTGGTACGGAATATTGTCAGAGCTTGAGTATGTGTGTATATTACAAATATTTCCAGCAACAGGATCAGGAGCTAATTAAAATCTGTAAAACATTTGATATGCTTTCTGGTTGTAGACAGAAGTATGTGCAAATTTCAGTGTAGTACATGGTTCCAAGAACTGTACTTTATCAAAAAAAGATCCGAGAGCTTGCCAGAGCCCAGGTTATGTTCAAAATAGAATGATGCATACTAAAAGGAAAAACCCTACCATGTATGTGAACAGTCTATGCAGCCTCTTCACTACTTATTACCATATTAACCCTGACAGTTGTTATTCTTGTTAAACTCAGTGATCAGTGCAGTGAAAGTTAAAGTTTAACAGTTTGTAGACTTCATTTAGGGTGGTCCCTAGGGTGGATACTAGGGTGGATGTAAGTACACTGATGAACAAACGAAGGGACAAAACTTGCACGTCTATGTCACTCATGTTGGCGCAAGTGCGACAAAAACTGCTGGATGAGTGGTGAACAGTGGAGCCCATACTCAGAAGCTCTATTCTGTGGCATCTGTTTGGGGTCTACATTGTTTGCTCCAGCCTGTCTGTCTGAACACTTGGGGTAAATGCATATCCACTATCGTCAAAATCCAGCTTTAAAAGTTAGAGTTCTACGGCCCAGTCAACATTGTTATGGTCATGTCCAGCCAGTCCAAAATACTGCTCAAATGAATGACAGACACTGCTGACATTCACAGGGACAGGATTCAGCTGTTTGTAATATATGAGGTTTCCATCAAGGTGTATTTAAACAATACTTACTGCATTATTTGGGTCTATTTCAAGAGCTTTGGTGAAACATTGGGCAGCTTTTGTATGTTCTTTCATTGCTGTCAGTATTGATCCCTTCCTTAAATAGCCTTTAACTGAAACAAAGTCATCAGAGAAATTGTTGAGGAGTATTTGGCAATTATCCTGGGCTAATTTTCTCTAGCTCCTTAAAAAACGTGGTGGATACTCATTTCAAGAGCCTCATCAAGGCATTTCTAATGAGTACACATAATGTATGTTTTCATGAAGAACTAAGAAAAAGTATCCCAGAATTATCACCAAATATGCCTTGAAAAATTAGGTCAAGGTCACCAAAATCTAACCAGTTCTTTTTGTCCTAATTACATATCCATAAAATTTTAGAATCCAACAACTGGTTCACGATATTGTGCAGACAAGAAAGTGTGATGCTGATGTCAAAGCCGACTCCAACGGTATCTGCACCAAAAACAATATACCCCCTCCCCTTGGATAAGAAGACTTAATAATGGTTTTGGTCAAGCATGGTTTTTGTCCTTTGTCTTTATGATTTGGCAAGACTACAACTTAAGAAAATCTAAGTTGGGTATTAGAAATGCATCTTTTCTGCTTCTCTTTCTTTTTTTTTTTTTTTTCTCGAAGAGTGAAGAATGTTGTATTTACATTTTAATATTTTCTATTACAAGCATTGATCTTAGTGAGAAATTTAACATTGGTGTTTTTCATTTCTGTACTACCATAAAGATCTGGGGCATCCATAGTATTTGACACCCTTAACATTCATAAACATGAGGACCATCCTGGCCCTTAACACTCACCTGTGCTGAAAAGTAGGTCAAGATCACTCAATGTCTACAACATTCATTAATCTTGATGACTTAATCCTTAACATATCCATAACTCTATCAAAATTTAGTGTACTTTAACCTCAAAACAATATGCAGTGTATCACCTCATGGTCTAATCTTTCACCAAGTTTCAACCCCATCTTATATGTAAGGTTCAGGAAGATCTCATCAAAACTGAAGTAGCTGTGCCGATGACAAGGTCGAAAATAGGCATTTTCAGCAATCAAGTGGATGTAACTCTAAAATAAATAATTTGATCTAGACTGTTTTGGAAATTATCCAAGACTTCATCCATGTACAATCTGCAAGTTTCAGGATGATCCAATCAAATCTGAATGAGTTATGCTGATGATAAAGTCAAATATAGGCTTTTTTTTTTTAACAATCCAGGAGACATAAGCCAGGTTTCAAACTCGTCTGAGATTCCATCCATGTCCACCTTATCAGCAAATTTCAGGAACATCCAATCAAAACTGAAGGAGTTATGGTGATTACAAACATTTTCCCACTGTAAATCTATGGCACCTTATGGTTGCCACAGCAACCAAGGTTTTCATTCAATTTTCCTGAAAAGCTTATGTCAATCCCCCACCAGAGGCTACAGATGAGAAATGACTGAGATAAGCCTTCAGACTTGGAGATATCACTGGTCAAAGGTGCTGACAGATGACAGATGGACCACTATCCTTTTAGCTCCCCTTGAGCCTTCGGCTCAGGTAAGCTAAAAATATAATTTATCTTGATCCAGATCTATGATAAACATAAAAATTGCAAAACTGTTCAAAATTATTAATCTTTTGTCTGGAATTGACAGGATGTGAGTATCCCTACAAGTTAGGTAGTTCACATGCTGGTTCAAGACACAGCTGCATACAAACTATAGTCTAACCTCAATAGCTTGAACACCAATGGCTCATTTACCATGTCTAATTCGAACTCTTTTTTTTTTTTTTTTTGAGTCCCTATGAAATTCTCCCGATAGCTCCAGAAAACAAATATTAAGGGATTTTTTCTTATCATGAAATTGTATGTTGTGTATACTCATTAGAATTACCACACTGATGCAATTCTAATGAGTACACACAACATACCATTATTGTATAGAAGACAGAAAAGACTTCCTTAAATTACTGCCATTTGCTTCCTGACCTAGCACGAAGCTTAACCCTCAGTGGCTCAAAGTACCCTTGTCTCTTAAACAATTTTCCATGGTCGCCATTGAAGTTTGACTGCATTTTCAGCCAAAAAATTGTGTGTGGATTTGTTCTTAATGTGTCTAACTTACTAAATTTAGGATCCAATCTTATACAATCTTCACAATCTTTCAGTGCCAGGTTAAACTCCATCAGTTTACTGTAACATGCTGCTCGGTTACTGTATAGTTTTGCATCTTCAGGATTCCTTTTGATAGCCTCATTATAGTGTTTGACAGCATTAGGGTAGTTACCTGCAAATACATGTCAGACAGGCAGCAACTTCTTAATCTACTTAAAGTTCCAGATGAAAGAAATATTCAGAAATTTCAGCAATTCTGGACCAAATATGTGGCTTCTCATCACAACTGCCTTGCATAGGTTCTCAGCTACTATTCACAAAGTCTGGGCCCGGTTGTTCAAAGCGTCGTTAACTTAACGAGCTCGTTAAGGGTCATTTCGTTAACTGTTCTAGCGGATACAATACACAATATTCTGATACTTTTTGCTGAAAAAATGTGAGTAGCTTTTGCACTGCAAAAGCTACTCACATTTTTTCAGCAAAAAATTTCAGCATATTTGCGTATCACTCGATTAAAATTTTAACGAATCGTTAACTAACGACATCCTTAGCTTTGAACAACTGGGCCCTGTTTTTGTGCAAAATGTTATCCTATATTACCATCTACATGTGGAATAATGATACAGTCTACCCTCTTTATATCGACACTCGATACAATAACAAAATTCATTATAATGACAATTTGAATGTCATGAAACCGTCGCTCAAGAGGTGACAGTTAATGAGAAATTATGCAAGAATATTGCAGATAAACTTCAGTCAACATATCATTTGGGTATTTGTTAGAATTGCCTCACTAACAAATATTCAAAACATATGTTCTATGAGAAAATAAGAATAAGACAAGGTATTTCTTACATACTCTGTCCAGTAAGGCTTGTTTACAACAGACTACGTTTTAATGGCAACATCTTTGAGAACAAATGCCGTTGTTGTATTAACGAAGGTTCACTGTACATCAAATTAAATTTATTGTTACAAATTAACCCATTTATGCTATTATGACCCACAATGTGGTTATGGCAAACAGTGCAAAGCCAAACTGGATGCTGCAGAACATGGCCCTGGTTGCTACTGAACTACACAGAAACTTGCAGTATTGTATACATCATCTTTAAATACTAAAGAATTAATCCAACTTCCAAGATGGGAGGAGCACTTCGTATACAAGTTTGATTTCGTGGCCTTCAAGGGAAACAGGCCAAGTTAACATTTGGGAACAGAAGCTACTGTTCCACATCGGAACAGTGAAGAAACGATTCATCAACACAACATATGGACAGTGTAATGTCTCACCAGGTGGTATAACTGCTATGTTTTTTTTATCATTCACAGAAAATAAAGCTAGACATTTTATGTGAATCATGCCTACACAATTCATATGAAATGTCAAGCCTTATTTTCCCTTATTTCCTCTGAAATAAAAAAGTAAAAAGAATCCCAAAATGTTGTCTCATGCAATTTGCTTTAACTCTTTCACTGCCATATGCGATAACAATAAGTTTTTGCAGTGTATATCCAGACGAGATGGCTCATATTGAGCTGTCTCATCAGGATCTATGCTGTTTGCCATTTAGTCTTCCAACTTAACATATAAAGTACTTTCTAATTGATAGCTTAAAAAACAACAAAAGAAACAACAAATATAGTCTGAAATTTGGCATCGAAAGAGTCAATAGCGCTTTCAGCGTTAAACCTTACCTTTCTGAAACTCTTCATTTCCTTTTTCTTTCATTTCTAGTGACATTTCAGGGTTGATGTAAGCTAGCCTTTCTTTCTCCTTTATTTGCTTTTCTACCTGTCCAGTATAATATACTTCAACATTACATCTCGTATATACAGCATAGGTCCAGGTAAGGTGATAACTAAGGTGACAATTTTGTGCTCAACCCTTGTAATGCTGACTAAACTAAGATACCATGCCCATTTCTAATTTTTAGCCAATCAGATTACTTGATGCAGACTGTTTATATGAATTCACATGCTTATTGGAAAGCCAGCTGATCGGGATCTACACTGTTTGCAAAGACATAAGGGTTCAGCAGGAGTAGGGTTAAAGCGCATTTAAAGCAAAATAATTTAGACGAGTCTAATTTTTAATATCATTTTTCAGAGACAATAATGCTGGCATTTCATGGGAATTGTCAGTCGCTTTCCTGATATCTTTCAGGAAGTAGTTTTTGCCTGGTGCTTTACACAGAAGAAATAAAATTGCATACTTTTGTCATGATTTAATGCAAAACCTTTTGCCGTAACTATCTATGCACAAAAAGTATTATTCTATTTATTGGTTTAAAAAAATGGGGGGTTGACTGTCTCCAAGTGTGTGCTGGGAAAATGATCCTGACTGGCATCACGAAAACATACCTATATAATTTTGACCCCCTTAAACCCCATTTTTATAGAGTAAAACTGGGGTTTACAGGGCTATACATTATTTTTCTTATTTCTACTCAAAACATAGATTGTGGGTATTTGTTAGAATTTGATTGTGTTGGGGTTTAACGACACGTCAACCCTTGAGGGTCATTTTGTGTCGTCTCCCAGAGAAAGGGAGAAAAGAGATAGAAGAGACAGTAGAAGAGATAAAAGAGAGGGTCAGGGAAGAAAGAGGAACAGGAATGAAAGTGAAGAAACAGAAGAAATAAAAACATTCCCCCTCTACCCTTACCCACTACAAGGATAGCAGGCCTTGCCCAACTGTAAGCCAATATCAGCTGGATACCCCGGTGATGTAAGATACACAGCACCTTCGCACCACCCGACCACCCCCATTTGTTAGAACCGCCTCATCGAGGCAGTTCTAACGAGTACCTACAATCTATGTTTTGAGCAGAAATATGAAAAATATCAGAATTTTTTACCTGAAAATTTTCATTTTTTGGTGGCGAAATTTTCAATATATTTGAATAGGCGTGTTTTAGTAATGGGGGACTTAAGACCGTTTCATTTAACCCTTTACTTCCTGTAATTTAAACAGACAGTGCAGAACCTAATCAGACATTCTGTATTCTGCAGCGTCTGATCTTGGTCTGCACTGTTTTCCAATGTCCTAAATGCCCCAATGCAGGTTTAACATTTAACCCTCTAGCAACAGCACTCTAACATCAGAGCAACAAGAATAGCATAGCTATATAAACTAGAGCAAGTGCCTAGAGGGTCACGAATACCCCTGGCTGGCGCCATTTCTTAATTATAAAATATGTTAAAGTTAATGACAATGATACAAAGCAAGATTTAGTTTACAATGTCAGTCTCTGAGTGACACTGATCTATAATCCCAAGAAAAACTTTCCTGGAGTAAATAGTCTTCAAGATATGAAGCAAATTTGCTGGACCATAAAATATAGGTCACTCACCTACATGAGAAATTAATCTGATGGTCACACTGATGCATTATACCAACTATGATGTTAATCAATTAAATAACTAAAAGGTATTAAGCAAAATCACTAGACCATGAAATATAGGTCATACTGATTTATATTTACTTTGAGGTGAAAGTTTGGGTCACACTGTGTTATTATATGTAAATATGACATTTAGGTATCAAACAGTGGGAGATATGACAAAATCACAGAGCTATGAAATATATGTCACATAATCCCAAAATATAATACTAATACATCAAATTGTCTTCAAGATGTAACATAAAATCAGTGACGTATGAAATATAGGTCACAGTGACTTACATTTACTTTTCGGTCTTTGTTTGTTTGTTTGTGTTGAGGTTTTACGGCCCAGTCAACCCAATGGGGTCATGTCGAGCGCGGTCAGTTTACCTATCCACACGTTTACTGGGCAGGCTTAGTCCTCTAAGCGGTTAACCAGTATTGTGCACATTCTTTCGCCAGAAACTGACAACTGCCCTTCTTGAATCAGCGGAAGGGAGAGACTGTCACTGTGACCTATATTTCATACGTCACTGATTTTATGTTACTTTTCGGTCAACTGTTGGTCCATACTAATGCATAATCCCAAATAATGATGTTCATACATTAAAGATTAAACATTAAAGATATGCGGCGAGGTCGGCAACATTCTTTCATGATCATGAAATATTTTCTACGGTCATTCTCTCCCTTCCGCTGATTCAAGAAGGGCAGTTGTCAGTTTCTGGCGAAAGAATGTGCACGATACTGGTTAACCGCTTAGAGGACTAAGCCTGCCCAGTAAAAGTGTGGTTAGGTAAACTGACCGCGCTCGACATGACCCCATTGGGTTGACTGGGCTGTAAAACCTCAACACAAACAAACAAACAAGATATGCGGAAAAATTACTGGACTATGAAATATAGGTCAAGGTGACCTACATTTGTTATGCTGTCAATCATGGTGTCACACAGAACCAATATTCCAAGTATCACATTAATTCATGAAATAGTCTTCAAGATATGAGGCAAAATCACTGGTGCATGAAAATATGATCACAATGACCTTGACCTTATTACACTGAATGTTGATGTGATAAACATGTCTGATGCCCATCCTTCTTTAAGAAGTTGTTTGTATAAGCAAACTGCAACATACTACTTTATTGAGGCATTAATCCATGAAATATGCTTCAAAGTATGTCAAAATCACTGAAGCATGAAAATAAGGTCACAGTGACCTTGACCTTATTACACTGAATGTTGATGTGATAAACATGTCTGATGCTCATCCTTCTTTAATAAGAGGTTGTTTGTATAAACAAACTGCAAAATACTACTTTACTGGGGTGTCCTAGACTTTGACATCTAGCCCTGCCCTGGGACATGACCCAGGGGTCCATAAATGTAGAATGGAAGAGAACCCTCCCAGGTATCCCCATACAAAATATGAAAAGTTTCTGATCAGTGGCTGCAGAGTTATAAGTAATCAAAAAACTTCTAAGTAAAACTTAGTTATAGAAAAGGTTAATGGACAGAATCACACCCTGACGGACGGCCTAACGGAATGGACGAAAACTATATACCCCTTCAGCATACTTCGTATGCCGGGGGGGTATAATAACCATTACCTAGATTTAATCTAATGTTCTCTTTGATTACATTGGTCAAAGATAGTCACATAAACAATTGACCCCATAGATCTTGTTAAGAGGCGCTTCTAATGAGTACCTGCAACATGTTTTCGTCAAGAAATAAGAAAAATATAGATACTTTTTGGTTGGAAAAAACACCTTATCAAGAGCTATGGACCCAATAACAGTATATTACCTCTGAAACTAGTTTAGTGACATCAGGAGTTCTATGTTCTGATATGGATTTATTTAAATATTTCAGTGCATTCTGTTCATCATCTTTCTTCATATAAGACTTGCCAATTCGAGCAAAAGCTCTGAAATAAAAAGATTACACAATTTCTTCTAATATGAATATGAATGTAGAAAAATGTGTGATAGGACTACATAAACTAAAGGATGTTTTACAGATCACTTGTTACCTGCAGAATGTATTAGGCCAGAGTTAACCCTCACTTAATCCTTAAAGTACTAATCACAGCTGCAGCAGCAGCAGATATTTTGATTTTTCTTGCATTTTTCAGACAAAACTAGAGCTGTCAGAGGACCTGACTATAGCCCCGCTACAGTGCCATTAGAGGAGAAAGACACAAGTGTGTTGAAAAATTTAGATTTTTAAAAATTGGAGAGAAAGATGGGATGAATCTGTTACAAAAACTAAAAACCTACCAGCCAGCCTCGGTGATTCAGTTGGATGCGCCGTCCGACTGGAGACCAGGAGGTCGCCCCGCCGAGGTCGGCAACATTCTTTCATGGAGATTGATCATGAAATATTTTCTACGGTCATTCTCTCCCTTCCACTGATTCAAGAAGGGCAGTTGTCAGTTTCTGGCGAAAGAATGTGCACAATACTGGTTATTGGTTAACCGCTTAGAGGACTAAGCCTGCCCAGTAAACGTGTGGTTAGGTAAACTGACTGTGCTCGACATGACCCCATTGGGTTGACTCGGCTGTAAAACCTCAAAACACACAAAAAGAAACAAGAGGGCCATGATGGCCCTGTAGCGCTCACCTGAGCAACATAGCACTTTGAGAGCCTGATCTAGAACTGATCAAAGCAAACATTCTGATCAAAGTTCAAAATGATTATAACAAAGTTTTCCACTGATTTGGCCCGGTGACCTAGTTTTTGATACCAAGTGACCCAGTTTCGAACTTGACCTAGAACTCATCAAGACAAACATTTTGTGCAAGATTCATGATGATTGCTTGAAAAATGTGACCACTAGAGTGATAACAAGATTTTACGCTGATTTGGCCCGGTGACCTAGTTTTTGACCCCAGGTGTTCCAGTTTCGAACTTGACCTAGAAATCATCAAGACAAACATTTTGAGCCAGATTCATGATGATTGTTTCAAAAATGTGACCGCTAGAATGTTAACAAAGTTTTCTGCTGATATGGCCCGGTGACCTAGTTTTTGACCCCAAGTGACCCAGTTTCAAACATATCCTATAACTCATCAAGACAAACATTTTGAGCAAGATTCATGATAATTGCTTCAAAAAATGTTAACAAGGTTTTCTGCTGGTTTGGCCAGGTGACCTAGTTTTTGACACCACGTGACCCAGTTTCGAACCTGACCTAGAAATCATCAAGACAAACATTTTGAGCAAGATTCATGATTATTGCTTCAAAAATGTGACCGCTAGAGTGTTAACAAGGTTTTCTGCTGATTTGGCCCAGTGACCTAGTTTTTGACTCCAAGTGACCCAGTTTTGAACTCGACCTAGAAATCATCAAGACAAACATTTTGAGCAAGATTCATGATGATTGCTTCAAAAATGTGACCGCTAGAGTGTTAACCAGGTTTTCTGCTGATCTGGCCAGGTGACCTAGTTTTTGAACCCAGGTGACCCAGTTTCGAACTTGACCTAGAATTCATCAAGACAAACATAATGAGCAAGATTCATGATGATTGCTTCAAAAATGTGACCGCTAGAGTGTTAACAAGGTTTTCTGCTGATTTGGCCCGGTGACCTAGTTTTTACCCCAAGTGACCCAGTTTCGAACTTGACCTAGAAATCATCAAGACAAACATATTGAGCAAGATTCATGATGATTGCTTCAAAAATGTGACTGCTAGAGTGTTAACAAGGTTTTCTGCTGATCTGGCCAGGTGACCTAGTTTTTGACCCCAGGTGACCCAGTTTCGAACTTGACCTAGAAATCATCAAGACAAATATATTGAGCAAGATTCATGATGATTGCTTCAAAAATGTGACCGCTAGAGCGTTAACAAGGTTTTCTGCTGATCTGGCTCGGTGACCTAGTTTTTGACCCCAGGTGACCCAGTTTCCAACCAGGGATCAAGCTACAGGGCGACAGGGGCGAAATAGTCGCCCTAGAGGGCTCAAAGTCGCCCTGGGAAGCCCAGAGGGCGACAAAAACTTCGCCCTCCGTTTTCGCAACTTTTGAAAAAGCTAGTACTTGTGCAAAACGAACTTTTTGTTGGGAGAAATCCAGTGAAAAATGAGCAAACATGCAAAGGTAAAAATCTGTTGAAAAATGTTGTTAGATGTATCAGAAATGCCACTGAATGAAAGTCTGATGTGATTTAACAAGTTTTGGAGGAAAACTGTTCACCTATTAAGTGACCAAAAGATCGTTTTCATCAATGTCATTAGTTTTCGTGGGTGTCCGTTTTTTCATAAATGAACCATTTACATGCTGAAAATTGGCCAGAAACAGCATTAAAAGTGCAAAAAACTAAGTTTAGAAGTTGGCAGACACTTTAGTTTGACAAATTTATTATTATCATTATGTTTATAGCTTACTTACCAAGCCACAGACCTTGATGTTTTGACTGTATCTACTCAAAAGAATTGTCAATTTCCAAAAAGATATGAATGAACTTATGTGTCCAGATATAATGTATTTGCCCTACTCATGTCTGTGTTACTTTGCATCATTTAATTGGTTTAGAAGTTAAGAATGAACAGGTCTACAGTAAAATTTGTTTCCTTCTTTGTTGATTCCCAAGACAATATGGTAAAAAGTCCCAAGACAATGTAGTAAAGTGAGTCAAGAGTCCTAAATTGTCCAGCTTTCAGTAAGGCGATAGGTGAACCGAGTCTTGACTTCTCCCTCATCCTATAAAACTTCTCCCTGTTTTGTCTGGAGGGAGAAGTCACTTCTCCCTAAATTTCTAAGCCAGCTTGATCCCTGCCAACTTGACCTAGATTTAATAGAGGCAAACATTTTGAGCAAGTTTCATCAAGATTGGGTCAAAACTATGACCTGTAGGGTGTCAACAAGTTTTTCCTTTGATTTGACCGGGTGACCTAGTTTTTTACCCCAAGTAACCCAGTATCGAACTTGACCTAGATTTCATAGAGGCAAACATTCTGACCAAGTTTCGTCAAGATTGGGTCAAAACTGTGACCTCTAGAGTGTTAACAAACTAATTGTTGACGACGGACGACGTACGACGGACGACGGACATAGGGTGATGACAATAGCTCACCCTGAGCTTTTGCTCAGGTGAGCTAAAAACCTACCAAGGGACATAATTCCAAGAATTATGATCCTTTGGCAACTATTCTGTCACTCCACCTTCCTTACTTTGGAAACAAAGTGTGATTATATGTTTCATCATAGTAGGACCAAAAACATAAAGAAGTTTTTAAGCAAAATGCCTTTTAATTTTTTGAAAACCTACCAAGGGACATAACTGAAAGAGTTATAACTCAAAGAGTTATGAGCCGTTTGACCCTATTCTGGTAAACACTATACATGCAGTCACTGTCCATGTTTATAGGAACTTTCAGCTTTCTAGCTTTCTTAGGTTCTGAGAAATGTGTTACGAAAATTTTCAAGAATGGCAAAATTTGAAAACCTTCCAAGGGACATAACTCCATGAGTTATGGGCCCTTGGCCATCGTTCTGCAACTACACCTTCCTATTCTTAGAGACCATGTGTGGTATAAGTATCATCGAAATAGAACCACAAACATAAAAGTAACTGAGCAAAATGCATTTTAGTTTTATGAAAACCTACCAAGGGACATAACTCCAGGAGTTATGGACTCTTGGCCCCTATTCCGGTGGACACGATACATCCAGTAATTGTCCATGTTTATACTAACTTTCAGCTTTCTAGCTTGCACAGTTTCTGAGAAATCTGTTACAAAAATTTTCAAGAATGGCAAAATTTGAAAACCTATCAAGGGACATAGCTCTAAGCATTATAGGACCTTGGCCACCATTCTGCCACTACACCTTCCTTACCTTAGAGATCAAGTTGTGGTATATGGTTCACTGAAGTAGGACCACAAACATAAAAGTATTAAGCAAAATGGATTCTAAAATTTTGAAACCTACCAAGGAACATAACTCCAAAAGTTATGGGCCCTTGGCCACCATTCTGCAACTACACCTTACTTACCATAGAGTTCAAGTGTTGTATAAGTTTCACTGAAGTAGGACCACAAACATAAAAGGTGTTAAGCAAATGCATTTTTATTTTGCAGTCATAGAATCACGGAAGGACATGGCAAGTCCAGTATAGCCCAACTTTTTCAAAGCGGGGCTATAACACTTTTTTCAAAGCAAGGCTATAATAATACCCGACATTTCATGTGAATCATTTGCCTAGCTGAACCAATACCAATGTCTATGCAAAGTTTAAAAATCAGAACAGTGTTTCCAGAGAAAACAGATGCTCCCCATTACCCTCCACCAAATTTGCCTGTCGTAGAACTAACTGTGACAGAATTTTCAGTTCTCTACTGCTGTGACCTTTAAAATTAGGTCAAGGTCACCAAGTCTACTAATTCTTTATTATATACCAATTATTTAGCCATGAAAATTTCGTAAAACCCAACCATTTAGTTCATAAGATACTGTGCAGATAAGAAAGCACTGTGCTTATGCCAACAAGATCCTCACCAAAAACAATATGTCCCCATCTCCTTAGATGGAGGTACATAATTCTTACAAAAATCTACTCAAATTAGCAGAAACAAAGTGCTAACTGAAGAATGGACACTCACAGGGTAAAATATAAAATAACCCGAGTTTCTAGCAAACAGTCACTCTACCATATATATACTTTTTTTTTCATTTAAAAGGTGAGGAAAGTGAAAAGAGATTGATTTGATATTTAATATAGCTATACTTTCAGTTGACTTGACCTTCCCTGCAACACTCTGCCCCATTATACCTACAGTACCCTTCCTTCTGCTACTCCACCTTACCCTACCAAGCTAGGATAGGCCAGGGCAGAAGGGTACATAGCAACAGATAAGGCACTTTTTTCATCCGAAAAATGCTGATATCTTTTTTATTTTTCAACAAAAACATATGTTGTGGGTACTCATTAGAAGCACCTCGGTGAGGCGCTTCTAATGAGTACCCACAACATGTTTTCGTCAAAAAATAAGAAAAATATTCCCAATCTTATCTGTAGCTATGAGGGTAGGGTTGTGTAAGCATAGGAGTAGGGTCTGGTAAGAGTAGGGGTAGAGGGCAACTAATACAGTGGTAAGTAAATGGGAAGTCGCGATTTAAAAGATGGCCGTCTTGCCGCCACATTTGGAGACAGACTGGAATCCTTTTCAGGGAGACACATCAAAGAGTTCAGAATAATCCATATGCTCCGCTGGTTACGGATGAGATATGATAATGGGAAAAATCCAAGATGGCCGACAGTGGACATATTTGTCGACAGACCAGAACCAAAGTAGGACTGGCTTAATTAGACCATTAGGGGAACATCCCAGATGTTTTGAAAACATCTGAGGAGTGGTCTGAGGAGATGCAATATCAAGATTTTTGCAGTAAAGGGGAAGTTAGCCATCCGGCTGCCATACAGACTGGAATAGTTTTCACGCAGACACATCTTGAAGGTGAGAGTTGAGAGGAATTGATAGGCAAAGTCTTGATGAAATTCCTCCACTGGTTACGAAGGAGATGCAATAACAGCAAAAATTCAAGATGGCCGACTGCGGCCATATTTGTTGACTGACTGGAACCAAATTTAGGGGTGCACAACTAGATCACTAAGGGGAAAATCCTTGACATTTCGAAAAAATCTGATCGAACGAAGAATTGTTTACAGACAGACAGATTCCAGACAGTCTCCTCTGTGGGATAGGTCCACCTACAGTAGAGCTAAAGACAATAAATTTAAGTTAATTAGAGCAAGATATTGGTCATACATACTTGGCTATCACAGTGAAGTCTGCTCTATTTTCTCTTCCAATTTCTACAGCTTTCTCACAAGTCTTAATACATTCATCATAATCTTGTTTCTCAAAGTAGACAGCTGAAATATACATAAATGGCATTTATAGCTTTTGGTTAGAGAATTATCCAATTGAGCTATTTCTCTCATTTCTTCATGGAAACATTTATTCTGGGAACCCATTAGAACTATCTCTTGAAGGTCATTCTAAGAGTACCATAAAATCTTAGCACGGATAAGAAGAGGGCCATGATGGCCCTGCATTGCTCACCTGAGAATCATAGGACTTGGAGAACTGACCCAGAAATGATCAAGGCAAACATTCTGACCAAGATTCCTGACGATTATATTAACAAAAGACAACATAGCATGCCTAATGGACTGTGAAATACAGGTCAAGGTCAAATATGGATGACTGCACTGAAGAGGTCACGCTAAGATGTATAAATGTGCTAAGTTTCACTGGCTGTAGGACTAAGAAACTAAATACAAAAACATAACAAAGTCAGTGGACAGTGAAATATAGGTCCAAATCAAATATGGACTAGAAAAGGTTTTTTAGAAAAAAAAAAAAAAAAAAATGTAAAAATATGTACCCCCCCCCCCCCCCCCCCACACACACACACACACACACATCACAATCCCGCCAGAGTTGTCATTCTTGTATGCAACACATCAGCTCGTCCTATTCTACATTTGTACCAAGTATTATCAAAACAAAATATTCCAAAAGGTATTCATGTTACAGAACAGGGACAAGAAATCAAATTCAAACACAAGAAGGGGAAGTTAACTCCAAAAGTAAAAATAAAGCCAAAGTTGTCATTTTTGTATAGGACATGTCATCTGGTCCTGTTATTCATTACTACCAAGTATCATCAAAATATTCCAAAGGGTGTTTGACTTACATAGCAGACATGAAATCAATGCATAATCACAGGCAAATATAACAAAGGGAGATAATGCCAAAAGTAAGAAAGGCAGAGCTGTCATTCTTTTACGTAACACGTCATCTCATTCTGTTCTATATTTCTACCAAATGCCATCAAAATATTCCAAATGCTATTAGAGTTACAGGGCTGACACAAAATCAATTTCAAAAGCAAAACAAAGGAAGAGAACTCCAAAAGAAAGAAAGCCAGAGTTGTCACACTTAAATGTGATGTGTCGTCTCATCCTGTTCTGCACCTCTACCAAGTATCATCAAAATGTTCTGAATGGTATTCAACTTACAGAGCGCAAAGCATAATCAATGTCAAATATAACAAAGGGAGATAATGCCAAAAGTAAGAAAGGCAGAGTTGTCATTCTTGTACACAACATGTCCTCTCATCCTGTTCTACATTTCTACCAAGTACCATCAAAATATTCCAAAGGGTATTTGACTTACAGAGCGGAGACAAATGCAATGCATAATAACTGTCTAATATAACAAAGGGAGATCACGGCAAAAGTAAGAAAGGCAGAGTTATCATTCTTGTAAGTAACTCGTCGTCTTGTCTTATTGTACATTTCTATCAGGTACCATCAAAATATTCTGAAGGGTATTCCAGTTACAGAGCAGACAAATCTATTTCAAACAAAACAAATGGAGATAACTACAAAAGTAAACAAGAGGCCCACGGGCCACGGGTCGCTCACCTGAGTGACATAGCCACTGCAGATATGCAGATGTTATGCAACATTTTTCCAGTCCTGTCATCGCAACTAATGAAAAGATCATCATTTAAGCAGTTCTTTGTTTTGAAGAAGAAGATATATGGCATGCCAGTCAATTGAGGGTGATCATTTGAACAAACTCTAAATGGCAGCCAGCTTGGATTTATGATCGGCACGATTTTATCTATTTCTGATCTACAAGTCACCCCAATGCTTCCTACCAAGTTTCGAGTCAACTGGCCTTTCAGTTCAGGAGAAGAGGCGAAAAATAGATTTTCAAGATGGCGGCCATGGCGGCCATCTTGGATATCCGAATGGCACAATTTTAGCTATTTTTGATCTACAAGTCACCCCGATGCTTCCTACCAAGTTTGGAGTCAACTGGCCTTTCGGTTCAGGAGAAGAAGCGAAAAATAGATTTTCAAGATGGCTGCCATGGCGGCCATCTTGGATTTCCGATAGGCACGATTTTAGCTATTTTTGATCTATTAGTCACTCCAATGCCTCCTACCAAGTTTGGGGTCAATTAGCTTTTGGGTTTAGGAGTAAAAGCGAAAAATAGATTTTCAAGATGGCCGCCATGGCGGCCATCTTGGATTTCCGATCGGCACGAATTTAGCTATTTATGATCTACAAGTCATCCTGATGCTTCCTAGCAAGTTTGGAGTCAATTGGCCTTTCGGTTCAGGAGAAGAAGCAAATGGCGGCCATCTTGGATTTCCGATCGGCACGATTTTAGCTATTTTTGATCTACAAGTCACCCTGATGCTTCCTAGCAAGTTTGGAGTCAATTGGCCTTTCGGTTCAGGAGAAGAAGCGAAAAAAAGATTTTCAAGATGGCGGCCATGGCGGCCATCTTGGATTTCCGATCGGCACGATTTTAGCTATTTTTGATCTACAAGTCACCCTGATGCTTCCGTGCAAGTTTGGAGTCAACTGGCCTTTCGGTTCAGGAGAAGAAGCGAAAAATAGATTTTCAAGATGGCGGCCATGGCGGCCATCTTGGATTTCCGATCAGCACGATTTTAGCTATTTATGATCTACAAGTCATCCTGATGCTTCCTAGCAAGTTTGGAGTCAATTGGCCTTTCAGTTCAGGAGAAGAAGCAAAAAATAGATTTTCAAGATGGCCGCCATGGCGGCCATCTTGGATTTCCGATCGGCAAGATTTTAGCTACTTTTGATCTACAAATCACCCTGATGCTTCCTAGCAAGTTTGGAGTCAATTGGCCTTTCGGTTCAGGAGAAGAAGCGAAAAATAGATTTTCAAGATGGCGGCCATGGCGGCCATCTTGGATTTCCGATCGGCACGATTTTAGCTACTTTTGATCTACAAGTCACCCTGATGCTTCCTAGCAAGTTTGGAGTCAATTGGCCTTTCGGTTCAGGAGAAGAAGCGAAAAAAAGATTTTCAAGATGGCGGCCATGGCGGCCATCTTGGATTTCCGATCGGCACGATTTTAGCTATTTTTGATCTACAAGTCACCCTGATGCTTCCGTGCAAGTTTGGAGTCAACTGGCCTTTCGGTTCAGGAGAAGAAGCGAAAAATAGATTTTCAAGATGGCGGCCATGGCGGCCATCTTGGATTTCCGATCGGCACGATTTTAGCTATTTATGATCTACAAGTCATCCTGATGCTTCCTAGCAAGTTTGGAGTCAATTGGCCTTTCGGTTCAGGAGAAGAAGCAAAAAATAGATTTTCAAGATGGCCGCCATGGCGGCCATCTTGTATTTCCGATCGGCAAGATTTTAGCTACATTTGATCTTCAAGTCACCCTGATGCTTCCTAGCAAGTTTGGAGTCAATTGGCCTTTCGGTTCAGGAGAAGAAGCGAAAAATAGATTTTCAAGATGGCGGCCATGGCGGCCATCTTGGATTTCCGATCGGCACGATTTTAGCTATTTTTGATCTACAAGTCACCCTGATGCTTCCTAGCAAGTTTGGAGTCAACTGGCCTTTTGGTTCAGGAGAAGAAGCGAAAAATAGATTTTCAAGATGGCGGCCATGGCGGCCATCTTGGATTTCCGATCGGCACGATTTTAGCTATTTTTGATCTACAAGTCACCCTGATGGTTCCTAGCAAGTTTGGAGTCAATTGGGCTTTCGGTTCAGGAGAAGAAGCGAAAAATAGATTTTCAAGATGGTGGCCATGGCAGCCATCTTGGATTTCCGATCGGAACGATTTTAGCTATTTTTGATCTACAAGTCACCCCGATGCTTCCTACCAAGTATCAAGTCAATTGGCCCAGGGGTGTAGGAGGAGTAGGCTTTTAAAGCAATTGTTGACGCCGCACGACGGACGACGGACGACGCACGACGGACGACGGACGACGGACATTGACTGACCACAATAGCTCACCATGAGCACTTCGTGCTCAGGTGAGCTAAAAAGCCAGAGTTGTCATTCTTGTATGCTACATGTTGTCTGGTCCTGTTGTACATTTCTATCAAGTATCTTAAAAATATTCAAACGGGTCTTTGACTTAGAGCGGACACGAAATCAATGGATGATCACTGTCAAATATAACAATTGGGGATAAAGCCAAAAGTAAGAACGGCAGAGTTGTCATTCTTGTACCCGACATGTTGTCTGGTCCTGTTCTACATTTCTACCAAATATCATCAAAATATTCCACAGGGCCTATGACTTACAAAGCGGACATGAAATCAATGGATAATCACTGTCAAATATAACAAAGGGAGATAATGGCAAAAGTAGTAAGGGATAGTTGTCATTCTTGTACACGACATGTCGTCTCATCCTGTTCTACAATTCTACCAAGTACCATCGAAATATTTCAAAGGGTATTCGAGTTACAGAGGGGAAACGAAATTTTTTTTCAAATAAAACAATGGGTGATAACTCCAAAAGTAAGAAAGTCAGAGTTCTCAATCTTGTATGCGGCAGGTCATCTCGTCCTGATCTACATTTCTACCAAGTATCATTAAAATATTCGAAAGGGTATTCAAGTTACAGAACGGGCAAGAAGTTTTAAGCTGATGCCGATTTCAATGCCATCCGTCCCAAAAACAATATGTCCCTGCCCCGCCTTTGGTAGGGGGGAGGGGGGGGGGACATGACTGCATTAAAACGGCCACGCTAAAATGTATGCAACTGCCAAGTATCACTGCTGCAGGACCAATAGTTACTGAGAAACTGACCTAAATAGTAACCTTAAGTCACTGGATCTGAACTTTAGGTCATAAGTGACCCTGTTTCTAACCTGACCTAGAAACCATCAAGACAAACATTTCGAGCACAATTTTTTTTAGGTCATAAGTGACCCTGTTTCTAACCTGACCTAGAAACTATCAAGACAAACATTTCGAGCACAATTCATGATAATCACTTCAAAAATTGCCCGAGTGTGTTTTCCTTTGATTTGGCTGTGTGACCTAGTTTTTGACCCCAAGTGACCCAGTTTTGTATTTGACCTAGAAGTCATTTTTTTTTAGGTCATAAGTGACCCTGTTTCTAACCTGACCTAGAAACCATCAAGACAAACATTTCGAGCACAATTCATGATAATCACTTCAAAAATTGCCCGAGTGTGTTTTCCTTTGATTTGGCTGTGTGACCTAGTTTTTGACCCCAAGTGACCCAGTTTTGTATTTGACCTACAAATCATCAAGACAAACATTTTGAGCAAGATTCATAATTGCTTAAAAATAAGACCTCTAAAGTGTTAACAAGATTTTCCTTTGATTTAGCCTGGTGACCTAGTTTTTGACCCAAGGAGACCCAGTTTCGAACTCTACCTAGAAATCATCAACACAAACATTTTGAGCAAGATTCATGAAGATTACTTAAAAAATGTGACCTCTAGAGTGTTAACAAGGTTTTCCTATGATTTGGCCTGGTGACCTAGTGTTTTTTGACCACAAGTGATCCAGTTTCAACCTTGATCTAGAAATAATCAAGACAAACATTTTGAATACCGTATTCAAAGGCGCATTACCCGCACTTTTTTCACCCCAAACTGTGCCCGAATATCCCCTGCATATAATCTATTGGTACTGAGACAGAGACTGCTTTTTTTCGGGTAAGTTTTGGGTCGCTAAATATCATTATAGCCAGCGCTGAGCATCCTAAAGACTGCTAGTAACAATACCACATCTTCCGTGTTTTCTCAACAAGTCATATTCACAAATTAGATGGAGTAGTCTTATAAAAAAACTTGTTTCAAGGAATAAATACCTTTCATGACCTAGAATAATTTCGCATTGTTTATTTGTTTACGTAATTTCTCGTGAAACAAAACTGGAAGAAGCTGACTCATGATACAATAAGCGTAACGAATATCATTAGATCGAGTGAAAATATTATGCGTAAAAAAGAAACAGATATTAAGGTCTATTTACTTCCCTATTACTATAATAATAATAATGAATATAAGAATATATAACAAAAAAAAAAAAAAAAAAAAATAGAATTTTGAAATCGGAAATAAACAAAAAACAAAAAAAAAACAAAACGCATTATTCTTTGTAGACCGAAAATATTAATTTTGTTGTCCTTTGAAAAACACCTGTAGACAGCAGATAATTAGATTGGTATTGTTTGCAATCACTGGGCCATCATAGTTGTAAACAGAATTCACTCATGTCACGGTCAGCACCCCTTTTGAAGTGGCGTAGATGTGTTAATGATGAGAAGCTGAGAAGTGTCAACATCTCAACTGACATATAAATAGACTTTTCAGGACCAACCATATACCTAGAATGATAACCTAATGATTGCTGTGCAATATTTATTGATCTATTTTATTATTTCATTTTCTTTACTTTATTTTTTATTGCTAATTCTCGGGTCTTTTTTTTTTTTTTCCCCTAATACGTTTGTCGCTACCTCAATGTAACATACGCGCATGTCTATTCAAGGGAAGCAAATCCAATTCGACTTTGGTTTCCAAATGACAACATCTGGCATTAATTTGGTGGAAAAACATTTTCGTATTTTGCATTGAGAAAAGTTTTTTCTGCCGATTTTGCTCCAAAATTCAGGTGCGTATTACAAAACCCAGCATGCAATCTGCTTATATGTTCGGTAATAGTCCTGATGATTACCTAAAACATGTGACCTCTGGAGTGCTAATTAATTTTCCTCTGATTTGGCCTGCTGATCTAGTTTTTGACCCAAAATGACTTAGTTTCGAACATGACCTAGAAATCATCAAGATAAACATTTTGAGTAAGATTCATGATTATTACTTCAAAAATGTGAGCCCTAGAGTGTTAACATGATTTTCCTTTGATTTGTCCTGGTGACCAAGACTTTTACCCCAAGTGACCCAGTTTCGAACTTGACCTAGATCTTATAAAGGCAAACATTCTGAGCAAGTTTCATTAAGACTGGGTCAAAAATGTGACCTCTAGAGTGTTAATAAACTAATTGTTGACGACGCATAACGGAAGATGGACAGAGGATGATCACAATAGCTCACCCTCAGCAATTGCTTAGGTGAGCTAAAAAAGACTGACAAAAAAAAAAAATATCTACATAAAACATTGGTCTCTGCATCAATGTCATAGTTCTAACCAAAACATATGAAGAAACATAGGATAGGTCTTTAATAGAAAGGATTTATTTTGTACGAAACAGAACCTATGTGACATTTCAGGCAGTTGCACATGAAGGTTTTGTCTCATAGAAATACAATAAGTTACAAACATGTATACATGTGTCCATTCTGGCTTTCTGGGTACAGAAAATGTATTCTTTTTGCAGAACCAGCCCTCTATTGACACAGAAATGTAAGGTACTTTTTGCTGCATTCAGAATATACTAAAATCATCTGTGATGTGAATCTCACAACTTTCAGCAAAAAATTAGGCTGGGCCATGTGAAAATGTGTCTTTGGGCATATCACATGATCTGATCAGGGCCTTCACTGTCCCCTAACAGAATCAATGGATACTACACAAAATGTATGAATGGAGCGTAAAGCCCCGCATGAAACTTTGCACATGCACAGGATGATCAGGATCAGTGTAATTTTCACATTTTTGAAGGCACATTTGTTGCTTGATGCAGCCTTGTGTTTCAATTTTAAAGAATTGACACACCAAATACATGTAAATTCAGATAATAAGTGCAAAGCAGTAGGAATCTAACAATAATAATTAAAGCCAAAATTGGGGTCTGAAGCAGTACCCAAGTTTCCCAGGAAATAGTCGCTCTACCGTAATTTTTTCATTCAAAAGGTGAGGCAAGGGAAAAGAGGTTGATTTATATACTAAATACAGCTGTATTTTGAGTTGACACACTTCCTGGTGATGCTATGCCCCATTCTACCTTACTCTTTCTTCCCTTCTGCTACCCTACCAAGCAAGGATAGGCCAGCTAAGAAGGGTTGGGTCGGGTAACAGTAGGGATGGATTGGTAAGGGGGTGGAAGGGTAGGGTGGAGTGCAATACTGACAAAGTGTTAAGTAAAGGGGAAATTGCAATTTCTAAGAATGCCGTCTGGCTGCCATATTAGCTAACAGACTGGCATCATTTTCAGGGAAATGCACCAAGGAGCTGAGGACTTCATATGCTAAGTTTCCACAAAATTCCACTGGTTACAGAGGAGATGTGATAATGGAAAAAAGCCAAGATGGACAACTGTGGCCATACTTGTTGACAGACCAGAAGCAAATTCAAGCAGCGCAAGTCTGACGGACATATTTGTTGACGGACAGGAATCGTTTTTGCAGAGTCACATCTAGGAGTTGAGCAGAAGCCATAGGCAAAGTTTCGACCCAAAGTCCTCCAGTGGTTAAAAATGGGAAAAATCCAAGATGGCCAATGGCAGCCATATTCCATATATGTCAACATACTGGAACTAAATTTGTGTGTGCACAACTAAGACAACCTGGGGAACATCCTAAACATGTTTCAAACAAGAGGCCCACGGGCCACGGTTCGCTCACCTGGGTGACAAAGCCACTGCAGACATGCAGATGTTATGCAACATTTTTCCAATCCTATCATCGCAACTAATGAAAATATCATCATTTGAGCAGTTCTTAGTTTTGAAGAAGAATATATGGGCCTGACAGTCAATGGAGCATGATCATTTGAATAAACTATCAATCACATTTCAACAGAAGGATCAATGTGAAATTTGGTGGAAATTGGCTAAGTGGTTTCTGAAGAATCATGATTTTATACATGTAAACAGCACAGTGGCAGGGAAATATTATAAATATAAACCAGATGATGGCCATCTAAAATTTTCCAATCAGAACAATTTTAACTACTGTTGATCTACAAGTCACTTACCATACTTTCAATATAAATGTATATGGCCCATACAAATGGGGAAGCAAATTTGACCTTGGAGGTAAAAAGGTCAAATGTCAACAAAGAACTATCATTTTAGCAATTTTGGTAGATCTCCTGTCCCCCATAATTTGTGCAAAGATTTGGACCCAGGGCTTATTTGGTTATGGAGAAGAAGATTTTTAAAGGTTTTCACCATATATGGGCATGGCAGCCATTTTGATCAATGGACCATACCCATTTTAGCAATCTTTCATTCTCCTGCCCATGGAGGCTCCGCATGAAATTTGAGCAACACTGGCCCGGAGGCTTCAGAGGAAAAGCCATTTTAACATTTTGTCCATACAAATGTATGGGGCCCATACAAATGCATACAGAAGCAAACTTGACCTCGCCGTAAAAAGGTTAAATGTCAATGTATGACAATTATTTTAGCAACTTTGGTAGACCGCCCGTTCCAGATGATATATGCAAAGATTCAACCACAAGCCATCCTCGGTTTTGGAGAATAAGATTTTTTAAATGTTTTTTCCCCATACAAATGCATAAGGAAGCAAACTTGACCTTGCCGTAAAAAGGTCAAATGTCAATGTATGACCATTATTTTAGCAACTTTGGTAGACCCACTGTCCCTGATGATTTATGCAAATATTCAGCCCCAAAGCGTCCTCGGTTCCAGAGAAGAAGATTTATAAAGGTTTTTACCATATATGGGCATGGCGGCCATCTTGGTCAACTAACCGTGACCAGTTTAGCATTCTTTTGTTCCCCCTACCTAAGGAGGCTCCGTATGAAATTTGAGCAAAATTGGCCCAGAGGCTCCAGAGGAGAAGTTGTTTGAAATTCTGAACATCTTTCCCATACAAATGCATAAGGAAGCAAAATTGACCTTACCGTAAAAAGGTCAAATGTCAATGTACGGCCGTTATTTTAGCAATTTTGGTAGCCCTCCTGTTCCCGAAGATATATGCAAAGATTCAGCCATCAGGCATGCTCGGTTTTGGAGAAGAAGATTTTTAAAGGTCTTTCCCATACAAATGCAAAGGGAAGCAAACTTGACCTTGCCGTAAAAAGGTCAAACGTCAACGTACGACAATTCTTTTAGCAATGTTAGTAGACCTCCCGTCCCCGATGATTCCTGCAAAGGTTCAGCCCCAAGGCATTCTCGGTTCTGAAGGAGAAGATTTATAAAGGTTTTTACCATATATGGGCGTGGCGGCCATCTTGGTCAACGGACCACGACCATTTTAGCAATTTTTCGCTCCCCCACCCTAAGAAGGCTCCATATGAAATTTGAGCAAAATTGGCCTAGAGGCTCCAGAGGAGAAGTTGTTTGAAATTCTGAACATTTTTCCCATACAAATGCATCAGGAAGCAAAATTGCCCTTAATGTAAAAAGGTCAAATGTCAATGTACGACCATTATTTTAGCAATTTCGGTAGACCTCCCGTCCCCAATGATTCCTGCAAAGGTTCAGCCCCAAGGCGTTCTCGGTTCTGGAGGAGAAGATTTTTAAAGGTTTTTACCATATATGGGCGTGGCGGCCATCTTGGTCAACCGACCGCGACCATTTTAGCAATTTTTTGTTCCCCCACCCTAAGGAGGCTCCATATGAAATTTGAGCAAAATTGGGTCAGCGGCTTCAGAGGAGAAGTCATTTGAAAATGTTAACGGACGGACAGACAGACGGACGGACGAAAAGTGATCACAATAGCTCATCCTGAGCAGAGCTCAGGTGAGCTAAACAATCTGACCAGTGGTCTCGATGTGATATCAGTGTGGAGAATTCATTTAGTCAAAGACGGCGGCCATGTTTGTTGACAGATCAGAACAAAATTTGGGTGTGCAAAACTTAGTCACTAGGGGAACATCCCAGACACGTTTCCAGTGGTCTAGGAAGAGATCTGATTAAAAAGAAATTGTTCACGGATAGACGTGTGGACAGATTCCAGACAGTCACCTGTTGGATAAGCTCTACCCAAAAGTGTTATAACCATTCAATAAGATTTGCATTGAAGCACAATACAGGTCTGTATGACACCAATCCAAAAAGGAGAGCTATTTGCTATGTTAGTAATAGGGTAATTATTTTCATAAACTGAATCCTGTTATTTATTTCTTTTGTTTTCTTTTTATCAAAAATGGCCACCTGCAACCCAAATGCCCTTCCTCATACCCTACTAACTACTTGTATTATAAACTTTACATGTATATCAAAAACCAGGGCCATTGTTCAAAGTACCGTTAGCTTAACAAGCTCGTTAAGGATATTTTCGTTAACTGTTTTAGCGGATTTCGATATACAATATTCTGATATTTTTTGCTGAAAAAATGTGAGTAGCTTTTGCTTTTCAGCATATTTGCGTATCACTCGATGTAAATTTTAACAAATCGTTAACTAACATGTTGTCATTCTCTCCCTTCCGCTGATTCAAGAAGGGCAGTTGTCAGTTTCTGGCAAAAGAATGTGCACAATACTGGTTAACCGCTTAGAGGACTAAGCCTGCCCAGTAAACGCGTGGTTAGGTAAACTGACCGTGCTCGACATCCCATTGGGTTGACTGGGCCGTAAAACCTCAACACAAACATGTCGGTAGCTTTGAACAACTAGGCTCTGATGATACTTTTAATACAGGAACATCAAACAGGTTTCTGGCTGAAGAAAAACATGACAACTGATAATGAAAAAATGGAACATACCAGCTTTATTGTTAAGGTATGTCATATCAGTTGGATCAAGTTGTATAGCTTGGTCATAGAATCCGAGGGCATCCTGAAAGTTCTTCGCCTTATAGGCAGCATTTCCTTTCTCTTTGGCTATTAATGCCTGTAAAATGTTAAAGAGAGCATTATAACACAATGTAAACAGCATCCGCAGTTTCAGAAAGGGAGAAGAATCCCGGAAATTGTTTTTCTTATTTCTCCTTTCGGACAGTCTGCATGAAATGTCAGATCTTAATTTCAGGGTTAAATATTTTAAAATATTGTCTCCTGAATTTTATTCTCAGCAGATGGCAGGCCAAAAATAACCAGAACATGAAGCCCTACACAGCCTTAACATGTTATTAGGATCTTCACTCATCACCATCACAAAATAAAACCCTGAAACGAAAATACCCTGCCATTATCATAGGCCAGAATATACCAGATCATGAAGACCTACACAACCTCAACATATTACAGTATTGAGATCTTGACTCTTCACTTTCACAAAATAAAAATGTGAAATGATAATACCATTATCGTGCGGTGCGCAGATAACTCTGTCAAAAGTTAACATAATTTGCCCATTTGCAATCCCCAACCAGACCTCCACAATATTGATGCACATACCAAGTTTGGTGAAAATCCATTGATATTTACTCAAGTTATCTTTCGGGAAGGAAAATACGGACGTGAGGCAGGCAGATAACTGTCAAAAATTGATGAAATTTTCCCATTAGCAATTCCAAACCAGACCTTTACAATATCAATGCATTTCCCAAGGTTGGTGAAAATCAACTGACATTTACTCAAATTATTGTCCTGAAATGAAAATATGGATGTGTGGGGGGCAGATAACTCTGTCAAAAAAAAATGACGAAGTCTGCCAATTAGCAATTCCAAACCAGACCTCCACAATATCAATGCACATACCAAGTTTGGTAAAAATTCTTTGATGTTTACTCAAGTTATCATAGGGAGAAGATTTGATTGTGTTGGGGTTTAATGACATGTCAATCCTTGAGGTCATTTTGTGTCGTCTCCCAGAGAAAGGGAGAAGAGATAGAAGAGGAGATGAAAGAGAAGGACACGGAAGAAAGAGGAACAGGAATGAAAGTGAAGAAACAGAAGAAATAGAAATTCCCCCTCTATCCTTACCTACTATAAGGATAGTAGGCCTTGCCCAACTGTAAGCCAATATCAGTTGGACGCCCCAGTGATGTAAGATACATGAACCTTTGCCACACCCGACCATCCCCATTGGGAAAAGAACTACAGACGGACCGATGACTGAGGGACAGCCAAGTTGAAACCATAATACTCTGCCATTATTATGTGGCAGGGTATAAAAAAAGATGGCATCAGTGGCTCAGTCAAATGCATGCCCGACTGGTGATTAGGAAGTTGCAGCTTTGATCGCTGCCTGGTCAGACATTTTTTTTTATGTGGAGATGATCATAAAATATTTTCTTCGGTCATTCTCTCCTTTTTGCCTGATTCATGAAGGGCAGCTGTCAGTTTCTAGCAAAAGAATGTGCACAAATACTGGTTAACCCCTTAGAGGACTAAACATAGCTACAGATAAGAGGGGGTATCCGCATAATATTTTTCTTATTTCTCTATAAAAATACATGATGTGGGTACTCTTTTTAATGAGTACCCACAACATATGTTTTCATGGAGAAATAAGAAAGATATCAGCATTTTTCGGTGGAAAAACGCGCCGTATCTGTTGCTATGACTAAACCTGCTTTGGAAAAGTGTGGTTAGGTAATGACCGGCTCAACAAGACCCTACAGGGCTGACAGAACCATCAAATCTCAACTCAATCAATCAATTCACAAAAAAACCTCTGACAATCAGTAACTACATATGCACAGCCAATATGCATGTGTTCATCTTTGCGTATGTAAGTTCTACTAGGGTACACCTCAACTTGCAATATTGTTGCTGTGCTTATTTTTATCTCTGATGACACCAGAGGCACATGAAGACCGTAGCAAATGAGTTACATGCAACTGCGTTTGTACAGCTTTGCTTTCCTGGGTCAGCCATGCAAATTTGGTGCCACCATCGGTCACTAGGTGTCACCCTGTCCACTTTACACACTAATACCGGTAGTCTGAAATTATTTTTGATGTGAGCAGGAACTGAACATATGACCTTCCGCTTATAAGTTGAGAGCACTAACCACTTAGCCACCCAGCCTATATAACAGCATCACATAGCCCTTGATAAGAATCAAGAAGTGTTGATTTTGTTTGTGTTGAGGTTTTACGGCCCAGTCAACCCAATGGGGTCATGTCGAGCGCGGTCTTTGTTTGTGCTGAGGTTTTACGGCCCAGTCAACCCAATGGGGTCATGTCCAGCGCAGTCAGTTTACCTAGCCACACGTTTACTGGGCAGGCTTAGTCCTCTAAGCGGTTAACCAGTATTGTGCACATTCTTTCGCCAGAAACTGACAACTGCCCTTCTTGAATCAGCGGAAGGGAGAGAATGACTGTAGAAAATATTTCATGATCAATCTCCACGAAAGAATGTTGCCGACCTCGGCGGGGGTTGAACCCGCGACCTCCTGGTCTCCAGTCGGACGGCCAAGAAGTGTTGATATTTTTCTTATTTGTCTACAAAAAACATATGTTGTGGGTACTCTTTCGAAGTGCTTTGATGAGGCGCTTCTAAAGAGTACCCATCAACATATGTTTTCGTGGAGAACTAAGAAAAATATTTACCTGATACCCTGTCTTATCTAAACCTGTGGCATCACATTACAATAACATCAGACAAAATCAAGGCAGATGCATATCCCAAAATATATCTTTCAGGAATCGGGCTGCTAATTTTCAGTAATCTGAAATTATTTTCCATCAGTCTTAACTATATTTAAAATGGTCAGTCATCTCTTCCACCCTGGGCAATAGAACACTGTATATGTTGCAATGTGTCTTTTTATTGGTCTTGCATCGAGACAAAACTGGCCACAGCTGTAAATATTCGTCACTGTATTGCTGTAGCAGTTCACTCGGTTCATCAACTTGCTGCTTTTCTGATGCAGGAACCACCATTTTCCTTGCAGTTCCCCATTTTCCTTGCATGATAAAGACTGGTACCCTACTTTGTTATCAAAATATTGCACATATATCAGCAAATGTATTTTAATACCAGTCAAAATTTTAGACTGATCTTCCTTAACACACAACATAGTTGCATACAGAAGATGCAATATCACTTGGATTTGAAAACTTGTCTGCATTTGGCATTGTATTAGTAAAATGTCTCGATCCAACAAATTAGTGCTAGGGTAAAGTATTCCCACACGAAATGTATCCACACTTTTTTTTTTACCTCGCTGTAATTTTGATTAATATACTGAGGCAATTAAACCTAAAAATTGGGATAATGCCACAAAAATCGTAAAGGATTGCATCTTTGTCAAGGTAAAAGAGGTATAAAAACAACCCAAGCCTCACCAGAACAATTCTAAAAGAACTGTTTCTGAAATAACAACATGCACCATATTTATTAAGTTAAATGGTTCCTAGTCTACCTGATGTTTATCATTATCTTGTTTTGCACTACTTTTGTTATTTTGAGATGGTTTCGGGGGACTGTTGTTTTGGGACTCTGACTGGGTTCCATCACTGGTCTCTGAGGTTGTACTAGGCTCTGAGGAAGGGTCTGTATTATCCATGTGAGTTAGATCTATTCCTAAAAGAACTCCCAAGCATTTAATGAGGCGTGGATCTGTCATGTTTCTGAAATATATAAAATATTGTAAATTAGCATGTAATCTGAGATTATCATATGATGTGCAATGCATGAAAAGGGCCCTAATGCATATTGCAGACAACACAGGCCCTGATCAGCCTGCACATTTGTGCAGGCCAATCAAGGCCATTATTGCCTGTTTACAGAAGCAATGGATACTGTAGTATGGATCGACAAACAGAATGTCCAGTTCAGACTGCACAGATGTGCCCACTCAACTGGACCTTTGCTCTTCGCATATGGCATAAGGGCCTTTTGCCCATGTTGCGCATCATATGATATACAAAAAGCGAACAGTGAATGTCCAGATCAGCATACATACATGTATTTAATTGCTATTTGTTCACAAACACTACAATACCACTGATTCCTTCAGCGACTAATGAAGGCCCAGATCAGCTTGAACAAATGTGCAGGCTGATTTGGGTCTGTGTTGCCAGCAAACTGCATAAGGGCCCATTTTGTGTGTTGCACATTATATGGTGTTTTGGTTATCACCTGATGTGAAATCCCCAGATCCCAGAGGATTTCAGCCTGAATGCAGATGATACAGAGGGTGATAAACAAAACACCATGACATAATTGGAGTAAATTCTATGGAATAGGGATCCTTTAAAAACAAAGAAAACATTACAGACAAGAGGACCATGATGGTCCTATATCGCTCACCTGACCAAACAGATTTGCATATTTACTGTTGAAGTTTCAGCCAAGTTCACTGCTCTAGGATTTTTGTATAAACTTTATAGCACTAACCACCCCCACCCCCCTCCACAACACCTCCGGCCATGTTTTTTTACAAATCTTGACAACTTGAACTGAATCTTGAAAGAGGGTCACCAAAGGAACATTTCTGCCAAGTTATATTGAAATTGGTCCAGTGGTTTAAAAAAATTTTATATAGCTATAAAGCCCTACGCCCTAACGGCCATGTTTTTTGACGAATCATGACAGCTTGAACAAACTTGGTAGAGGGTCACCAAAGGAACATTCCTGCCAAGTTATATTGAAATCTGTTCAGTGGTTTCTGACAAGAAGATTTTTAAAGTTTTCTATTTAGATATATAGGGAAAACAAGAAGATTTTTTTTCAAGTTTTCTATATAGATACATAGGGAAAATAAGCCCTACCCCCTTGCAGCCATATTTTTTGACGAATCATGATGGCTTGAACAATCTTGGAAGAGGGTGACCAAAGACACATTCCTTCCAAGTTATATTGAAATCGGTCCATTGGTTTCTGCCAAGAAGATTTTTAAAGTTTTCTATATAGATACATATATAGGGAAAATAAGCCCTGCCCCCTGGCTGCCATGATTTTTGACAAATCCAAATGGCTTGAACAATCTTGGTAGAGGATCACCAAAAGAACATTTCTGCAAAATTATATGGAAATCGGTCCAGTGGTTTGGGACAAGATGATTTTTACAGTTTTCTATATGTAGGGAAAATAAGCCCCGACCCCTGGCGGCCATGTTTTTTGACAAATCCAAATGACTCGAACAATCTTGGTAGAGGATCACTAAAGGAACATTTCTACAAAATTATATGGAAATCGGTCCAGTGGTTCTGACAAGAAGATTTTTAAAGTTTTCTATATAGATATATAGGGAAAATAAGCCCCCCCCACCCCCCGCCCCAGGCAGCCATGTTTTTTCACTAATCCAAATGGCTCAAACAATCTTGGTAGAGGATCACCAAAGGAACATTTCTGCAAAATTATATGGAAATTGCTCCAGTGGTTTCGGACAAGAAGATTTTTACATTTTTCAATATAGATATATAGGGAAAATAAGCCCCCCCCCCCCCCGCCCCTGGCGGCCATGTTTTTTCACTAATCCAAATGGCTCAAACAATCTTGGTAGAGGATCACCAAAGGAACATTTCTGCAAAATTATATGGAAATCGGTCCAGTGGTTTCTGACAAGAAGATTTTTAAAGTTTTCTATATAGATATATAGGGAAATTAAGCCCCGCCCCCTGGCGGCCATGTTTTTTGACGAATCCAAATGGCTTGAACAATCTTGGTAGAGGATCACTACAGGAACATTTCTGCAAAATTATATTGACATCGGTCCAGTGGTTTCGGACAAGAAGATTTTTAAAGTTTTCTATATAGATATATAGGGAAAATAAGCCCCGCCCCCTGGCTGCCATGTTTTTTGACGAATCCAAATGGCCTGAACAATCTTGGTAGAGGATCACCAAAGGAACATTTCTGCATAATTATATGGAAATCAGTCCTGCGGTTTCTGACAAGAAGATTTTTAAAGTTTTCTATATAGATATATAGGGAAAATAAGCCCCGCCCCCTAGCGGCCATGTTTTTTGACGAATCCAAATGGCTTGAACAATCTTGGTAGAGGATCACCAAAGGAACATTTCTGCAAAATTATATTGAAATCGGTCCAGTGGTTTCTGACAAGAAGATTTTTAAAGTTTTCTATATAGATACATAGGGAAAATAAGCCCCGCCCCCTGGCGGCCATGTTTTTTGACAAATCCAAATGGCTTGAACAATCTTGGTAGAGGATCACCAAAGGAACATTTCTGCAAAATTACATTGAAATCGGTCCAGTGGTTTCTGACAAGAAGATTTTTAAAGTTTTCTATATAGATACATAGGGAAAATAAGCCCCGCCCCCTGGCGGCCATGTTTTCTGACGAATCCAAATGGCTTGAACAATCTTGGTAGAGGATCACCAAAGGAACATTTCTGCAAAATAATATTGAAATCGGTCCAGTGGTTTCTGACAAGAAGATTTTTTCAGTTTTTAGTTAAAAAATCTATTTTTAGCTCCTGTGACCTAGATATGCAATGGACCGGAACCATTTGAACAACTTTGAAAGAGGACCAACCAAGGATTATTCCTGTGAAGTTTGGTCAAAATCCAATCAGTGGTTTAGGAGGAGATGTTTAAAGATTGTGGACGGACGGACGGACGGACAGACATACGCACAACGACGACGACGGACGGTGAGTGATCACAAAAGCTCATCTTGAGCTTTCAGCTCAGGTGAGCTAAAAATGACAACAGCAGACAATTTTATTTTATCTGATCATGAACAGTAATTGATTTACAACACTGTTCATGCCTCTAGACCAGAACAATACTGATAAATGTATTTTCAAATTACTAAAGGTGGGCTTATGATCTCATAAGACCAGAGTATAAACTAGTGTTGTGCTAATGATCGATTATAATTGATCTTCAATCACTTTTGCCTTTTGTGACTGATGATCAGAAAGACTTTTATAGTCGACGAATCAGAAAATTCTTTTTTTTTAGAAACATATTTTTCTCACGTTTCATTTTTATACGCAAGTTATAAAGAAATGAAACGCAAAGCTGTCTATTTGGGTCATTCTAGATTTGTGTCATGTAAAAAAAAAAAAAAAAAAAAAAAAAAATAGATATTTTTTCTTATTTCTCCATGAAAACATATGTTGTGGGTACTCACAACATATGTTTTCATGGAGAAATAAAAAATATTATCTGAATACTATTTTTTGAATACTATTTTTTTTCTACAAGTCGATTAGTAATCCATGAGTAGTCGGGTTTTACAACACCGATGATAAACTATGGAATTCTGGCCGATTCCCAATACTGCAGTCATCAGACCAGAGTATAAACTAGTGATCAATTATCATTTAACATCTATCAACTTTACCTCTTGTGACTGCTGATCAGAAAGAATTTTCATAAATGGACAATTCTAGTTTTAGAAACATATTTTTTCTCAGGTTTTATTTAAACAGTCAGGATTTAAACATGGAATACCGAGCTGTCTATTTTTGTCATTTTAGATTTGTGGTGAATAAAGACGAAAAAATAATAATAATAATAAAAAAAAAGCCTGAAATAAGCATAGCTTTATATTAGGCACTTTTTCAACTGAATAGTAGTGATATATTTTTTTTTCTCCTTCATTATAACATGTTATGAGTACTCATTAGAAGTGACTCGGAGAGGCACAAATTACCATCTGAAAATGAAACAAGAAGTTGTGTTTGTAAAGCACTATGTTCCAACCATATGCTTGCTTCTAAAGATAATACAAGGTAAAAATGGCCCAATCTACAAAGGGTCTTAACTCCTGAAATAGGTTTTTCAGAAATTATTCAGAAGTTAATCAGGTCATCTTCTCATCACTACCAATCTATTCATCAAGTTATGAGGCTCCAGCTCCAACAGTTTTGGGATGTTTTGCTGACAAAAGAAAATGCCTAAATTTAAATAGGGGCATTACTCATGCCCAGAAACAATAGGCCCCTCCACCTTCTCATCACTACCAATCTATTTATCAAGTTATGAGGCTCTAGCTCCAACAGTATTTGAGATATTCCACTGACAAGGGAAAAATGCTCAAATTTACGAAGGACCATTACCCTTAAAATATTTTTCAGAATTTATTCAAAAGTTAACCAGGTCATCTACTTGTCATTACCAATCAATTCACCAAGTTTCAAGGCTCTAGCTCCAACAGTTTTTGAGATATTTTGCTGACTAGGTAAAAAATGCCCCAAATTACAAAGGGCCATAGTTCATAAAGTATTTACCAGAATTTATTCAAAGGTTAACCATGTATCTACTCATCACTACCAATCTTTCATCAAATTTCAAGGCTCTAGCTTCAATACTTTTTGAGATATTTTGCTGACAAGGGAAAAGTGCCCATATTTACAAAGGGCCATTACTTATAAAATATTTTTCAGAATTTATTCAAAAGTTAATCAGGTCATTTACTCATCATTACCAATCAATTCACAAAGTTTCAAGGCTCTAGCTCCAACAGTTTTTTTGATATTTTTGCTGACAAGGTAAAAATGCCCAAAATTACAAAGGGCCATATCTCATGAATTATTTTTCAAAATTTATTCAAAAGTTAATCGAGTCATGTATTGAGCACTATCAGTCTATTCATCAAGTTTCAAGGCTCTAGCTTCAATAGTTTTTTAGATATTTTGCTGACAAGATTGCATTCATATTTTTTCAAAGGGCAATAACTCAGGAAAGGGGCATAACCCTGCTGAGAAAAAATAAGTGTCAGCTACTTTTTTATGAGGAATCCGTATAAGAAATTTCAAAACAGTGTGCATGTGTCTAAAATTATGCTATGCATCAATTGGTGTGACGAATTGACGGACAGACGAACATTCCAGAAGCAATATGCCCCTCCAACTTCTTCGAAGCTGAGGGCATAAATATGAACGCATGACGGACGGCCAATGTGAAACCATAATACCCTGACACTATCATGTGGCAGGGTATAACAAGAGCTGTCGTAGGACAGCGTAGCTCGCCTGCTGGGTACATTTTATATTGTAACATTTTTATCATTAAGAAATTCAAAATGTATAATAATAATAAAACACAAACCCATCATGAGTTCTTGCTCCGTTTAAAGTAATTATCCTTGGAGCAGTTAATGTTTTGCAATGTTCTCATTCAGTTTTGATTTTGTTTGTTTTTTCACTTGAGGTTTAACTTCCCTGTCAACACTGTGTAGGTTATTTTGGGAGACGTTGCTTCCAATTTTGTGGGACTTTTACCCGACATTGAGATGACATGACATCTCAAGCCCTGCTGCCCAATTAAACCAATAGGATTTATATGCATGGACGGTCCAACTCGCACCACCTTTCCTGGGCAAGCTTAGAACCTCTAAGCAGCTAACCAGTACTTGTGTGCAGTTGGTTTCAGCTCTGCGTGGAAGCATCATGCAGCCCAATCTATTTCTTAAAGTCCCAATGAGTGGGTGCCGCATTCAGTTTTGAATTAAAAGTGTAATGTTATGAAGTAAAAATAAAATAAGAAGTTATGTGTAAATGTAGGTACATCTGACTAAACATATCAAGAACTGATTTTTGAGGACCCACACATTTTGAGAAATATTGTTGTAAGTTGGTCAAGAGCAGACTTTCTTCCTATTTTGAGAGAGGACATAAATAGGACTTAAATAAGTTTTGAGTCTCTCCCTCTAAAAATGTTAAAGGAAATCTCTGTGTTAGATGTACCACTGACATATTTTTAAGTCAACCCTTGGGATCACATGGAAGTAGATCAAATAATGGAATTGCTGATCAAATAATTTCAAGATATAAGGCAAAAATCCCTGAATCATGAAATGTAGGTCACACTGACCTAGATATATTTTGATGTCAATCATAGGATCATATGGAACTAATATTTGATTTATGGTACTGCTCAATGAAATAGTATTCAAGGTAAGGACAAAAATCAGTGAACCATGAAATATAGGTCAAACTGAACTATATTGAGGACAATCTTCGGGTCAGATGGAAATTATAATCCAGGGATGATATTTCTGCATCACACTGTCTTCCTTTATAAGGGAAAATCAGTGAACCATGAAATATAGGTCACAGTGTCCTAGAATGATTAAGTCAAATGGGTATGACATATTTCTATGAAATAATTTTCAAGTTATATGGCGAAATCATTCAACCATATAATATAGGTCACACTGACCTAGATGTATTTGTATGTAAATCATTTTGTCACATAGATATAATAATCCAGGTATGACAATTCTCCATGAAATAGTAATAAAAATAAAAAGCAAAATCACTGAAGCATGAAATATAGGTCACAATGACCTAGATATAGTAAGTGGTCATTCATTGGGTCACATGGAACTAATATCCCAGGTGTGACATTTATCCAACAAATAGTATTCAAGATATAAGGCAAAATCACTGAACCATGAAATATAGGTCACACCAACAGAGATATATTTTGACGTCAATAATCGGGTCACAAGGAACTAATATCCCAGGTGTGACATTTATCCAACAAATAGTATTCAAGATATAAGGCAAAATCACTGAACCATGAAATATAGGTCACAATGACCTAGATATAGTAAGTGGTCATTCATTGGGTCACATGGAAGTAATATCCCAGGTGTGACATTTATCCAACAAATAGTATTCAAGATATAAGGCAAAATCACTGGACCGTGAAATCTAGGTGACCTGGACCGTAAAATGTAGGTCACCATGACCTTCACTCTCTTACACTTAAACCGAGATTTTACAAATGTGTCCTAGATTTTGACCCCTAGCCCCACTCCACGGCCCACCCTGAGGTATGAACCCAGGGGTATGTTCTTTTGGAATCTCAGAAGACTCCTCCAGGTACCCAAATTCTAAATATGAATGCTCTATGAGGAGTGAAAGTCAAGATATAAGAATTTGAAAAACTTTAACACAGTATTACAAAGGTGTCCTAGATTCTGACCCCTAGCCCCACCCAGGGGCATGAACCCAGGGGTTTATTCTCTTGGAATCTCAGAAGACCCTCCAAGGTACCTAAGTTCCAAATTTGATGCCTCTGTGAGGAGTGACTGTTGAGATATAAGCATTTGAAAAACTTTAACGCAGTGTGACGGGAACGGGAACGCAAACGCGGACGACCGGGGTGACTACAATAGCTCTCCTTGTACTTCGTACAGGCGAGCTAAAAACTAGAGCTGTCAGAGGATCTGACTATAGCCCCACTGCAGCTCTATCAGAGGAGAAATACATATAGTGCTGAAATATTTTGAATTCATCCTAACCAGGAAACACCACTGTAGCTAAAGGTAACACGGCATCCTAAAACCTATCGAGGGATTTTAATTCATGAGTTATGGGCCTTTGGCCCTGATTCCTGAATACATGATATATCAACCCAATGTCCAAGCATGTACCACTTTTTCAAAGCTCCCAAGTGTGGTATAAGTTCTATCGAAGTAGGACCACAAAGATAAAAGTTATTGAGCAAAATGCATTTTAATTTTTTGAAAACCTACTAAGGGACATAACTCCAAGAGTTATGTACCCTTGGCCCCTATTCCAATATACACCATAATCCAGTCATTGTCCATGTTGATATGAGCTTTCAATTTTCTAACTTTCATAGTTCCTTAGAAATCTGTTATGAAAATTTTCAAGAATGGCAAAATTTGAAAACCTATGAAGGGACATATCTCCAGGAGTTTTGTGCCCTTGGCCACCATTCTACCATTACACCTTCCTTACCTTAGAGACCAAGTGTGGTATAAGTTTCATTGAACTAGGACCACAAACATAAGTTACTGAAAACCTACAAAGGGATATAACTCCTACAGTTATGTACCCTTGGCCCCTATTTTGGTATACACAATACATCAAGTCAATGTCCATGTTTATACAAACTTTCAGCTTTCTAGCTTTCATAGCTCCTGATAAATCTGTTACGAATATTTTCAAGAATGGCAAAATTTGAAAACCTATGAAGGTACATAACTGCAAGAGTTATGGGTCCTTGGCCACCATTCTGCCACTACACCTCCTTTACCTTTAACCAAATGTGGTATTAGTTCAATCGAAGTAGGACTACAGACATAAAAGTTATTGAGCAAAATGCATTTTATTTTTTTGAAAACCTACCAAGGGACATAACTCCAAGAGTTATGGACCCTTGGCCCCTATTTCAGTATACGCTATACATCCAGTCATTGTCCATGTTTATATGAACTTTCAGCTTTCTAGCTTTCACAGTTCCTGAGAAATCTGTTAAGAAAATTTTCAAGAATGGCAAAATTTGAAAACCTATCAAGGGACTAAACTTCAAGAGTTATGGGCCCTTGGCCACCATTCTGCCACTACTTCTTACCTCAGAGATCAAGTGTGGTATTAGTTTCATTGTAGTTGGACCACAATAGAAGTTATTAAGCCAAATGCATTTTAAATTTTGAAAACCTACCAAGGGACATAACTTAAGAGTTATGGGCCCTTGGTCAGTATTTTGCAACTACACCTTACTTAGCTCAGAGACCAAGTGTAGTAAAGTTTCACTAAAGTAGGACCACAAACATAAAAGTTATTACCGGTAAGCAAAATGAAGTTTAATTTTGCAGTCACGGAATGACAGAACGACATGGCAAAACCAGTATAGCCCCACTTTTTCAAAGCGGGGCCGTAACAACTTGTATTTTTCTATTTCTCCAAGAAACATGTAGCTGGTACCCTCTGAGTACACACATGCTCATAAGTGGAGAAGAATTTGTTTGTTTGTTTGATTTGGGTTTAACATCAATTTCAACAATCCTTCAGTCATATCGCAACGGTGTCTGGATGTGGCAGGGAGCTCAATGCTCACTTTAAGAGTGCTGCCTCACTGAAATATCACACTTTGACATGATATTCCACACAGTCACATTATACTGACACTGAGCTGACCAGTTCTAGCTCTACTTTCTTAATGCTGAGCCCCAAGCGAAAGAGCAGCTTGTACCATTTTTAAAGTCTTTGGTATGACCCGGCCAGGGATCGAACCCGCAACCTCCTGGTCACAAAGCGACACTCTACCACTGAGCCACTGTGCCGGTATATGTGGAGAAGAAAAAAATGTGTCTAAACTCCTTACTTCGACTTTGAGTCTAAATATCTGGAATTCCTGCAAGATCCAAGGAAATAATGATGATTTTGTAGTTTAAATCCCTTTCAACAATATTTAAGTCATACTGAGACAATGAAATGATGATAATGAAAGGCACTGTGCAATAATGTGCCATAGTCATGAGCAGAATTTCCACCTCAAGTGGAATTCAAACTCAGACCCTCCTGATCTGATGTTGGGAACACTCTGTCCTTTCGACATCTCTTGGTAAGACATTTTTTTGCTTGGCATTTTATTTTAAATGAAAATATTTTGTTCTGGTTGACCATATCTTATCAGAAACCATTTGTCTTTCCTGATTCTGTGTTTTGTTCAGAAATATTTGCACTAAAATTAAACTTACAGTCAAAAGTTGGTCTGACCCATGCAATTTCTATAGTAAAGTGATTTTTTGGAATTTTTGTCTTAGAAAATATTTTTTACTTTTCTTTGCTAAATTTGAATAACTGATGTTTTACAACATATTGTGAAAATTTCAGCAAAATTGAACAAGTGAAACTTGTTAAAAATCTTACTCCAAGTTACCTTGGATTTCTGCATGACTTTGCTTCATTTTTACTATGAGAAAAAGTGAAAATATTTGATTTTTTAAAAACCAATGACTGGAATAAAACTTTTTGTACATAGGTAGTTACGACAAATGGTTTTGCATTAAATCATGACAAAATTTTGCAAATTTACTTCTTCTGTGTAAAGCGTCAAGCAAAAATCGACTTTCTGAGAGATGTCGAAAGCACAGTAGTCACCAGGGCCCAGTTGTTGAAAGCATTCACAGCTTAACAAGCTTGTTAGTGGTCAAAATGTTAATTGTTCTAGTAGGTACAATATCTAGTTTACATATATTTTGGCTGAAAAATGTGAGTAGCTTTTGCAAAAGCTACTCACTTTTTATCAGCAAAAGTTTTAGTGCATATGCCATATTTGATGATCAAAGATTTAACGATACGTTAACTAACAACATCGTTAGTTTTGAACAACTTGGCCCAGGAGTGAAGAAGTTAACTTACTGCATAGCAGTAGGGTCCTTCTGAATTAGATGTATATATTGTTTAAACATAGGATCTTTGAGATATTCTCTGGTCTGAGGATTAGCTTCTAGCTTTTCCATCATGTCTGGCTGGCCAAATGGATTCATTATAGGCTGGCTCCCTGCAGGACCTGAAATACACTACTGGCATTCACTTGGGACACAGCTCCAGAAAGGAGGGGTATTCACATATTATTTTTTATTTCTTCACAAAAACCTGTGGACATTGCAGAGGTCTCCTAATAAGTGTATGCAACGTATGCTTTTGTGGAAAAATAAATAAAAAAAAAAAATATCAGTACTTTTTGGCTAAAAAAGTGCCTTATCTGGAGCTCCAACTTGAGAGAAGCTGTAAATTAAATCTCATAGCTATTCAAAAGACATATTCTTATAGCCTAAGTCTAAGTTTTTTTCCTTTGCATTCCATGGACATTTTGGTACTTCTTAGAATCACTTCACTGATGCAATTCTAATGGGTACTACAATATATGTTCTTCCCTAAATACCCAGCAAACACACATCATCACAACGTCACTGCTTGCATTGCAGTGACATTGTTGTGATGTGTGTTTGCAGGGTAGTACATACTACATAGCTTCATAAGCAACTTAAAATTTGGTATGAGGATTTATGTCTATGAGTACAACAGGAATATACTAGAAATGTGTCTAAAGTACACAGATGCCCCTGCCTTGACTTAGGCTGGTACTGCAAGGTAAATACTTTTACAAGAGGTAGATTTCGGGTTCCTATCATTGCAGCAACTTAAAATATGTATGAGGATTTATGTCAATGAGTACAACAGGAATATACTAGAAATGTGTCCAAAGTACACAGATGCCCCGCCTTGACTTAGGCTAATTTTGCAAGGTTGATACTTTTGTAAGAGGTAGACTTCAGGATTCCTATTATTTTGCAAGGTTAAAATTTTTGTTACAGGTAGATTTTAGGGTTCCTTTTATTGTAGCCAATTGAAATTTGGTATGAGGATTTATGTCAACGAGTACAACAGAACTATACAAGAATCAGGTCACAACGATCCATACCTCACAGTCGACTGACTTCTGGCAGACTAGCATTTGCAAAGTTAAGAATTTTGTATGAGGTAGATTTCAGGCTTCCTATTATTGCAGCAACTTGAAATTTTGTACGAGGACTTATGTAAGTACAAACAAATATATGTCATAGTCCAAATAGGAATTTAGCCAGATCTGGAATCTGGCTAGGCCAAACAGGAATTCTTATTTGGCCTAGGCAGATTTTGGATCTGGCTAAATCAATATTTAGTTTAGCCAGATTCTGGATCTGGCTAAACTCTGTTTAGTCCAAATAAAAACTCCTATTTGGCTAGGCAGATTCTGGATCTGGCTAAATTATTATTTAATTTAGCCAGATTCTTGATCTGGCTAAACTCTGTTTAGTCCAAATAAGTATTCCTATTTGGCTAGGCAGATTCTGGATCTGGCTAAGCTGGTCAGATCAAATAGGAATCTCTATGAATAATATATGGCTGGATACCTTTACTTCTTTCCTCTTTGATGTTAGGGGTAGGACTTTGGTTATGGATCATTGCTCATCATATTTATTCTCACATGGCTTTGGTTTATTTACTAATTTATTGCTTTCATAATTGTATTTATTTCTTCCTAGCACTGTGGCCATCCTTTAAAAAATCATTAGTTTGCTGTTTGGTGTTGTAGGAAGCAAAAGGAGAAACAACACATAAAATTATCTGACTCTCATTTATGAAGCTGATGTGGAGTTATTTCAGTAACTTCATTACTGTAAATACTGTACATATCAATGGATAAATTAAGATTTGCCATTACATTACCAATTCTATGCATTGAAGTCCCAATTAACCCTGCTTTATAATAATGTATGGGGTGATCTGGAATGTTTTCTTATTTCTTATTTCTGCTCTAAAACATAGATAATCTAAGTCAAAAATCTACGTTTTAGAGCAGAAATAAGAAAAAAAGAGAAATATCAATATTCTATTTTTTAATTGAGTGGATAATAACAATTTAGTTGATGATGGAAGATGATGGAAGATAACTTTGTTAACTTTGTTCTTCAAGAATGGTAAATCATATCTTGTCTTTTAAAAAATGAGGCCAACCTTAAAATATTTTATTTGCTATCACCCTACTGACCCAGTGAAATCTGACTACCTACCCAAACAATTTTATGGCTGTTCAGAACTAAGAATTTATTTCTTTTTTCTCAGAAGGGAATTTCTTATGTTGTTTCTCATTTTGCTTCCTACAACACCAAACAGCAAACATAATTTTTTAAGGATGGTCACAGTGCTACCAACATCTTAAGAGAAAGAAGCAAATACAATTATAAAAGCAATAAATAAGTATAAAAATAAACCAAAACCATGCGAAAATAAATATGATGAGCAATGATCCATAACCAAAATCCTGCCCTAACATCAAAAGGGAAAGAAGTAAAGGTATCCATCCATATATTATTCATAGAACAACAAGATTCCTATTTGGTCTGACCAGCTTAGACAGTTCCAGAATCTGCCTAGCCAAACAGGAATTCTCATTTTGGACTAAACAGAGTTTAGCCAGATCCAGAATCTGGCTAACTAAATACTAATTTAGCCAGATCCGGAATCTGCCTAGGCCAAATAAGAATTCCTATTTGGTCTAGCCAGATTCCAGATCTGGCTAAATTCCTACTTGGACTAGTACATATACCAAAATCAAGTCAAGTTGACCCACGTCATGGTTCACTGACTTTGAACTTAGACTAATTTTGCAAGGTTAGGATTTTCGTAAGATGTTTATTTTAACATATTGATCCATACTGCAATCTCTGCCCAGTTTTATGGAGGTCCCCAAGGCTGGGTTATCTGTGTACTGTGGACACATTTCTAATTCAGACTTGACTTTGTTTGGGATAACTCCTCCTAAAGTTTTCATCCGATCGGTTTGAAACATGGTGAACACTTAGACTATCAGGTGGTGCAGGGCCAGAGGCTTATAATTCTAATAACAGGGCTATAACCCTCGAAACTACTTAAAGGGGGAAAGTACCATATCATTGGCTAGCTGGCTTCAGCAGTTATTGGCATGTTTTGTATAGCCCTGATCCAAACTAATATCAGGGTCCAGTTGTTCAAAGCGTCGTTAGCTTAACGAGCTCGTTAAGGGTCATTTCGTTAACTGTTTTAGCGGATTCAATATACAATATTTTGATATTTTTTGCTGAAAAAATGTGAGTAGCTTTTGCACTGCAAAAGCTACTCACATTTTTTCAGCAAAAAATTTCAGCATATTTGCATATCACTCAATTTAAATTTTAACGAATCGTTAACTAACGACATCGTTAGCTTTGAACAACTGGGCCCAGATTAAGAAACGGTTTCAATATAACCTTTACCATACTCAAGGCAAATTCAACTGACAACTTTCAGTCATATCGCAAGTGTCTGTATATGGCAGGGAGCTCAATGCTATCTTTTAGAGTGCTGCCTCAATGAAATATCACACCATGGACATTTGACACGATATTCCACATAGTCACATTATACTGACACTGAGCTGACCAGTTCTGATTCTTAGCTCTACTTTCTTCATGCTAGGCACCAAGCAAAAAGGCAGCTTGTACCATCTTTTTTTAAGGCTCTGGTATGACTTGGCCAGGGATCAAACCCACAACCTCATGGTCACAAAGCGGATGCTCTACTGAGCCACTGTGCTGGTTCTCTTTCTCAGTAAGTCTGGCAAATATCAAAGCTATGGCTCAAATACTTTCTAGGATACCTTGTACACAAGGTAAAGAGTGACCAATAGGAAACCCTTGTCCTGCTGAATAAATTAAGATGTCATGCCTACTTCGAATTTACAGCCAATCAGCTTACTTGATCCAGATTGTTGCTATGAATTCACATACTTAATGTCAAACAGTGCAGATCCAGATCAGTTGGCTTCTTCAGAAGCCAACTGATCTGGATCTCCACTGTTTGCAAAGGTAGGGTATATCCGGGTTCAGCAGGACAAGGGTTAAAGCAAAAGCAGCATGCAACCCCTAAACTTTTTCAAAGTGGGGAGCATAAAAAACTTCAAAAATGACTTCAAAAACATTTTTTAGTTAAATGTATGTAAAATTCTACCTGTTAAATGGGATTCTGCTTCCTCTAAACCCTTCTGCAACTGCTCATTATCTGGGTCTAACTTTATGGCTTCTTTATAAGCTATCTTCGCTTCCTCATATCTATCCAGAGAGCAAAGAGCAGCTGCTTTTCTTGAATAGGCCTGTGTAGAAGGTCAGATATGATTGACATGAAAGTATAAAGATCAGCTAGTTCATACATAATTCTGAATAACCATAAACAAAATTGTTGATTTTTTTTTTCTTATTTTTTCACAAAAACTTTGCGAGTATTCATTAGAGAGCACCTTGGTGAAGCACTTCTAAAAAGTACCTACATTTTCCTGAAGAAATAAGAAAAATATTTTCAGAATATCACTTCTTAAATGCAGCTATACTCAACTCAAAGCTCCAGAAAAGATGAGTATCTAGATACACATATTTCTTGCATCTTGATCTTAGCAACAGATAAGAGGGAGTATCCACATAATATTTTTCTTATTTCTCGACGAAAACATATGTTGTGGGTACTCATTAGAAGCGCCTCGGCGAGGCGCTTCTAATGAGTACCCACAACATATGTTTTCGTCGAGAAATAAGAAAAATCGCAGCATTTTTCGGATGAAAAAAGCGCCTTATCTGTTGCTATGCTTGATGAAAGAAAATTTATGACACGGTTGCACCCGCCTATAAAACTTTAATGCAAATTGCTAACGCGGATGAGGACGGAGATGGATGGACAAGGGTAACACTATATGCCCTTTCCGCCATTCCGAATAAAAAGTATACTGAAACCGCTTTATAAGACGGTTCATTTGTAAGACAGTTTTGGATATAAGATTGGTTAAGGTAGACCCCAAAGTATGGTATCCAAACAAGAATGTATGGATTAGATAGAAAAATGACCATTTTGTTTGTTTGTGTTTGTGTTGAGGTTTTACGGCCCAGTCAACCCAATGGGATCATGTCGAGCGCGGTCAGTTTACCTAACCACACGTTTACTGGACAGGCTTAGTCCTCTAAGCGGTTAACCAGTATTGTGCACATTCTTTCGCCAGAAACTGACAACTGCCCTTCTTGAATCAGCGGAAGGGAGAGAATGACTGTAGAAAATATTTCATGATCAATCTCCACGAAAGAATGTTGCCGACCTCAGCGGGGGTTGAACCCGCGACCTCCTGGTCTCCGATCGGACGGCGCATCCAACTGAGCCACCGAGGCCGGCCAATGACCATTTATCAGTATATTTTGTAGTCTGTTTATAATCGAACACAATCATTTTTCTATATTATCTAAACATTTTTGTTTGAATGCAACATGGGTGTTTAGCTAGCAGTTTTTGCTTTAGACCGCACTAATAGTGTTATAAAGAGGCTGTGGTATATAAACATTTTTTTTTTCTGTTTCCTGTGGTTCTATATTTCCAAAGGATCTCCAGTCAGGTTATTACATTGTATTTAACTCCATATATGTGCTGTGAGGTTAACATACCGTATTAATCCGCCTATAAGACGATTTGTTTATAAGACGGGGGCTGTTTTTGGGCCCTTCCCAGGCAGGATTTTGCTTTTACTTAATTATAAGACGGGTTAAAAAAGTCGCCTGTCGGAGATATTCACTGCCACTTAGAAATTCCTAAAGTACAATTAAAAAAAACTTCCAACACCACTTACAAGCATGCATACCGTATTTAACTGTGTATAACACGCACCTTATTTACCCAGAAAACGTTTATAAAAATCCGATGTGTATTATTTATAGGAACACCAAAATCGGGACAGAAATCGCCAAGATAATCGGTCGCGAAAACTCATGACATTCACGATCGCCCGGTAAAAATGCGAAATAGAATGATTGCTATGAGATATTCATGATTTTTTATACCTATCTCGCCCATACCATGGTTCTGTCAGCTCAAAACAAGCAACTCCATCTGATTTGCAGTAATTTGATATCCTTTTCATGTCCATGCTCTTTTTGTTTACGCTTTTTTATTTTGCTGATCATGTGATCTCTTCAAAGGGAAACTACTCAAGCAGGCATATGCATATGAATCTGTATTGATTACCGGACTTTGACAAGTCTCACACCGTAACTTGAATAAATCAGCCTGCACAACTGATTTATTGTAGTTCAAAATAGGAAACAAATTTGGTAGAACATAAATATTGGCACAAATGAAAAAATAAAGAAGTATTTAATTTTTTGCAATTATTAAAATTATTGATAATAAACAAAACCAACTGGGCTTTTGAGGTAGGTAGATCGGTCATTTGCATTTTATCTTTTATTTTCTTACCATATGTTTATCTTTTTTTTTTTTTTTTTTTTAACTTTTCTTCCAACTTACCTAAAAAATTGTTTGAAATAAACAATGTTTATGATAAAGAAAAAAAAAAAAAAAAAAAAAATACCAGCATACATCTGTGCACTTAATTGGTTAATTGGCAGTCAGAATGACAACTAGTTGACTTTAGTTGTTGTTTGCATTGCCCTGAGGCACTGAGTTGATAATTTCACGTCTCAGTTAAGAAAGTGACACAAAGTGACACAAAGAAGGTGTTAATTATGAGAACACAAAAGAAATAACTACATTTTTATTGTCATAGCGTCTGCAGTGGGGAAGCAAAGAACTGCCTACACTACATCAAGTTGCCTGAGGCCCATGGTAACAGAGCTGCACAATGAAAATTCAGTTAGCATTATCGTAAATTCGGCCTGTTTCTACTCTAAACCTTCCGAATTCGGCCATTTTCAACTCAATCCTAGTGAAATTTGACACACTTAGTATCTGGTAACTTAGTAAATAATGCACGGATAAATTCTTTGTGTTTTACATAGGAACATCTTTTTTTTTATTTCAAAACTATTTAGCAAATATTCAGTGCGTGTTATACACGGGTGCGAGTAATACACAGAAAAATTCGGTACTTCACCTAAAAAAATTACCTTGCTGCTATTTCTATCAAGGGACGAAGGTAAACATTATATCCTTCTACCGGTTTTGAAGATCGGCATTTTCCGTGACCACGTGGCACCACCGGACTTTGCCGAAAATACCGATATAGCCAAAGACCTCGATTATAAGACGGGTCTGGATTTTTGGGGGCTTTTTTTTGGGAAAAATCCCCGTCTTATAGGCGGATTAATACGGTATTTCTTTTACTTCTCCATGAAAATACCAACTGAAATTAGGCATTAGAATGGTCTAACCAAGGTAATTCTAATCACCATCTCACTTTTCATATTTCAGATCTTATATGCCACAAGGAAAAACTTGATTCTACTCTTCATTTTGTTTGGTACATGTAGATATGACTATGCATGGATAAAAACAATTCTGACGTATTAAGGGCAAGGACTGCCAAAACTGAATACATGTATTTAACAGAAGTGGCATACAGTAGATACTTTCTCTAGAAAGTTAGCGGCCTATTGGGCCCAGACCAAAATTTAGGAGGCCCTTATTAGTCTTTTCTGCTGCTATGTTTGAAAACTGTAATAAATGTTATATCTCAATCCACATCCCTCTGGATCTGCCCCTAGGGAATTAACCAAAAAATTTTAAAATTTCCATGTGCATTCGCATGTATATCCTGAACTTATGTTTCAAATTGGTAACAATTCTGAGTTCTTGTTTAACCCTTAAAATGCCAAGAAAACCTGCATCTGAAAATGTTGTCTGCTGAATACTTTTCAAACCTATTTTTGCACACAGGCAAACAGTGTGGACCCTGATCAAACTGCTCTGGGTCCACACTGTTTGCTAAAATGACTTTTAAAATCACAAGCAGATGACAAAGCAGAAGACAATTGGCAGTTAAAGGGTTAACTACTTTTGAACCTCAGGTGTCATTTTGTGTTGTCTCCAAGAGGGAGGGAGGAAAGAGACATAGCTGGCAAATGGGAAGAGGCCAGGAAAACAGTGAACGACCGTGCTAAAATAGAAATACAAGCATGTCCTTTTTCCACACCTGCACAAATAAAGTCAAGTTTTCAGAGACAGTCTGATAGGGTTAGGCACTGTGAAAAACGATGGTACTTACTTTTGACCAGTCAGGCCGAAGTTCAATAGCTCTCTCTGCATCCTCTAGTGCCTTTATGTATTTCTGGGCCTTCATGTATGCTGCTGATCTATTACTGTAGAGAACAGCACTTTCATCCAATGACAGAGCCTCTGTGTACAACCTCAGAGCTTCAGTGATATTGTTCTTTGTCAGAGCCTCATTCCCCTGGGCTTTAAATTGCTCAGCCTAAAGTGCAAGTGTTGTAATTTTTAAGGGGTCTTGATACACCTGGGCTCAGTTGTTCAAAGCGCCGTTAGCTAACGAGCTCGTTAAAGGTCATTTCGTTAACTGTTTTAGCGGATTCAATATACAAAATTCTGATATTTTTTGCTGAAAAAATGTGAGTAGCTTTTGCACTGCAAAAGCTACTCACATTTTTTCAGCAAAAAATTTCAGCATATTTGCGTATCACTCGATGTAAATTTTAACGAATCGTTAACTAACGACATCGTTAGCTTTGAACAACTGGGCCCTGGTAGATTTTACGCCTTTTTTTTTTTTTTTTTTTATAAAAAGAGACAACCATAGCAACAGATAAGGCGCTTTTTTCATCCGAAAAATGCTGATATCATTCTTATTTCTCAACAAAAACATATGCTGTGGGTACTCATTAGAAGCACCTCGGCGAGGCGCTTCTAATGAGTACCCACAATCTAATGAGTACCCACAACATACGTTTTTGTTGAGAAATAAGAAAAATATTATGTGGATACCCCTTCTTATCTGTAGCTATGGACAACTTTTGTGACTACCTGTTTGCATTCTGGAACATCAGGTGCCTTCTGAAAAGGGATCTATTCTAAAAGGAAAGACTGCACTTCTCCTTGGAAAATTCTTTCCTTTTACAGCAGACCCACTTTCAGAAATAGGCAAAAATAATTTTGACAAGAGTTACCTACCCAGAAAGTGTATCTATTCCCCTTAAAGCACAATACAGTGAAACCTCTATAAGAGCACCACCTTTGGTTGTGGACTAAACTGGCTGTTATATAAAGGTGGCTGTCTTATCAAGGTTAAGTCAAAACTGCCACCATGGAAGAAAACAAGGTCATCACACCAGTCTGGCGGGTATCTAGGACACAAATTAGTGATAATAAAGTTTGGACTTGGTACTCATGTCAGTTGAAAGAAAATAGAAAGCATCTTTCAATTTTAATACACTTCTGTTTTTTTTTCTCTCATTATTTTTAACGAAACAAAAACATTGGAGGCCAAACATTATGGGGGTGAATCGCTCCGGCGATATTGACCAAAATCCAGGAAGCTGCCATAATCTCGGTGAATACTTGTGTGCAAAAGGAAGGCATCAGGATGTCCATTAACTTTCAGACTCAGGAAGTCCCAGACTTCCTACCCCTCAAATTTGGAAGTCCCACAGAAAGAATCTAGGAAGTCCCACTTTTTTTCTGTGTTGCTGTGGTCTGCCCTTTCTTTAGCAGAACATAGGTTTTTATTTCAGTGTCACACAGAATCATCATGATCTATGCTTCTTTCCGATGTGTTTTAAAAATGTCCATATCACTTATTAAAATTCAATCGCATCTTTTTGGAAAGCCTGTACTTGTATGTCTGACCTTGGAGAAAGCATCAACTTTGGTACAACTACGCATTCGTTTCAAAGCCCAGAGAAAGAAAAAATAAAAATAAATACATAAGAGAAAAGGCCCAAACATGTTTTCTTAAAAATAAACTATGTTGAAATTACTTCACAGACAAGTATATAATGAAATATTACTTCGGATTGAAGCTGATCAACATGAGTGAACGAGCTGCGTCCTTCACAAAATTGTGGGAAAATGAAGACGACTCGTGCAACAACATACAAATAAAAGGCAGCTCTCGATGAAATACCAACAGCAATACGTTCGTTCCCGGAGAAAGGCAAGCAAAACCATCGCAAATCGCCTAAATTTAAACTTTGTGTTGAGGTTTTGCGGCCCAGCCAACCCAATGGGGTCATGTCGAGTGTGGTCAGTTTACCTAACCACATGTTTACTGGGCAGACTTAGTCCTCTAAGCGGTTAACCAGTATTGTGCACATTCTTTCGCCAGAAACTGACAACTGCCCTTCTTGAATCAGCGGAAGGGACAGAATGACCGTAGAAAATATTTCAAGATCAATCTCTACAAAAGAATGTTGCCGACATCGGCTGGGGTTGAACCCGCGACCTCCTGGTCTCCGATCGGATGGCGCATCCAACTGAGCCACCGAGGCCGGCTAAATTTAGACTTACTTTGTGTCTTTTTCGCGCTAGTAAACAGCTCAACCGGAACAAAGCTACGCATTTAGAAACGGGTTTTCTGAAAACTTTGACGAAAAACATGTTTTCCTTTCATTTGAAAAATTGCTTTTGTTGTCATAGCATCATAGGAAAAACATAAGCTTCTAAATGCAAATAGATTTCCATTTGCATTCTGTGCATGTTTGTTATTTATTTGTAGAATTTCACTCGGTAACTCCCGGAAGTGTTGAGGGGTTTTCAGATGACACACGTTCTTAGCAAAATAATAATTTAAGATTTTAAGACCTGAATATTAAAAAAAAAATAATGACTTCATATAATTTCATTATTTTCTTCCAAAGATCATTTGTGTCAACACTTTTTTGATGCTTATTTCTGGTTCTGAATTTATCTATTTCTAGAGAAGGAAAATCCGATCATCTAAATTCCTTTGTTAGTGCTTATTGTCTTTGTTTAATAAAAATAATCTGTTGCTAAAATGATGCGCTGGAAATATTATTTATCTTATTTCTCATGCAATCTTTGTGTATTCGTTAGGTTTTAGAACTGATAAGACTGCCAGGACATTTTAGAATATACAGCGCAACCTGGAAAATCCCCGCCCCCCCCCCACCCCCTGAAAATTTTCGGGTTCAGTAGTCAATGTTGTGAACATGCGCAAACGAATATTTTCGGGTGTCGCAGGAGAAAGATTAATTATACAGACATCAATTAATCAATTCAATACACTTGACAAATACATGCACTGATCACACAGCCATCAAAAGGGTGTCGTGACACATGACACGGTTGTCAATAAGGCTCCAGCATGTGGAAAGTGGGACTTCCTTTAAGCTCAATCAACACAGGTAGCGAATTTCGTAGGTAGGCGGGGCAAACATCTTGCAACTCATTAAAAAAAGGTGGGCTTTTTGACAGTTTTGGACGCCTCGGGTATCGATTTTGGACGGACAAAAGAAATTTCTGAAGTCCGTGGCATGTCTTTGAAGTTCAATTTGGCCATCCGGTGGCAATCTCAGGATGTAATATACGTCATAAGTCCACTTAACCAAAGCCCTGAGGAATTTTACAGAAAACCACTTACATTGCATAAGAACACCTTTGATCCACTCTGATTTGAAGTTAAAAGGCCGTTTATCAAGTTAAAAAAAAAATGTTTGTTCTGCAAGAAGTTCGTCCCAAGGTTCGTTTGCGGTCTTTCCATGTTCGGTTACAAACTATCACTACTAAATAAGTTTTGATCAACAGAGATCGCTAGAAAAAAATCTTAGCTTTACACACAAGATTACACAACGAGAGTTGGCGAGAGCGTGTTGACAAATGACAACAGACGGGTTTCCCCAGGGTATTTACCTGTAATTTCACACGTTTGCATACACAACTGGCTTCTAATTGACATTTGAAGTTAATTGTCAATAATTACATGTATGGGCAATTTAAAATTTTACAGGTACAGTGTAATATGTGGCCGTCATACAGAGGACAATTAGCGTTTTGGGAATAAATTTACTGGCCAATGGCATAATGTAAAGGTGGCGCTCTTATAGAGAACAGAATCATAGAGAAATTGATTGGGAATGTTTAAAGCTGGCGCTTTTAGGCAGGTGGCGCTCTTAAAGAGATGGCCGATTCAGCAGGTTTTACCGTAACCAAAGTATTTGCCCTAAATATAAGGATGCTTTAACTATTTACCATACTTGTCCTAAAGTTTGAACCAGTCTGTCTTCCTACTTGTTCATGTGTCTAAAAACTGTCAGATGAGTAGCAAACAGTGCAGATCTTGATCAAATGCTGCAGAATGTGGAATCTCATGGTCTGATCTGGGGTGGTAGGCCTACACTGTTTGCTCAGGCCTGTTTATCCAAATATTTAGGACAAAGAGTTGGTAAAAACAATAAAGACAAGCATTTGGTGATATGTCTGTTGTTATTTTTCTTTTCTTCTTATTTCTCCATAAAACATGTTGTTAGCATTCATTATAATGTCAGGGCTTCCGTTAAGCAGACGTACGACGTAAATTACGCCCTGAGATTGCCACCAGACGGCCAAATTGAACGTCAAAGACGTACCGCGGACTTCGGAAATTTCTTTTGTCTGTCCGAAATTGATACCCGAGACGACCAAAACTGTCAAAGAGCCTGCCCACTTTTAACGAGTTGTATGATGTTTGCCCCGCCTACTTATCGGAAATTTGCTTACCTGTGTTGATTTGTTTGTTTGTGTTGAGGTTTTACGGCCCAGTCAACCCAATGGGGTCATGTCGAGCGCGGTCAGTTTACCTAACCACACGTTTACTGGGCAGGCTTAGTCCTCTAAGCGGTTAACCAGTATTGTGCACATTCTTTCGCCAGAAACTGACAACTGCCCTTCTTGAATCAGCGGAAGGGTTACCTGTGTTGACAGAGCTTAAAGGACGTCACACTTCCCGCTTGCGGGAGTTTTATTGACAGCCGTGTCACGTGTCGCGGCACCTTTTGATGGCTGTGTGATCACTGCTTGTATTTGTCAAGCGTGTTGTTTGTTTGTGTTGAGGTTTTACGGCCCAGTCAACCCAATGGGGTCAGTCAAGCGTGTTGAGTTAATTAATGTTTGTATAATTAAACTTTCTCCTGCAACACCCGAAAACATTCAGTCATGCGAGTTCAAAAAGTTGACTACTGAACCCGAAAATTTTCGGTCTGGGAGAATTGTCTAGGTTGCGCTACATATTCTAAAAGGTTCTGGCAGCCTTATCAGTTCCAAAACCTAACGAATCCACAAAGAATGCATGAGAAATAAAATTGATAATATTTCTAGCACATCATTTTAGCAATAAGACGCGTTCAGCAGATTATTTTTATTAAACTAGATCTAATAAACTGAATTTAGACGAGCAGATTTTCCTTCTTTAGAAATAGATAAATTCAGAACCAGAAATAAGCATCAAAAAAGCGTTGACACAAATGACCGTTGGAAGAAAATAATGAAATTATATAGTCATTTTTTTATTTTATTTTTTTTAATATTCAGGTGTTAAATTATTATTTCGCTAAGAACGTGTGTCGTCTTTAACACCTCAACACTTCCAGGAGTTACCGAGTGAAATTCTATGAATAAATAACAATCAAGCACAGAACGCAAATTGAAATCTATTCGAATTTAGAAGGTTGTGTTTGTCTTTTCTACGATGCTATGGCAAAAAAAAAAAAAAAAAAAAAAAAAAAAAAAAAAAAAAGCAATTTTTCAAATGAAAAGAAAACGTATTTTTCGTCAAAATTTTCGAAAAACCCATTTCTAAATGCGTAGCTTTGTTCCGGTTGCCCTGTTTACCAGCGCGAAAAAAGACGCGAAGTAAGTCTAAATTTAGGCGATTTGTGATGGTTTTGCTTGCGAACAAACATATTGCTGTTGGTATTTCATCGAGGGCTGCCTTTTATTTGTTTGTTGTTGCACGAGCCAGCGCCGTTTTCCCGCAATTTTGTGAAGGACGCAGCTCGTTCGCTCGTGTTGATCAGCTTCAATCCGATCAAATATTTCATTATATACATGTCTGCGAAGTAATTTCAGCATAAAGTACAGCTCAGGTGGTTTTTCAAAATCCCGCAATTTTGTGAAGGACGCAGCTCGTTCGCTCGTGTTGATCAGCTTCAATCCGATCAAATATTTCATTATATACATGTCTGCGAAGTAATTTCAGCATAAAGTACAGCTCAGGTGGTTTTTCAAAATCTAAATTGCAATATTCGTACGTCCTGCTTGAGTCAGTTTTCGCTCATCAGCATCCTTTTGCATATTAATATGCCATCGAAACACTGCGATTGCCAACGGACAATAACGAATGCGTATGGCAAATGCATAGAAAAGGATGAGTTTTCCAAATTGCCACTTTCCGATCCCCAAAAATTAGGTTTATTCCCTTGTTCTTTTGAAATATTAACCAATGCTGCCCTGTTCCTTGAAATATATTTGGGTGTTCCCTTGGTCCATAGAAAACTCCGATAGCCCCATTCATTGTTCGAGCAGGTAACATGGGCCGCAACAAAGCTCCATATGAAAAAGTACCGGATTCTGTGGCTAAGTTTGGTCCGGCCAACAAGTGGACACGGCATGATCATTTTTACTTAATGTGCCATAAAAAACAAAACAAACACTCAAAAATCACAAAGAGAATCAAACATCTGCCCCGAATCCATGAATTACGTATTTATGTTCGGAATTCCTGTAACTGCCTTTTCCCATGCAACAACCACACGCGCTCAATATAAATGACATACTGTGGTAAAAGACCGGGAAATTCTCACTCGCGTGCAGCAACCGCACATGTCAATATAAATTTACTTAAAAGGGGCGCTTCTGCTATCAAAGAGACATTGAATCAATGAGACAGCCCAAGCAAAAATGGTGTCTGTGATACAAAAAACACACGTAAGGAACAAGGGGCCACAGAAGTTAATGACAATTCAAATGAGTGAGTTTTTTAACGTCCCACTAATAGCTAGTTCATACGGAGGTGTGGACCTTGGTTTAAAGTCCCATATGAAAGAAGCCTGGGATCAAACTCATGACCCCTGGGTGACAAGGCGCGCAGCTTTACCACTACACCACCGAGGCACCCTTTCCCAATATTTCAACCTGTTAAATATCTAATAAAAGGGGTGCAGACATTTCACCATGCCCCACCACTGCACTAACATCAAACAAGTACCATAACTTTGTTAGCTTTTTATCAAATCCTGTACCACATAACATTATGCGATGTATATATGTGAACTTAAATGAATAAAATATTGTTTAAACCAACTTTGTTAATAAATTAATTAAGTTTCAAGAAAATATCGCAAACAGTTTTCAAGTTACAGAGCGGACACAAATATTACAGAAATCACTAAAATAGTTTCGGTGTTCAAAGGGCGATAACTCCAAAAGTAGGCTCTACCGTCAAAGTATATGAAAGAAAAGAAGGGCAGTTGTCAGTTTCTGCTGTAATAGCTTATGAATAAGCCCGCCCAGAAAAGTGTGCGGGCTCGAATAGTATTGACTGGGCAGTTTAACTCCAGTTCAAACAAAAATTACGTCGGTACAAAGTTCTCATGTCTGAAGTATGATTTACAATGTACGAACTTTGAACCGGATAAAACCTACAATACTTCAATGTACGTGCAACCAGCAAAGACTCAGGTTAGTCTGTGCTAGATAAAGCAAGCCCACTAGATAAAGCAAGCTTCTTGCATACTGTACGATCAGTGAAGGGTCTGAACAGAATGTACTGTTGCAGTCGCACTGTTTATTCCGCTTTGGACAGCCCGGCTATCGATGGTAAATACGATCATCGAATGCTCTTATCAGAATGTGCAGGCGCGTACTGACCCCAATCTTCGCTCGTAGCACAAGACGTTTTGTTACACCCAATAATCATAGGGGGTACTTACGATTAGCGAAGGCTCTGATCAGATTACTGAGATCTGCTGATGTGCAGTCTCAGAGTGTGCAGGCTGATTCGTCTCTTCGTACAAGTTTTACTGTAGATTTTGCCATGCACAGACTCATGCGCGAGTTGTTTGTGCAAACCTTAACGCTAAGCACATTGGGTACAATTTTCAGCAGACGACATTTTGAAATATTTTTCTCATTCTTCCAAGAGAACATTATTTGCACTTCATGCAAATTGTCTCCACTGCATGAAACGTCAAATCCTGTTTTCTTGGTAATAAAAAGAAAAAAAAAAAAGAAAACAAATTCAATCTGTCGTCTGCTGAATTAGCCCAGACGACGCTTTCCCGCCGATGCGCTAGGTTTATACAATGCGTCACTTTTACTCGTTAAATAAATTATGGTCTTGGTTTTGCATATCGCATATTGAAGCCACAAAAACAGAAAAATTTACATGGAAACGAAAGTTCTGAAGATTGTTGTATAAGCCAATAAATATAATGTTATTAATGTATTATACTGTATGAGAATAACGTAACAAAGTATTCATTTGTACCTTGATAAATGCTGGGTAAGGTACTCACAATGCAGGTTTTACTGATTTAAGGGAGCTAACTGTAACTGACTTAAAAGGGAGTTAACTGCAATTGCTTTACGCGTCTGATCTGTGCGAAATGGAATGTTTGTTTGTTTGTGTTGAGGTTTTACGGCCCAGTCAACCCAATGGGGTCATGTCGAGCGTGGTCAGTTTACTTAACCACACGTTTAATGGGCAAGCTTAGTCCTCTAAGCGGTTAACCAGTATTGCGCACATTCTTTCGTCTAGAAACTGACAATTGCCCTTCTTGAATCAGCGGAAGGGAGAGAATGACCGTAGACAATATTTCATGATCAATCTCCACGAAAGAATGTTGCCGACCTAGGCCGGGGGTTGAACCCGCGACCTCCTGGTATCCAGTCGGACGGCGCATCTTACTGTGAAATGGAATTGGGAAGAGCATTTTTTATGAATCGCGCCAATACAGAGGGGGGCATGCTTATACAATAAGTGGTTATCTAGTACACTGAACTCCCTTCCGCCAGAAACTTGTAACTGCCAATAACGTAACACTAACTAGTACACTCCCTTCCGCCAGAAACTTGTACTGCCAATCTTGAAGCAGTGGAAGGAGCAAATACATGTGTTTCATGAAAAATCGCTCAATCTGTGAGGATCGAATGCACGATCCTGACCATCAGAGATTAATGCGTCCGCCTACGTGGCATTACTCTTATTTTTTTTTTCGGGATGATGCTCGTTGTCTCCAAATAAAAGCCTCTAAGATAGCAGAAGCGCCCCTTTAAGTACCCGGGTACAAGGTAAGAAATAAACAAACAGAAATACGTTATTTTTTATTTCTTGTTTTATTCATTAATTCTTTTTTTTTTTTTTTTTTTTTTATCTCTAGGAAGAAATATTTCTGTATTTATTCAGCGGCAAATCAGCCGAATGATGCATAAGCAAAATAAAGGTACCGATTTCCTCCCCATGCAAACTTGGAAAAATTCGGAGCTGTCAATCATTCTGACGTCACTAATCTTTCATTGCGAGCTCGCCAGGATAAACTTTTGCCCACCGCGGAGTTCTATAGGTAAGTGGGTGGTTTTGTGGAGGGAACTCGGCGGAAACGCGGTGGACGAAAAATCCGTCGTGGTGGGAATTAGAGTGGGGTATTAGGAAGATCCGCGGTGGGCTAAAAATTCAACCCCACCTGTTCGGGGGGGATTTTGAAAAACCACCTGAGCTGTACTGTAGTTTATTTTTAAGGAAACATGTTTTGGGCATTTTCTCTCATGTTTTTTATTTTCTTTTTTTCTTTTTTCTCTGGACTTTGAAACTAATGTAAAGTTGTTTTGTTTGTGTTGAGGTTTTACGGCCCAGTCAACCCAATGGGGTCATGTCGTGCGCGGTCAGTTTACCTAACCACACGTTTACTGGAAAGGCTTAGTCCTCTAAGCGGTTAACCAGTATTGTGCACATTCTTTCGCCAGAAACTGACAACTGCCCTTCTTGAATCAGCGGAAGGTAGAGAATGACCGTAGAAAATATTTCATGATCAATCTCCACGAAAGAATGTTGCCGACCTCGGCATGGGGTTGAACCCGCGACCTCCTGGTCTCCAGTCGGACGGCGCATCCAACTGAGCCACCGAGGCTGGCAATGTGAAGTTGTACAAATGTTGATGCTTTCTCTAAGGTCCGACATACAAGTATGGGCTTTTCAAAAAGATGCAATCGAATTTTAATACCATAAGGTCGTTTTTTAAACCACATCTGAAGGAAGTATAGATCATGATGATTCTGTGTGACACTGAAATAAGAACCTATGTTCTGCTAAACAAATGGCAGACAACTGCAGCAGGGAAAAAAGTGGGACTTCCAAGATTTTCCTGTGGGACTTCCAAATTTGATGGGTAGGAAGTCTGGGACTTCCTGAGTCTGGAAGTTAATGAAAGCCCTATAATGTACTTCAATGAGGTGTTCTAATATGTACTCACCACAACTGGTTTTTAAGAGAACTGCAGAATATCATTTCAGAATTTTCCTGATGTTAGGGGTTAAACAATATAGAATGCTTAAAAAGCACACTGCACTATACTGAGATATGAAAAACCTGTTTTGCAATACCCATGACTTTTAGTCTTCGTTCCAACATGAACATCATATTAAAATATGCTGGTGAAAGGTATGGTTACTGTAGTTCTTCAGAACCAGGAACAGACAAGCTTATCATGGCATTTGATTTGTTACTTTTAAGGCAGTGTCAACACTACTAACTTAGTACTAAGGTCATGGTGAGCTGGTCAATTACCGTATTAATCCGCCTATAAGATGGGGATTTTAAAAAAAAAAAAAAAAAAAAAAAAAAAGAATGCTCCTAAAAATCCAGACCCGTCTTATAATCACTAAAACATGATGTTTTTTCCTTACAATGGACACAGGAAATAATTACACAGACTTTTCAGACTGGTCCATTAGGTGTTTAACCAGTACCAGTGCTCCAGCTAGGATTTTAGGGCAGAGGGGTGCCGGGTAGGGCACTTTCTGCCCGGTCATACAAGAATGAGGGCACCATGTGTCATGTGATATGCTAAGTATCATGACATGTTACAAAATACATTGTATATTACAGTAAATGTCTCAGACTAGAATACACATAAAACTGACCTTTACACATTGATAACTTTTTTTACTTTTTGTCCGATTTTCATGAAATTTGCAGCAAAATGTAGAGTTTTATGCCTGGAGTTGAAATAAGGCAGAGGGCAGCTTCAGAAGGGCAGAGGGGCGGCAGGAGAGGGCAAGAGGGGAAGCCTCCCCTCTATATAGGTCTAGCTGAAGCACTGAGTACTTATGCTTGTACTTTCGCCTGTAACTTACCTTTAATCTGCAATAGGGGAAAAATGACTATAGAAGTGATTTCACGATCAATCTTCAGAAAAATCATGTGGCCAAACTCAGATTCGAACTTGTCTCTTGGCTCCGCAGTCAGATGCACTATACTAAGGCCAGAAAAAAAATATACCTGTTTCAGGTGGCCCTGCCAACCCTACCCAATGGCAGTTGGTCTGTTTGTTTTTTTTCCGATTTTGCCAATTTTGCGCCATGTGCTTAATCCTGATAGTTTTGTACCATTTAGTAAATAGTGTGACAGTTGCCAATGTCTTTCAGACTCTTGAAATCAGGGCCTCTGTGATTGTTGACTTCCTCCAAAATGGCGACTACTGTTCTCTCAGTCAATGTGAACGTGATCAATGTGTTAACTCTGGTGAGTCACTCACAAACTTAAAATAAAGATTCTTAGGCTTTACTCAGTTTGTGAATTATTTGTAGGTTAACATATCCATACAGCCACAAGAATAATATTCATTTCTATATCACAATATTTTACAATGGTTAATATGCAGAAATAATAATAATGATAAAAAAAAAAAAAACCAAAAAACACACAGAATAATCTGACAGCATGGAATTTGGTTGTGTTGAGTTTTTACAGCCCAGTCACCACAATAAGGTCAGGTCGAGTGTGGTCAGTTTACCTAACCACACTTTTACTGCTGACAGGACAGGGGTCAAACCTGCAACCTCCTGATCACCAGCTGGACGTGCATCCAACTGAGTCACTGAGGCCAGCATTGACAGCATGGAGTTGTCAATGATCAATCTGGAGGAGGGGGGGGGGGGGGGGGGTCCCCGCATATTTACACTGTTACGCTAACTAAAACAAATGCAACATGCAGCCACTATTTCGACAAACACTAGTCTTCGCCGCCATATCATTGTCATAGCCTTATCTTGTTGTGCCGCTTCATTTTTGGCTGAAATATTATCACCAAATGTCAACAAATTCTTCTACTACATCTACGAACCGTGGATCAGAAATGGGTCAAGTTCTGGATACTGGCTTCCATTTATTAAATTATAGATACATCGCAACTGAGCCGAGAGCCAGAATTGGACGGGTTTGAAATCGTTGTCGTGTGATTTCAATAAATCTTGATGAAATTTCAAACCCGTCTAATTCTGGTTCTCAGCTCATTTGCGCTGTATACATGATTTTAAGTAACGGAAACCGGCATCCAGAACATGACCCATTTCTGATCTACGGCTCCTAGATGTAGTAGAAGAATTTATAGACATTTGGTGATAATATTTCAGCCAAAAATGAAGCGATGCAACAAGATATGGTTATGGCAGCAAAGACTAATGATTGCCGAATTAGCGGATGCAAGTTAGTTGCATGCTGCATTTGTTTTAGTTAGCGTAGCAGTGTAAATATGCGGGGACCCCCCAGATCTGTGCTGGCCATTGATTGTTATCTTGTCCATATATTACCATTTGAGAGAAATGTGATGTTTTTTAGAACCTTTTCAGAAGTTACAGAATATGATTATATTTTATCAGTAGTGTTTCTGTTGTACTAAAATATAAAACTAGAGAACAAATATATAAAAAAAATATTGTTTTGGGCCGGCACTGCCCTACTGACCCCAAGTATCTGTGGAGGCAGCTGCTTATTGCTTTGGTTAGTCTAAACAAAGGAATGCAGTGGGTGGGATAGTCTCATCAGACTCACACGTGTGGATGCAAAATGTGTAAAAGATATCCAGTGAATAAAAATTTAAACAAAATCAGAACAATATAAATGTGTATTTGAACGCGTGTTTTTTTTTTATTTCAAAAGCAATGCTGAGCCTGTAAAAATATCCTAATCTACACAAAACCTGTTTCTTGTTCGCAACGTCCGCCATGATTCCCGAAGTTTCTATCAATTGGTTCCCAGTTATTGTTGGTATTGTTATAATGAGCACGGAAACCAGTCTTAAAAATATGCGTCAGTTGCCTCCCTTAATGGAATCGCAAACTTATAGTATAAAACGCCATCATCGCCTTTAATACGGATTGTCAACTGGTCTCCTGCAAGGCCCGGCAAAGATCGATAAACGGATCATTTCTATTTCGTCCGCTTCCGTTTCGCCTATGATTTGTCCCGTTTTGCCTCGGTATAGCTATCAGCGAAAGGAACGTTCCTTTCACGAAAGGAACGTTCTTTTCGAGAAAGAATTTTGTCTACAAAAGGAAGACTGATAATATTATTTACAGGTTGAATTGGGCAGTCTTTTAAAAAAAAAAAAAAAAAAAAAAAAAAATGAATACTATTAACTCGGGGGTGGGGTAACGGGGGTAATTGTGGTACGGGTGTGCGAGCCAGTATTTCAAAACCTATCCCATTCATATACCTGGTCTTTAGAAAAATGGACCCATTCATATACATGATCATATGAAATATTGACCTATTCATATATACTGCCCTTTGATACCCATTTATTGGTGATTGTTAGGCAAATATCGCAGTCAATTCATTGAATACCAAGAGAACAAGCAGCCTAGCAAAATTTCTGAGTGAAAAGTTTGGCCATTAACCAGAATGTCACAAAAGTGGTGCCTTTCCCATAACATTCAAGAAAAATTGGGCCATTCATATACTTTTTGTTGAAAAAAGAGGGCCAATCATATACCTGGCAGCGCTGAAAAGGGGGGGGGGGGGGGGGGGGGGGGGGGGGGAGGGGGGGCGGGGGGTGGGGGGGGGGGCATTAGCCACGCAAATCCGTACTATGTCATATGTAGGAAGTTATCCCCAACCCGAGAATATTAAATGGTTTTGCCGTATTATATCATTACAATAATAAATTGTTTTATGAAACCATAGTAGTTACACATTTGAGACGACATTAGATTACAGCATTTTTCATCCTCCTTAAATAGAAAGGAAGGAAATGATCAGGAATCGATATAATAACCTAACACCTTCCGTCTAAGACACCAAAGGGGAAGAAGGAAGCACTTAAAGCAACGGCACAATCAAAACACTACAAATAGAAACCAAAAAAGGCAGTTTCTTTCCAAAAAAAATGGCCAAACGGTTATCAAAAAAAAAAAAAAAAAAAAAAAAAAAAAAAAAATCACCAGAACATACATGCAAAGACATGATATGTCTGAAATAGTAAACCATAGCATAGTTTAAAAATATAGTGGCAACGACGATTTGTTTTCGCTGTTTAAATTTTTAACTTACAATTACAATTTGGAATATTTTTGCTGGTGGCATTTTATGTAGGAAAACCAGCTCGAAAATTTGTTTTTTGTTTTATAAAAATCAAATAAAAATTTTTCGGTATTGTTCTTTTTTTTTTCTTAAGAAATTCCTGTATTTCCGATAATCGGAGCGGCAGGGACACCGACCACACAGTGTTGGTAATTTGGATCTTCGCGGTTCGAGTGCAAATCTTTGTTCCGTGTTTAAAAACTGATGCGTTTGATGGATGCACTATATGTGTGTATATGTGTGTATATGTGTATGTATGTATATATATATATATATATATATATATATATATATATATATATATATATATATATATATATATATATATATATATATATATGTGTGTGTGTGTGTGTGTGTGTGTGTGTGTGTGTGTGTGTGTGTGTGTGTATCTATATATACTGTTTGTTCTGCATTACCTCTTTAACGTGCAGATATAAGTAGCAACCTTACCTTTTATATTGCTGAGTTCCATTTACATGCGTTGACTATCCTTAAACTAGTATAAATTAATATTAATAAATATTCCCATTCACAATATTCAAAGACTGACACGGCAGACGGTCACATCAGGTAAACGAGACCACACCTAGAGTGGTGACTGGACAAGTTTTGTTCACAGACCGTTGCCTTTTGTTGTGACTGGCTTTCAGCATTTACAGCTGCACGATTTTCTTGCGCAAGTCTGACCTGGAATTTTGTGAATTGGTAAACCTCTTTGAGCGTGAGAAGTTACTCCTATTTGAATTACTATTACCATTACTAGTGCGAAGTATAATGCTGCTTCCTTCTTCCAACAACTGCACTAGCATATTACTACTACTACTACTACGACTACTACTACCACCACTACTACTACAACACTACTACTGTTTCTACTACTTCTACTACTACTACTACCACTACTACTACTATTACTACTACTGCTGCTGTTTGTTTTTGTTTTGTTTTTTGACTGAGGGTTTATACAGCAATAAAACTTCAGGGCTTTAACTTATAGTTTGTCATACTTGTATGTTTATAAGACACTCTCTTGTATGTATTATTTCATGCAGATTGTAAATGTGTTTGTATGGCGATGAGCTGTACCATGCTGAAGTCAAAATAAAATTTGTTATGTTATCATAATCGGCAGTGGCGGAAAATACCGAGCATTTTTTTTTTTTTTTTTTTTTGTTCGTCTGTCATTACTGACAATGACCAATCCTAATCAACTGTGTGATGTGTTATTTTTTGTGTGTTCTAAGATGGCTGATGAGACCAATCTTAGCTCTAAACTGCCTGTTGCAGATAGAACAAGAGAGGTCTGAGGAAGAAAGCTCTGTTGGTGATGCCTTAGCTCTGGCTTTCCGCTGTGCACGTTTCTGCTCGGCTTCGCTGATTCTTTTTGCTTCGTATTCACCAGCCCCCCTTTTTATGAGGCCTCGCCACTTTGTACGATCTTGTGCAATCTGTTCCCATGACTCAGTTGGTATGTTGAAGTCTTTAAGGGAGGCTTTGAGGGTGTCCTTGTATCGCTTCTTTTGACCACCATGGGAGCGTTTTCCTACTTGAAGTTCTCCATAGAGGATTTTCTTTGGCAAACGTTCATCAGGCATTCTGGTAACATGTCCTGTCCATCTTAACTGTGCCAATTTCAGAAGAGTATGTATACTCTGCATCCCTGCCCTTTTCAGGACTTCTGTGTCTGGAATCCTGTCTTGCCACTTGATCTTTAGAAGTTTTCTAAGACAGCTTGTATGGAAGTGGTTCAGTCTTTTGGCATGCCGTTGGCAAGTTTCGCATGCGTATAATAGTGTTGGCAGCACTACCGATCTATATACTTTCAGCATTGTGTCAAGTCTGATTCCACCTCGGTCCCAAATACTTCCACGTAGCCGGCCAAATACTGCACTAGCTTTGACAATTCTAGCATTGACTTCATCATCAATGTGCACAACTCTAGACAATGTGCTTCCAAGGTAGGTGAACTTGTCTACCACTTGCAGTCGTTGACCTTTCACTGTGATGGTAGGCTCCTTGTAAGGCTTTCCAGGTGCTGGCTGATACACTACTTCAGTCTTTTTGATGCTGATTGTGAGATCATAGCTGTCACATGAATCAGATTCTTGATCCACACCTTTTTGCATTTTCTCTTCATTTTCTCCGAGCATGTAATCAATAATTGATAGGCGATGATAATGGCCGTCTCACCATTATCGCTTAAGCAAGGTAACTCCGGACGGGCAGCGATCGTGTAAGCAGATTGGAGTATGTCCCTTGATCTTAGCTTACATGTGAGGTTTTTCAAAGTCCCAGATTAAGGGATCAAAGCGCTGCTGGGCATCGGAATGGTGTTCTATTGTCAACACGTTTTCATAAGCGTTTATTCAAAACTTTCAGTGAGTTATTTTTTACCATAGCTCTGGATAAGATACTTTTTTTTTTCCAATCAAACAGTATGGATATTTTTTCTCATTTCTCCATGAAAACAAATGTTGTTGTACTCATTAGAAGCGCCTCGGCAGGGCACTTCTAATGAGTACCCATAATATAAGTTTTCATGGAGGGATAAGAAAAAATACTCATCTGATATCACCCCCACCCCACCCCCTTTTATCTAGAGATAAAGTTAGCGTTTTAGTGTTTTTTAGTGACAAAACAAAACTCATTGGGCCATTCTAATGAGTACACATAACATATGTTTTGCAACAAAAATGACAAAAGTATCACTACAATTATCTTCTTATCTATGGTTGTGAACTATTCATCTGTCGAGATGACAGGCAATTAAAGACCAAACATCTAACAAAATATTATTGAATTAACGCTTGGCAGTAGTATAGGGCGGCGCCCTATACTACTCTTGGCATTCGGGGTAAAAAAAAAAAAAAAAAAAAAATCAGCAGACGACACATTGAAATATGTTGCTTATTTTTTTCTGAGCTTTGACAGTACCTATCTTCTGGAAAAAAATAAAGAAATCATTATCAATTTGTCGTCTGCTGAATATTCCCAGAGAGGGGTAATGGTAAAAGATCACCCTTATTTATGCACGTGTGAAAAATGGGTCTAATCCCGAAAGTTATCAAAAAGGTTTGAGGCACAATACGGTTTCAAATATCAAAATTGGTTGACATTTTTTTTTATTTTCAGCCTCCAGGTACGCAAATACTCGTACTTTTCTGTTCTACTATCGGCTATCTAGACCAGCTATCTCCGTAAACAATCGCGTTTTCTTTCAATATTACAGCGTACTAATTTGCAGTTATGAATAAGTTCATCAAGGCTCAAACTTCTTAGTCAAACAGTTTCGTACGATTAACATAGCACATCTATCAAAGTTTGTTGTAAGCTTATAATTATTATGTTCAAACCCAAATATACACGTACTTTTATTTTCAAGGGTCGTTTTCTTTCAGCGTAGATGCAAGCGGTACTTACCATTTTTACTCGGGATTTTCCGTAAATGCTTTGGCAGGGGTTGGAATTTTGGTATGACTACTTCTTCGGCTTGGCAAGCCAAGCCCAGGCCAACTAGCGAGAATCGTGAATATTTAGATATAGAAACTAGAGACATTATACAATCAAAACAGGGAATAACAAAGGCGCTGATCAGACTGCGCGGATGCACAGGTTGATCTGCGCCTTTGTTGTTCGCATAGGGGACGAGGCTCACTTGTCTTATTTGTACACCAGTACTTGTTAATTGCTTTGCAATGTATATAAATTCTTTGTAACTTCACTTAAAAATATTTAAGACTTGCGAAGGCTCAGACTATTCTGTGCACCCATGTAGTCTAATCAGGATTTTTATTGTCCATATACAGAATCGTTGGAACTCTAAAATTATACTGAGCCTGACGAAACGTTGCTGCTTCACTGGCTGAGCTTGGTGTCTCGAAAGGGCTGCGGTTTGTGATTGTGGCACTCCCTGGACTTTTCTCTTACCTTTTTTTTTTATCCCTGTTTGCATATTCCCAGTCGTATTACACGTTGGGTGAATATTTTAGCAAGCAACGTTTTGATTTTTTTCTCTTAGAAAATAGAGTTTGGTTATATTACGCGATAGCCCTTCTCCATAAATAATTATTTTTGATATTTCAAGCATATTGTCTCCTTAGGAGACATTTTGCATGCAGCCTCAAATCCTAGATTCTAGGAAAAATATCATTATTTTCTCATCCGCTTAATTTATCCCAGCAAGGAAGAAACACGGCGTAAGGTTTATTTGTATCAAGAGGGTGACATTGACTCTATGAAGTGAGATTCTTCAAACTTTGCAAAAGCTAAATAAATATTCCAATGGTCATTTTGGTTCTCATTATGTTCATGAAAACTTCGGCTGGATAACTTCCTTCATGCAGGAGGCTGTAGATAAGTATATCCCTCTAAGATAAGTAGATCGGTAGCTTCCGCCCCCTGGATTACATCTGAGTATAGAAGGTTCGAAAAAGGAATAAAACTCATGCAAACGCTAAAAAGACTGTTAGTAGTAAACTCAGATCTAAGTTTCAGGAACTGAGACAGGAAACTAAAGCTGATATCAAGAAAAAACATGATTTGTATGTTAACAAATTGGTCGGCGACATTAAGGTTAACCCCAAGACTTCTATCGATATTCCAACAATCAGGGTAAAGACAATGTGGGTATCTCTCCTCTCAAAAGGAGAAATGGTAGTGGTTTGAGGCACCTTTTTGGATTAGAATCTATGTATGACTTATGGTACAGTTTCTACCAAAATTTATGATAAATGGGATGATTTTGATAATTTCCCTTTTCTGGATGGCGATATCCCCAGGCGTACCTCATATGGAATATACATATCTCAACTTATTAGATTCGCCAGAGCTTCTTCAAATCTTAGTGACTTTAACTGTCGTAATAAAGTCCTTAGTACCAAACTTCTTAGGCAGGGCTATCGTTATTCTACGATGCTACTCTAAATACAGAAATACATAAAAATTCGGTTCGCATAAAGGCTCCCAACTCAGTCCATGCATCAAAGCGATAACATAAAAATCAAATTAATCATTATAATAAACAAAGACGAGTACTCATGGCTAATTCTACTGTATGCCAGAGTAAATGAAAACCAATAGTTGAACCACGGCGGGCCAAGCCAAAGACATATCGTCAAGCCCCAACCCACTGGTTAAAGTTTTACGAAGAGGCCATCATTGAGTCTGAGGCCCGAACCGCCGTCGTGTAATTAAAGAGTGAAGCATAGCCATCAACAATGATTGGGTTGACAACTAGGCATGCAGTCTGCCGCATAATATCCAAGCTATAGCCAATTTTTTTATAACGGTTAATAAGTTTTCTGAATTGCTCCGAAAAGTAACTATCGTCCAATGTGTTCCTTACAAGATGCTTGAACACGTAGTAGGTATAATATTATGGCTCATCTTGAAGAACAATGCTTCTATCAGACAGGCAACATGCTTTCAGGAAGAACCGTATCTGTGGAACTCAGCTGATCACAGTAATAAATGACTGGGCTAAAATTCTGGATTCAGGAAGTCAAGTAGATACATTCATATTGGACTTCGAGAAGGCCTTTGACACTCCTCCCCACGAACTTCTGAAATACAAACTCCGTGGATGTGGCATAAGTGGAAAAAACTTAAGTATGTATTGATTCATTTCTGTGCAATAGGCAACAAAGGGTTGTAGTCAATGGTGCAAAATCGCAATGGGCATCTGTTTTCTCTGGTGTGCCGCAGGGCACTACTCTCGGTCCACTGTTATTTTCCTTTTACATAAATGACATTATGATTGGAATAGAATCTGAGATTCAGCTTTTCGCTGATGACTGTCTCTGCTATCATCAGACTGATAGCATTGAAGACACACCAAAACTCCAAAAGGATACTGATCAACAGGAAATGAGGTATGAGATTTCAGCCCGTGAAATGTAACATGATGCAGCTTACCAGGAAGCGTATAAAAAAATCAATGCAGTTTACTCCTTAGGGGGAAAAATCCTCGATAATGTGAATAATATTAAATACATTGGTGCAACAATTTCCAAGGATTTGAAATGGAAGACTTATGTTAGCAATGTTTGCACAAAAGCAAACAGAACTCTTGGTTTCTCAAGACGTAACCTATCATCATGTCCAAGATGTTAAGGAATTGACACACAAGGGGTTGGTGCGACCAATCCTGGATTATGCTAGCCCTGTTTAGGGCCCACATGGAATAGTTGTCCAGGAAGAACTGGAAAAAGTTCAGAATCGTGTAGCTAAGTTTGTGACTGTTAACGACAACTTTGAAAGTGGAAGTATGACAAGCATTCTTGAACAGTAAGGGTGGAAGTCTCTTCACAAGAAACGCAAAGGTAGTAAACTCATGTTGCTATTCAAAGGTCTGAAAGGTAGAGCTATTATTGTGATGACCTTCAACTCCCAAACAGGCACATCCAATAGCACTTCAAGTGCCTTAGGCTAGAGTGACATTTACAAGTGCAATATCATCCCAGACACCATTTGGGACTGGAATGCGTTCCAGGTCGTTTCGGCCCTGAGTTGTTTAAAATTTCGGTCTGGTCGTCATTTCAGCCATTTTGGTGAGTCGTTTCGGCCTGATTTTTCGGCCCCTCTAGGTTAGGTTTGGTTGGTTAAACAATAATTTGGTTGTTTGATGAAGAGTCTGGTGGTGTCATAGGTCGTGGTTGATAGGGTATAGCTTTTTTCTGTTGTCTGTTTTATCTTAGATATCCTATGTTATTCATCAAGTATGAAAATTATCTTTTAAGAGAAAATAAGGCTTGACATTCCATGTGAATCGGCTGTCTAGGCTTACAATAGTACTGACTCGTGAGAAAAGGGATATGAAAAACAAGAAAAGCGGACAAAGAAGGTCTTAATCAGACTGCCGTAAGCGCAGGCTAATGCCCGCGTCAAAAGCAATACCTCAAAATCAGAAAAGTATAGAAATAAATGTTTGTTTTGTTGTTGTTGTTGTTGATGTCGTTGTTTTAATATCACCAAGGAATCATAGGTCGTGGGTGCTCATTAGAAGTGCCTCTGCGATGCGTTTATAATGAGTACCAAACCTGTTTTCGTGTAGAGATAGGAATATATCAATAGTTCTTTTTTTTAATAAGTCTTATAGAAAAGAAATAAAGAAATGACCTGTGTTTCAATTAATATGTTTACTTTTATTTACATCCTTTATAACTGTGCATAACAGAATTAACAATAACATCCAGCGTCCAGTTGTCCAAAACTTAACGAACTTGTTAGCTAACATGAGCTTAAAATTTCTATCTTGAAATATGGCAAATACATTGACATTTTTGTTGAAAAAAAATGTGTGTAGCTTTTGCGTTGCAAAAGCTACTCACATTTTTGCCGCAAAAATATAAATGTATTTGAACATACCTTAGCTACAACAGTTAATGTATTTGTCATTAACGAGCTTGTAAAACTAACACTGCTTTGAACAGCTGGACCTAGATATAAAAACCATCTAATGAGTCTTAAAAGTACTATGGGATTTTTACTTTACTTAAATTATACAATATGTCTCAATATGGCTTATTAACATATACCATGCACTTAGCAAATTCAACAGACGACAAACTGATGATAGTTTTTTTTTATTTTATTATTATTTTTTTTTTTTTAATTTTTTTTTTTCAGAAAATAGGCGTTGACAGTTTATGCAAATTGTTTTCTTAGAAATTAAAGGGCAAATATAAAGGAATTTAAAATATTCCTGGTTTTCAGGGTGTTGATAGAATGCTTTAAGAGAATTATTTTGTTGAAAACCCCATCAAAAAATTCCAATCCAATCAAAAGTTATGGTGATTAATTTACGATACCTACCTTTTTTCCTGTTAGAGTAACCTCCCTTGGATTGTGTATTGATTAAGGCCCACAATGCAATATTCTGTGATGTCATAGTGGAACTTAAATTTTAAATTGAAATTTTAAACAGGAATATTCTGCATTTCCTTATATGCTACACAGTTTTTCTCCTTAACCATTATTGAAATTGGTCTCTGTCCACAAATAAGCCCATGAATAGAGAATTTAACTCAAAATTTAATCTGTTATTTAAATTTAAAGCTAAATTTTAAAAGGTTTAAAACTTGACTAATAATGAATTTTTCGTAAGTTTTTTTTTTAATAATAGTGAATTTTGGGTGTATATCATATAAATGAATACCAAAAAAGTCAATTTTGGCTAATTATTAAGCATTGTAACTGGATTTTAAATTATTTAAATGAAATTTTTAAATTTGAAATGTAACACTTTAACGGAAAATAAGAGCTAAATTCCTATGTATATTAGTTTAAAGGAGCTGAATAAATTAAACAATATGAAAACTGAATTGATGCAGATTAAAGAGCAAAAAATATTGGCAATTTAAAAAAGTTTAAAATTTTACTGTTCCCTTATGATGTCATAAAAAGGCTCATGAATATTAATGAGGCAGCCTGAATTCAATCCTCTTGGATGTTAAATATCAAATTTCAAATCGCAATATTTCAAAAACCGTTTAAGATAATTTGATGCGGTTTTCGGCAGTCACCTCCTTACTGAAGTGCCCTTAAATATTTAGTAGAATTAAAACCTTTATATTTGCCCTTTAAAGCCGATTTACAAAATGTACATTGAAAAATGAGAAAGATATTTTAATGTTGTCTGCTGAAATTTTTACTCAGCATGCAAAGTATTAAGGTATATTATTGTATCAAGTAATGTAGGCCACACCAAGTGAAACAGTGTCTTCATAAATATGCTGAGAGTACAGCCTGGCCCGATTATATATTTGAAAGCATATGTTCCTCCATCAGGGAGCTATAATTATCGTATATACCCTAAGTATTTGGAAATAGTAATTTCATTAAAATACATGATAAGTACTTTTTCTGTCTATCTATCTATCTATCTATCCACTTAAAACCCAAAACATCTGTCATTCGTCCATACTAACCGTCTGTCCGTCCATCTATATCTGAATTAACCATTTACTATATTTCCAAACAATGAAGCGGGAAAGTCTATCTATCTATCTATCTATCTATCTATCTATCTATCTTGGCATCATCTTTCCGTCCATCTTATAAACCCATACTTATAGCCTACATTGAAATTGTGCGAAACGACTTAGGACTGAAATGACACAGGGCCGAAACGACCCACCTACCGAGGCCGAAACGACCCATCCCCAAAATTGGACGACACGACCCAAACCGAAACGATTCGGCCGAAACAACCCGGAACCTTGAAATACACTGCTCGCATCTATAATATCCTCTGCTAAAAGTTTTGAGGACTGTCGGTAGAATAACATCACTTGTTAGATCTAGAGAATAGTTTTCACAATCGTTGGCCCTGGTGAATGAATGTCTATTGATGTGTTCTGATTCTGATTGAATTATCGATATATCCCAGAAGATGCTGTTGGCTAAACGATTGTGGGACAACTCGGCACATAGTAAACTGGGCACATAACCAACTCGGCACATAGCAAACTCGGCACATAACCAACTCGGCACATAACCAACTCGGCCCATAATTAACTGATTAGTCGAATTATCTATTGTTATATTGTTATGTTGAATACTTTAATCCACCAATTAAAGGTTGCCTTTGAACTTTAACCATTTTAACTTGAAGGTGGCAAAAATTTATAATGTAAATGTCATGCTTAGAAGCGATTCTACCGAGCAACTATAATCTATGATTTTGAGCAGAAATAAAATATACTCCTGGAAACCACCTGTTTTACTATTTGGGCTTCGTCGCTTGAAAACCTGTCTTCGCGGGTTCCGATCGATCAGGTTAGACAAAAACTGGCCTGCTCAGTCTCAAAAACCACGAGTAACATACTTTCCAAGTAGCGAACAACAAAAGCGTTAATCAGACTGCGCGGTTGATCTGCACCTTTATTGTTCGCACATGCAGTTTGCAGGTGGCCCCGGGGGTTTTCTCACGACAGGGCTCAAATACTAAAGTGGGGTACATAGTTCCCTCAGACTATCTTACAGAGTTGAAATATGAAAAAATATAGTATGAGCCACGACGGAGAAAAAGGATCATGCGGACAGTCTGTACGGTCAAACTTTCAGTGTGCATGCTAAGCACCTTAGCAGGTCAAGAACTTTGGTTCTTTGGCTGAATGTTTCTCATGACCTACAGCTTAGGTGAGCAAACAGCGAAGGTTTCGGCTTGGGCCCAATATACAGTATTATTAGGTCCGAGGTTTTGGCGAGACTGCGTGGATGCGCTGGGTCACCTGAACCTTCGCTGTTCGCATATGCAATAAATGGTAATGGGGATCAATAGTCTACCTTTCAGGCTTTTTAGAGCAGAAATAAGAAGAAAAAAAGCATATCCCCTTTTATCACTAGGTTATACCCATTGTAGATCTTTATTAACCCAAAAGGACGGCTGATAGAAGTTTGGCGATTCCAGGAAAGGCTCGTTTCACCATATTCACATTTACAGTTTCGAAATCAATTCCGACTTAATGAAAACCGCTTTGTTCATCTAGGGTTTATTGTTTAATTAAACAACGAGCAAACCAAAGATTTATTAATAATTTTACTAAAAGATAAAATGAGCAGACAAATAGAATTTCTAAGCACGCTCAATCCAATTCATACCGATTAGCACTTTAATCTGAGAACATTTAGCCTCGACGAGGCGGTTCTAACGAATACCCACAATCTATTTGTTTTTAGCAGAAATAAGAAAAATAATGTTTAACCCTGTAAACCCAAGTTTCACTACATAAAAGTGGGCTTTAAGGGGGTCAAAATTATACAGGCGAAAAAATGGGCCATAAAAATTTAAAAGGAAATTTTCAGATGAAAAACTCTGATATTTTTTTATATCTCTGCTGAAAAACATATATTTTGATTTCTAACTTGAAGTATACGCGGTCTATGTTTTAGAATAGAAATAAGAAAAACTGGTATATACCCCTATATACCTAAGTAATCGGTTAGAATAACAATTATTCCCTTTTCATGGCCTACTGAATGATTAAAGATATATTTTGAAGAAAAAAAAAATAAAGAAATAAATTTATCTTTCCTAACTTTTCCTTTTTATAATTATCTATAAAAAGTGTAAACTACATTTAGAAATAGACGCATAAATGTACAGATATATAACTATATTTATGTGCCGCGTTTGCTATGTGCCGAGATGGGATGGGCAGAGTTGGTTTTGTTCCGAGTTGACCCGCACCGCGGGCTAAACTGGCATATATGTCCAGAAAGTACTACGCTTTTCCCAGCAGTGTATTTTCGTTACCCTAAGGTAACACAGGTAACAAAGGTAACAGTTGTACTTTAAGCCGGACTTTCAGACGGAGTGGCACAATATCAATGGTGGTCATGTATCGCAGAAAGGGACCTTAGCTTATAATCATATGAAAAGTGCGAAGACCCAGATCAGTCTTTGCATTTTCGCAGTCCGATTATGGTTTTCGCCAGGGGTTTCTCTTGTATCATATATATGAGATGATACCTAGATCAGCCTGTCCATTTTCGCAGTCTGATTAGGATTTTGCCAGAAGTTTGTGTTCTGACAATGTTTCTTCATGTGACTCTGTAGGCTGGTCATTACGTATCTGACTCGGCATGACGCAGGTCAGATTAAAACGTTGCATTTTCTGCTGAATTCAGCTACCTGCTAATCAGCTGAAGTCCTAAAACGATGAGCTGCTGAATCGCCGTTTATTATTATTATTATTTTTTTTAATGACTTGCTTTGTACAAATATGTTTTGGATTTATATTATAATTATTTAATTGTTACAATATAAGTATTTATAATGAGGCTTGAAATCCGCTGAATGTGGAAAAAGTTTCGCACTATATTGCTTTCGATTATTCTGAATAAACGCCCATTAATAATGATTGGATTACAATACACGGCTTATGGTGAGATTTTAAAGCAACACTGTGAATTACGGTCAAACAATGATAGAATTAATTAAGTTTATTAAATCATTTGAGCTGGCGCATGACAAAACCAGCAATATTTGATCTGTGCTCCCAGCGAAGATTCAGATCAACCTGGGTATCCACCCAATCTAGCAATAGTCTTCGCTCTGTGGACAGTGGTTATAGATATGAACCCTTCTTCATTCGGACAACGACGACTTTAAACTTCGCTGGGTGCACATGTCAAATGTTTGGTTTTTGTCATTATGCAAAGGCTTATTTAAGAAACGCAACGGGTCCAATAAAATATATTACATAAATCAATGTATATTTCAACGAACGGTTCCAACAAATGTTACAATACAAGAGAAACGTAACTGCTCAGTTGTCTTTAAATCGATGAATTTGTTTGTCACCTTCATTCACTCCAATAAAGACCGATTGATGGATAGGCTTCTATAACACTTCCCTGATCTTCAGGGACAGAAATCTCCCTGAATATCCCTGAAACCCTTTTCAAACTTACAGCATGTATGTAATTTATACATAGTCATTCTAAAATATAAACATCAAGTGATGTACCATAAAATATCACTATTCTGTATTCAGTATTTTAGCAGTATTTTAGCAATTCAGCGTTTTAGACTGTTTCTGCTAATCAATATGTCACTAAATTCAGTAGAAAAGTCAGCGTTTTAGTTTGTCTCGCATAGACACATTTGTTTTCCTTATTTGGCTAGACTACCCTGTCATGATCAGTCCCAATATACGGTCCTGATACCATAGCGCACATCAAAGATTTAGCTTATCTGAGTGATTATAAGGATAAGTCTCCCTAGGTGGGGTCCTATAAGGGGTAAATGGAAATATAACTGAGAAGTGTTCATTTGACTACAAATTTTGCGTTTGATTTGTTAATTTGTAGTGTAACTCTTTATTTTATTTTTTTCGGATAGTTTTTTCTTGCATTGTGCAAAAAATAGAAACAGAAATTGAAATATAAAATTGAAAGTTTTCATTTATTGATTTAATTAATGAATGAATGAATGAATGAATGAATGATTGATTGATTGATTGATTGGCTGGCTGCTGATTGATCGATTGATTGATTGACTGACTGACTGACTGATTAATTGATTGATTGATTGTTTTCTAAATAAGAACACTTCACAATTATTTCATAGCTGTCTCAAACTAAAAAAATAGCTTCAGTCAAATTGAATCTGCAAATATTTTGTCTTGAGACTTAGAATTCAATAGGAAAGTGCAACAGATGGATATTAAATAATATTCATTGATCAAACTAAAACATAATGGAATTATAAGAAAGTTTTCTTCTAGACTAGCATTACAAAATAAAATACGTTTCAGTATTCCCCATCTGAAATATAAATATTCCGTTCACGAACTTCAGAAGACACACATTTTAACACAAAGAAACTAATCCTCACTAATTTTCACTTCAGTAAAACAAGGCATTATGGAAAATAACCATGGTTAAATAGGAATTGCTAAAAAATAATTGTAGAAAAAAAACTTAGTCAGAAAAAATCGTTTAAAATCGGGACCAAGCAAATACCCAGTGAGGGCTGTGCGAACGAGCAGGTTAACCAATTTATGCGGAGCTTAAGTTTTTATTGTTACCATATTTTATAGAAAATCCTTTATTTAATGCAAACACTGTTTGCCAGTGTCTCTTTTAGGGACGGCTGGGCATAAATGGGCTAAATTGTACCATTGAAATTTTCATATCTTGTCTATCTAGGAAAGTCTGACTATATTAACGAATGCAATAACTTGTTTTTTTTTTTTTTTTTTTTTTTGTTTTGTGTGTGTGTGTGTGTGTGTGTGTGTGTGCTATATAGGAGGAGACGGTGTTTACGTTATTATTGAAGGTAAATCCATATAAAACTAGAAACATATTCTGTATGTGATTAAAAAAATATTAATAGAGTCTTTTTGGTTCTAGTTTTCCACTATATGCTGGATTAGTATATATCAGAAACATTGGTAAAATCTATTTTATCAAAAATTATCAATTTATCAAATCCCAATATAAAGTATATATTACGTCAAACAAGAAAGGCTATTACGTAATATTATTCAACATCCGTTTACTGTTTGTCGTGTGAAATATGCAACCAATATACTGATATTGCGGTGCGCTACTGAGGTAAACTTCAAATACCCATAAAACGCGCACCGCCATGCAAAAGCGGCGTGTTTATGGTTTCTGGTCAACTCGTACCTTAGTCAACTCGTACTACTTTTGGTCAACTCGTATCTTAGTCAACTCGTACCCTTTTTTTCAAATCATGCCTGTTTTGGGTTTTGTCCCCCGTCTTTTCGAAGAAAAGCGGAGGGACACTGTTTTCGGCTTTCCGTGGTGCGTGGTTCCGAATTTTTAGTAGGTACCTTGTCACCTTAACTCCTCCCAAAGTTTTTGTCCGATCCTTTTGAAATTTAAGAAGGGCTTTTAAGATGGTCTGAAGACATGCATGTGTTTTTTTCAGAATCCTGAAATTATTTTTTATCACTTTTTACACATTTTGAACTTAGACATTTTTTGAGTTCTAATATTACAGAAGTCTATAGGGAGTATGTACCTTGTCCCCTTAACTCCTCCCACAGTATTTGGCCGATCCTTTTAAAACTTTACATGGGCTTTTAGGATGGCCTGAAGATATGCATGTGTTTTTTTTTCAGAATCCTGAAATATTTTTTTTATCACTTTTCCGCATTTTTAACTTAGACATTTTTTGAGTTCTAATATTATAGAAGTGTATAGGGAATAGGTACATTGTCCCCTTAACTCCTTTCACAGTTTTTGGCCGATCCTTTTGAAACTTTATATGGGCTTTTAGGATGGCCTGAAGATATGCATGTGTTTTTTTTTTTCAGAATCCTGAAATAATTTTTTATTACTTTTTCCGCATTTTTAACTTAGACAATTTTTTAGTTCTAATACTACAGAAGCGTATAGGGAGTAGGTACCTTGTCCCCGTAACTCCTACCACAGTTTTAAGCCGACCCTTTTGAAACTTTACAGATGCTTTAAGGATGGTCTGAAGATATGCATGTGTGTTTTTTTTTTCAGAATCCTGAAATACTTTATCACTGGTTTCCTGCTTCAATACTTAGGTAAATGATACATGACCAATGGTCCTCTGGTTAACTTACCCATTTTTAACAGCTCAAATAAAAATAAGGCGGGGGACATAAATTCCCTATGGAATTTGCTTGTTTTTCTCTGTCACACATAATACAATTTATAAACTCATATTTAGAGGCTGATGCATCATGCGAGGGATTTTTTTTTAGTTTCCTCGGTTATTATTCCGAACTAGCTAAACTATTCGGAACTAGCCACTTCAGTGGTGAACTTTAGTCATTGCAAGGGCAGATAACAAAAAACGAACGTCAAATTCTTGTTGTATTTCAAGAAAGGATTGTACTCTGTAACAGCAAAAAGAAATCAAGTTTTGTTCAGCCAGTTACTTGAAAATCGTTATGAAGCATAACCTCACAGAGCATAACCTTACCCGGAACTAGTTAAATAAATGTAGGCCTACACACTACAAGACACTAATGACTAAAAAGAGTTGTTTAAGGGAAACAAATATTGGGGAAATGATTTGGGGAGATGGTGGCGAAACGACTAGGGACGCGGGGTGGTTTTGTTGGGCGAAACGACGAAGAGTAAAAATAGAGGCGGAGCAACTAGGCTGGAAACGTTTGGGTTCCGATACGTCTTAATACCTAATAAAGTACAAAGGTAGGGTGATGTCATTATAAAGTCTTGTTTACGAGAATAACAGGTAATGCCTAATTAGCAGAGGTCACCTGTGACCGATAAACAATAATCATTCTGACGATGCAAACAAACGATGTAAAATAGTTTTTGAAAACACTCGCTTGTGTTTCGCGTTTCTGAACGCAGCCCTATTCAGTAAAGCGAAACACTGGAGAGTTTGGTTTTCTTTTTTTTTTTTTTTTTTCAAAAACTATTTTTAGTCTTCAGAACGATTGTCGTGAAGACGAGTCATGTGAGCTCCAAGTAGAGAGTAGCCATTATTCTCGTATACGGGATCTGATGTTAGATCGAATAAATTATATCAGTAATTATGCATTTAATAAAAAAAATCAAATATCACCGCAGTAAACATTTTCATTTTTTTTTGTGTTACCAACAAGCATGCATAAATTTTATTCACACTGACCGCCATCTTGGTTGTGCCAAAAGACAGCTTCTTTGCGAATGACCGCGAACATCAGGTTAACTGAGCACAGTCATAGGCTCTACAACAATCGGGGAAAAAAAAACCTGCAATTTAAGTGGATGCATTTGTGCCCTGTGTTACCTGCGATTACCCTGTTACCCAAACACAGTCCAGTAAATTTGCAATTTAAGTGGATGCATTTGTGTCCCTGTGTTACCTGCGGTTACCCGTGTTACCCTGTTACCCAAGCATAGTCTAGTATATTTGCAATTTAAGTTGAGGAATTTGTGTCCCTGTGTTACCTGCGGTTACCCGTGTTACCCTGTTACCCAAACACAGTCCAGTAAATCTGCATTTAAATTGGATGTATTTGTGTCCCTGTGTTACCTGCAGTTACCCTTGTTACCCTGTTACCCAAACATAGTTCAGTAAATTTGCAATTTAAGTTGAAGTACTTGTTTCCCTATGTTACCTGCGGTTACCCGTGTTACCCTGTTACCCAAACACAGTCCAGTATATTTGCATTTAAATTGGATGTATTTGTGTCCCTGTGTTACCTGCCGTTACCCGTGTTACCCTGTTACCCAAACACAGTCCAGTAAATTTGCATTTGAATTGGATGTATTTGTGTCCCTGTGTTACCTGCGGTTACCCTTGTTACCCTGTTACCCAAACATAGTTTAGTAAATTTGCAATTTAAGTTGAAGTACTTGTTTCCCTATGTTACCTGCGGTTACCCGTGTTACCCTGTTACCCAAACACAGTCCAGTATATTTGCATTTCAAGTGGATGCATTTGTGTCCCTGTGTTACCTGCGGTTACCCGTGTTACCCTGTTACCCAAGCATAGTCCAGTATATTTGCAATTTAAGTTGAGGAATTTGTGTTCCTGTGTTACCTGCGGTTACCCGTGTTACCCTGTTACCCAAACACAGTCCAGTAAATCTGCATTTAAATTGGATGTATTTGTGTCCCTGTGTTACCTGCGGTTACCCTTGTTAGCCTGTTACCCAAACATAGTTCAGTAAATTTGCAATTTAAGTTGAAGTACTTGTTTCCCTATGTTACCTGCGGTTACCCGTGTTACCCTGTTACCCAAACACAGTCCAGTATATTTGCATTTAAATTGGATGTATTTGTGTCCCTGTGTTACCTGCCGTTACCCTTGTTACCCTGTTACCCAAACATAGTTTAGTAAATTTGCAATTTAAGTTGAAGTACTTGTTTCCCTATGTTACCTGCGGTTACCCGTGTTACCCTGTTACCCAAACACAGTCCAGTATATTTCCATTTCAAGTGGATGCATTTGTGTCCCTGTGTTACCTGCGGTTACCCGTGTTACCCTGTTACCCAAACACAGTCCAGTAAATTTGCATTTAAATTGGACGTATTTGTGTCCCCGTGTTACCTGCGGTTACCCTTGTTACCCTGTTACCCAAACATAGATCAGTATATTTGCAATTTCAGTTGAAGGAATTGTTTCCCTATGTTACCTGCCGTTACCCGTGTTACCCTGTTACCCAAACACAGTCCAGTAAATCTGCATTTAAATTGGATGTATTTGTGTCCCTGTGTTACCTGCGGTTACCCTTGTTACCCTGTTACCCAAACATAGTTCAGTAAATGTGCAATTTAAGTTGAAGTATTTGTTTCCCTGTGTTACCTGCGGTTACCCGTGTTACCTTGTTACCCAAACATAGTCCAGTAAATTTGCATTTAAATTGGATGTATTTGTGTCCCTGTGTTACCTGCGGTTACCCGTGTTACCCTGTTACCCAAACATAGTTCAGTAAATTTGCAATTTAAGTTGAAGTACCTATTTCCCTATGTTACCTGTGGTTACCCTTGTTACCCTGTTGCCCAAACCCAGTCGAGTAAATTAACAATTTAAGTTGGGGTATCAGTGCCCCTGTGTTACCTGCGGTTACCCGTGTTACCCTGTTACCCACACAATATCAACAGATTCTATAGGTTAATGTATATATATATATATATATATATATATATATATATATATATATATATATATATATATATATATATATATATATATATATATATATATATTTGGAATGACGGTATAGATCTATAGAGGATGAATCCTGGCCTTTTAAGAGGCGTTACCCTGTTACCTGTTGTTACTTTAGGTAACCAACACAGACTGCTGGGAAAAGAGTAGTATTTTTAGGACATATCTATAAACTGGACATACATTACCACAGACTTTCTTGTCGGTCCATTTGCATTGTTTGTAATAAACTCATTTTGAGCTGAAATCCATATGAGATTGATACTGCACATCACATAGTAGCTGAAATCAGTAAGACAATAATAATAATTATTATTGACTTAACTCGATCCTGATACGTGCAGATTACACCTACCAATTTGACGTAACGGCGTATCATACACACAGGTTCCCGGTCCTTAACGGAGACAAGCGACATTTTTGTTTCGTAAGGCCCTCTTCTACAATCCTAAGAGTCTCACGCGATTAGATAGGTAAATATTATCCAGATTAACTCTTGAATACCTCATGATGATCATTTGGGATGGGAATGTGGCCGGGTTAATCCTGGATCGGGCTTAATTTCTTTTTTGTTTTTTTTTAGCAGGGCCTGCGCTTCGTTCCAAATTTGTTTTCCAGTTATTTTTCGGCCTCTGTGCGTAGGTTAGCGGGAGTTTTAAGGGACGATCGGCATGGAATATTTCAGGCAAAAAAAAAAAAAAAAACAACAACAAAAAAAACAAAACAAAACAAAAAAAAAACAAAAAAAAAAAAAAAAAACAACAAAAAAAAACAAAAACGAGACTACCATTTTGTCTCAGTCAATGGAGGTGATAACCTTGGTTTTCTTCACCTGCAGTAAACTGAGGCAGCCGTCAAATGCGGCTCCAGTCAACTCAGGTCAGGTGTACACCAGGGGTCTGTACTGGGCCTGCTTCTCTCTCTGTTTTACTTAAATGACCTACCAGAAAACATACAGCCCCCAGTGAGGTTGTTTGTTGATGAAACTGCCGTCTGCTTGAAAGTTGCTGATTTGCAGGATAGCCAGACTCTCCAGTCTGATTTAGATTTTCTACAGCATTGGGAACAAACCTAGGACATAGAGTTCAATCCTAGCAATAGTCAGATGCTTCATATTACCTGGTCCAGAAAGCCTATTAAATCTAGGAACTTCATGCATAGCCAAGAATTGGAGTCGGTAGATAGAGCAATATATTTGGGAGTGACAAGAACTGTAACTCTTGTCTATACTTTTTTGGAGTTATTTTCCTTTGAAATTTGACAGTAGTAGTTTTGTTGCCATTGTTTAAGTAGAAATCCTTTCAAGATATTTTCATGAAACTTTACAGAAATATGGAGCATCATAAGATGATCTGCAGAACACAAGTAGTGTAAGTATTGTCCATATTTTTTGGAGTTATTCCCCTTTGAAGTTTGACAATAGTAGTTTTTATTGTATAAGTTGAAAACCATTCAAGATATGTCCATGAAAATTTATAGAAATACAAAGCGTCATCAGACGACATGCAGACCACATATATTTTTCCCAGAAAAGGTTTTGCACCACCTGCACCTCCTCTGCATACGGGCCTGCAATGATGATAACAATTAGTTTGGGTAAACTTCCAGAATGTGAGGGGCAGTGCTAGGGGGAGACATATGTTTTTTGATAACAACAGCTCTAGTATTAATTTTAGGCCCATTTACATGTATATTCCTGCTAAAAATAATATTAGTGCAGCTGAAACAAATATTTGTCCTACTAACACTCCGTCCGACTGGAGACCAGGAGGTCGCGGGTTCAACCCCCGCCGAGGTCGGCAACATTCTTTCGTGGAGATTGATCATGAAATATTTTCTACGGTCATTCTCTCCCTTCCGCTGATTCAAGAAGGGCAGTTGTCAGTTTCTGGTGAAAGGATGTGCACAATACTGGTTAACCGCTTAGAGGACTAAGCCTGCCCAGTAAACGTGTGGTTAGGTAAACTGACCGCGCACGACATGACCCCATTGGGTTGACTGGGCCATAAAACCTCAACACAAACAAATACTTTGTCCCAATAACAGTGCCTTAGATAAGATTTATTCTAAACAATTGGGTATTTTGGGCTTTTTTTACCCACCCGTTTCTCATTAAATTTGGTATCAGTATTTTTCTTTTGGGTACCCTGTTTAGTGAATGGGTGCAAGAAATACTGGTATTTGGGTATTGTTAATGAGTGCAAGAAATACTGGTATTTGGGTATTTACCCCAAAAATGTAATTTGAATTGCTTTTTTCAGGAATTTTAATTGGGTAAATACCCAGAAAAGCAGCTTATCTAAGACACTGCTCTAATATTCATTTTTTAGTCTCACTAATATTACTATAAATTAATTTTAGTCAGACAGACTCAGATTAATACCTAATAATATTAGAAGGCGTCATAGGACTAATATGATTTTCAATCCGACTAAAATTCCCAATTTGTGACCCTGTCGATACACCATAGATGCTGATTTCAAACTATGTGTACATGTAATTAACACAGTCAGACATATTGTCAAATTAAAAAAAAAAAAAAAAAAAATAGTGTGGTTCTGGAAAAAAAACAGTAAGGACTAAATATTTTTACATTAATGAATATGGGAATTTCAAATAAATTTTAGTAAGACAGTGCTTAAAACTGTGTTTTTGGAGCCAGCCAGAAATTAGTGAGCCTAACTGAAAATAGGGAGACTTAACATGTCTGCAGTGGAGGTAAATTTGTCAGTCAAACCTGTGATCCTGACAGATCAGGAAAAGCATGGTACCTAAAATCGTCTTTTAACATTAAACTCCTTATCTCTTGTGACCTTAGCTATACTTCGTAGGTCAAGATTCTATGTTATTTCTGTCATACTTTATTTCCATCTTGATTTTAATTAAAAAAAGCTCACTTTTCTAGAATGGCAGTGAGGGTTTGTGGCAGAAAATAGAGATAATTATTTCCTTAGATGAATATTAATTGATTCTCAAAAAGTCGGCCTCGGTGGCTCAGTTGGATGCGCCGTCCGACTGGAGATCAGGAGGTCGCGGGTTCAACCCCCGCTGAGGTCGGCAACATTCTTTCGTGGAGATTGATCGTGAAATATTTTCTACAGTCATTCTCTCCCTTCCACTGATTCAAGAAGGGCAGTTGTCAGTTTCTGGCGAAAGAATGTGCACAATACTGGTTAACCGCTTAGAGGACTAAGCCTGCCCAGTAAACGTGTGGTTAGGTAAACTGACCGCGCTCGACATGACCCAGTTGGGTTGACTGGGCCGTAAAATCTCAACACAAATAAAAAAAGATTCCCCCCCAAAAAAAGAAAGAAAATAAATAATATATATATATATATATATATATAAACATAAATTTTGTGCACTCTGTAAATCCTTTGTCCTGGAATACACTTTGATGATATTCAGTATAAATGCTGAGCAGGCTGAGTGGGTGTTTCATATAAAGGAATGACAACTTTCACATTATTTTTGGGTTATTTCCCCTTATAATATAGATTTAATCACTAGACCAACTGTCCTCCATAACTTATGACCCTGGATATTGTTTGATGATTCAAGACAGAAATGTAGATTGGATCAAAAAGCAATGGGGATATTGTGGATGCATCCATCTGTCTGTCTGCCCATTCATTTGCTTGTTATGCTATCTCCTCATAAACCACTGGGCAGAATTTGACCTAACTTGCTGCATGGCTTTTCACGTGGTAAGGGTGTTTGAGAGCAACACAGAGCGTGGGGATTTGGGATGGTGTGCCATCCATAACTCCTATTCCCATGGCTCATGATATACATGTAGCATGGTAGAAATGTAGACTGAGAAGTTATATCACATAAAAGAATGACAAATCTTACTTGCACTTGCTTTTTGAATACGAATCTGTCCATTTCATATTTGGTCATTAAACTTTGGGTAATCCAGAACTACAATGAAATATATTTTGCTGATACATGGTAGACATGTAGACTTGGTTATGTAGGAGTTTCAGTCTCATTTAATTGTCCCCAAGCTTTTAAGAAAAAAGCGATGGGGATATTGTGAATGTCACACTATCTCCTCCTAAACCACAAATTGGAATTTAACCAAACTTGTTACATTACCGGTACTTTCCCACATGGAAAGGGTGTGTGAGAGCAACTCTATTTTTCCATCTGTCCATCTGTCTGTCACACTATCTCCTAAAACATTGAGTGGATGTCCGTCACGCTATCTCCTAAACCACTACGCAGAATTTAACCAAACATGCTACATGACTTCCCCGCATGGTAAGGGTGTGCGAATGCAACATTATAATATCTGTTCATCCATCCATCCATCTGTCTGTCTGTCCATCTGTCTATCACACTATCTCCTAAACGACTGAGTGGACTTTAACCAAAGGTGTGAGAACACTATTTTCCACTTCTTTCTGCTTAGTGGTGAAAACCTGGGGATTTGCGATGGCATAGCATCGGCTGCATTATCTAGTTATACCCACGGCATAATATGTATACTATATAGTTTTTGTCTTTTCCATAACAATGTTTGTCTGTGTGTCTGCCTGTCTGTCTGTGTGTAAACTTTTCTTACCATTAAAGAATTCTCAGGAAATACTCTACGTGTGAATTTTGAAATTTGACCCAAACATTGAGTATGACTTGTATTGTGTAAGAGAGAATCAGCACCTCGTTTTTATCATTCCCTTTATTTGTCCATTTCTTTCTCTCCTGTGAAATTTTTCGTCATAAATTTATCAGCTCCTATCAGAGCCAGTGTCTTCAAAATTTATATAAATCTACACAGGGTTGGAGTATATTGTGTAGAAGAAAACCATGATGCTGAAATTTATGTTGCCTGTTTTTTCTTTTTTCCATCTCTCACTCCAATTCAGTGTAAAGGGATGTTTGTCATATCATCATAATCAGATTTTTGATTAACGTGCAGGTACAGGGGCGACATCCACATCAGTGGGCCCCCTTCCAGATAGCTGGCTTGCTGCACGCATGGCAGATCTCACACCAGATCTCCAGGTACGTCTATCATAAGGGTTGATAGCCGAGAGCTTCCACTCTCTGCAATCCCTCTCTGTCAGCTGCTTCCATGTCATTTTGGGTCTCCCAGGCTCACTCTTTCCATCAACCTGTATGTCAAAGGCTGTCTTGACTGCACCATTGGAGCGTTCCACATGTCTATACCATCGGAGTCTTCTCTCCTTCAGAATGAGGTCCAGATCCTCAATGCCAAGCCGCACAAGTAGCTCATTGGACCTGGTGGTGACAATGTCTTGCGGCCTGACATTGCAGATCTGTCTGATCATTTCCCTGTCATTTCGCTGCAGACGCTGGAGGTTCGGCTTTGTCAATGGCCAAGTCTCGCTGGCATGGAGCATTGCGCTCTGCACACAAGAGCTGTACACACTGCCACGTGTTTTGAAAGAGAGGTGGCGTGAAGAGAGAACTGGTAGCAGATCCTTGAACTTCTTCCAGGTGGTTTTCACACGTGTTGTGGTTGAAAGTTCACAGCCACCTGCTGCTGAGAGCATGTCTCCTAGGTAGCAAAAGGAAGCTACCACCTCAAGCTTGTCAGGTCCGACCTGGACTTTCTTCTGTGGTCTGCCATCCAAGGGGCTTGCAGTTCCCTGGCACTGTGCACATCTGTAGTCAGGGTCCTTTTTCAAGCGCTTGAGCCCACTGCATTTCTTGTGCACCCAGTGCTTGCAGCCATTGCAGAAGATGCTGTTGCTGCCCACTCCACTGCGACAGACAGCGCATGGTAACTCGCCTGAACTCTGCAGGAGGTCCAGTCCTGTACCGCAGATCATGATCTTTGTCTTTCCTGCATTTACTTTCAGTCCTTTCTTCACCATTGCTTCTTTCCAAGTCAAGAGCCTCCTGACACATTCCTCAAGCGATTCAGCGATAATACCAAGGTCATCGGCATAGAGGTCCTTCCAGGGGACCCCAGAGCGGAACTCTCGTGATAAGGCTTCAAGCACAATGATGAAGAGCAGCGGGCTGAGTACTGATCCTTGGTGAACACCAACCTTCACTTCAAACTCTTCATTGTACCCTCACCAACACGGACACGGCACCAGTCGCACAATCCACTCCTCCACACCAAGTTTTCTCAGCGCCCACCAGATGACCTTCCGAGGTACTCGATCAAACGCCTTCTCCAGGTCTACAAAAGCCATGTAGAGTCTCTTATTGGCAGCTAGATACTTCTCTTGCAGCTGCCTGACAACAAAGATTGCGTCTGTAGTGCCTCTGCCTGGGACGAAGCCAAACTCGGGAATCGTCGATTGACACCAACTGTCTGATGAGGCCGTCCACAATCCTCTCCAGGATTTTCATAACCTGCTCTGTCAGCTTGAGACCGCGGTAGTTGCCCTTTCCAGTGTGTCCCCTTTTCCCTTGTAGAGGCAGACAATGAAACTCTGCTCCCAGTCAGAGGGTACCTTGCCATCACTAATGATTGCAACTGCGAGGTCACAGATCATGGAGGCGCCCATGTCACCAGCGGCTCGTATCATCTCCACCACTATGCCTGATGGGCCCGGTGCAATCACGAATGGTTGCAACTGCGAGGTCACGGATCATGGAGGCGCCCATGTCACCGGCGGCTCGTATCATCTCCACCACCATGCCTGATGGGCCTTGTGTCAAAGATTTCTCAGGAAGCCCTGTAATCTAGGGTTTTGAAATTTTATACAAACAATTTAACATTGGGTCTGACTTGTTGTATTGTGTAAAAGAGAATCAGCATCCTTATGCATATCATTCCCTTTATTTGTCCATTTTTTATTGTGATCACTTCTCGTCCGTCGTCCGTCCGTGCGTCCGTCTGTCTGTCCGCCCGTCCGTTCCCACGAGCAGGTACTTGCGTGGCTTACCATCAGCATTTTAGATACTTAAGTGGCAAAATGGTCACCAGAGGCTAGCCACATTAGAGAGAGCTATGGACAGGTAATCCATACTTAATCTGGCTAAATAAAGTTATTTTAATTTGTAGGCACGTAATGATGGTCAGAAATCCATCCATTCCTAGGGACGTCCAAGTACCCTCGTACCATTTTTTTTTTATGCACCTGCGCAGTAATACATCTTTTGAAAGCCACTTAAAATCAGTAGCCCCTTATGAACAGTTAATCTATACCTAACGTGGCTAAATGGCTAGCCACATAAGAGAATGGTAGCTACTGACAGGTAATCCATACCTAATGTGGTTAAATGGCTACCCACACAAGAGAATAATAGCTATGGACAGGTAATCCAAAGCCACTTAAAATCAGTAGCCCCTTATGGACAGTTAATCTATACCTAACGTGGCTAAATGGCTAGCCATATATGAGAATGGTAGCTACTGACAGGTAATCCATACCTAATGTGGTTAAATGGCTACCCACACAAGAGAATAATAGCTATGGACAGGTAATCCATACCTAATGTGGCTAAATGTAATTTGTAGACACATAATGATGGACAGTAATAGGCACTTAAAATCAGTAGCCACTTAATGATTTTTGCCACAAAGTGCATAGCCACGTATGTACCCATTCGTGAGTCCGTCCGTGCGTCCGTCCGTTAACATTTTCAAACGACTTCTCCTCTGAAACCGCTGAGCCAATTTTGCTCAAATTTCATATGGAGCCTCCTTATGGTGGGGAAACGAAAAATTGCTAAAATGGTCGCGGTCCATTGACCAAGATGGCCGCCACGCCCATATATGGTAAAAACCTTTAAAAATCTTCTCCTCCAGAACCGAGAATGCCTTGGGGCTGAACCTTTGCAGGAATCATCGGGGACGGGAGGTCTACCAAAATTGCTAAAAGAATTGTCGTATGTTGACGTTTGACCTTTTTACGGCAAGGTCAAGTTTGCTTCCCTGTGCATTTGTATGAGAAAAACCTTCAAAAATCTTCTTCTCCAAAACCGAGCATGCCTTATGGCTGAATCTTTGCATATATCTTTGGGAACAGGAGAGCTACCAAAATTGCTAAAATAATGGTCGTACATTGACATTTGACCTTTTTACATTAAGGGCAATTTTGCTTCCTGATGCATTTGTATGGGAAAAATGTTCAGAATTTCAAACAACTTCTCCTCTGGAGCCTCTAGGCCAATTTTGCTCAAATTTCATATGGAGCCTTCTTAGGGTGGGGGAGCGAAAAATTGCTAAAATGGTCGTGGTCCGTTGACCAAGATGGCCGCCACGCCCATATATGGTAAAAACCTTTATAAATCTTCTCCTTCAGAACCGAGAATGCCTTGGGGCTGAACCTTTGCAGGAATCATCGGGGACGGGAGGTCTACTAACATTGCTAAAAGAATTGTCGTACGTTGACGTTTGACCTTTTTACGGCAAGGTCAAGTTTGCTTCCCTGTGCATTTGTATGGGAAAAACCTTTAAAAATCTTCTTCTCCAAAACCGAGCATGCCTTATGGCTGAATCTTTGCATATATCTTCAGGAACAGGAGAGCTACCGAAATTGCTAAAATAATGGTTGTACATTGACATTTGACCTTTTTACATTAAGGTCAATTTTGCTTCCTTATGCATTTGTATGGGAAAAATGTTCAGAATTTCAAACAACTTCTCCTCTGGAGCCTCTGGGCCAATTTTGCTCAAATTTCATATGGAGCCTCCTTAGGTAGGGGGAACAAAAGATTGCTAAAATGGTCACATTTCGTTGACCAAGATGGGCACCATGCCCATATATGGTAAAAACCTTTATAAATCTTCTTCTCTAGAACCGAGGATGCTTTGGGGCTGAATGTTTGCATAAATCATCGGGGACAGGGGGTCTACCAAAGTTGCTAAAATAATGGTCATACATTGACATTTGACCTTTTTACGGCAAGGTCAAGTTGCTTTCTTATGCATTTGCATGGGAAAATACATTTAAAAATCTTCTTCTCCAAAACCGAGGATGGCTTGTGGCTGAATCTTTGCATATATCATCTGGAATGGGCGGTCTACCAAAGTTGCTAAAATAATTGTCATACATTGACATTTAACCTTTTTACGGCGAGGTCAAGTTTGTTTCTGTATGCATTTGTATGGGCCCCATACATTTGTATGGACAAAATGTTGATAATTTCAAATGGCTTTTCCTCTGAAGCCTCCGGGCCAGTGTTGCTCAAATTTCATGCGGAGCCTCCGTGGGCAGGAGAATGAAAGATTGCTAAAATGGGTATGGTCCATTGATCAAAATGGCTACCATACCCATATATGGTAAAAACCTTTAAAAATCTTCTTGTCCATAACCAAATAAGCCCTGGGTTCTAATCTTTGCACAAATTACGGGGGACAGGAGATCTACCAAAATTGCTCAAATGATGGTTCTATGTTGACATTTGACCTTTTTGCCTCCAAGGTCAAATTTGCTTCCCTATTTGTGTGGGCCATATACATTTATATTGAAAGTATCGAAGTGACTTGTAGATCAACAGTAGTTAAAATTGTTCTGATTGGAAATCTAAGATGGCCATCATCTGGTTTATATTTATAATATTTCCCTGCCACTGTGCTGTTTATATGTATAAAATTCACGATTCTTCAGAAACCACTTTGCCAATTTCCACCAAATTTCATATTGATCCTTCTGTTGAAATGTGATTGATAGTTTATTCAAATGATCATGCTCCATTGACTGTCAGGCCTATATATTCTTCTTCAAAACTAAGAACTGTTCAAATGATGATATTTTCATTAGTTGCGATGATAGGATTGGATAAATGTTGCATAACATCTGCATGTCTGCAGTGGCTATGTCACTCAGGTGAGCGAATCGTGGCCCGTGGGCCTCTTGTTTCTTTCTTTACTGTAGAATTTTTCATCTCAGTTTTTTCTCAGCTCCTATAAGAGCCAGAGTATTTTGTATATACCTACACAGGCTTAAAGTACATTGTGTTAAAAAAAAACATGATGCTGAAATTCATTTTGCCTTCTGTTTTCCTTTTTCACTTTTTCAGCCTCTCACTCCAATTTAATATAAAGGGACACTTTTGTCAAAGATTTCTCCCAGGAACTTCTGCACCTAGGATTTTGAAATTTTGTACAAACATTGAGTATGACTTGTTGTATTGTGTAAGAGAGAATCAGCATCCTCATACTTTTCATTCCCTTCAATTATTCATTTTTTCTTTCTCTTCAGTAAACTTTTTTTTTAAGATTTCTCAGCTCCTGTCTTAACCCTTAAAACGCCAAGAAAACCAGCATCTGAAAATGTCGTCTGTTTTTGTCGTCTGCTGAATATTCTTGCAAACTTTTTCAAACCTATTTTTGCATACAGGCAAACTGTGGACCCTTTAGGAGCAGTCTGATCTGGGTCCACACTGTTTGCAGAAATGACTTTTAAAATCACAAGCAGAAGACAAAGCAGACAACAGTTGTTGTGATTGGCGCTTTAAGGGTTAAAATTTTTTATGTACATACAGAGATATTGTGTAAAAGAAAACCATGATACTGAAATTTACTTTGCCTTCTTTTTTTCTTTTTTTCCATCTCTCATTCCAGTGTAATGCATAGGGAAATTTGTGTCAAACAGTTCTCAGGAACTAATGCACGTAGGAGTTTCAGATTTGGTACAAACATTGGGTATGACTATTTGTTAGCTCACCTGAGCTGAAGGCTCATTGGTGAGCTTATCATATGGCAAGGCTGTTGTCTGTCTGTGTGTCGTGTGTTCACATTTTCAAATGTCTTCTCCTCTGCAACCAGTGGGCCCATTGAAGTCAAATTTCATGTGGAGCCTCCATGGGATGGGGGAACGAAAGTTTGCATATGGGGCCCAGGTCACTTGACCAAGATGGCCGCCATGCCCATACATGGTAAAAACCCTTCAAAAATCTTCTCTGGAACCGCTGGGCCGATTTGCATGAAACTTGGTATGTAGCATCTGGGACGTGGGCCCATCATAAATTGCCTAAATGGTGACCCTGGGATGACCATGACCTATTTTAGGCCAAGGTCAAATTTGGTTGCATGAGCATTTGTATGTGAAAAAGTGAAAATGCATAATAACTTACTTAGGGTTCAGAATACCCTCCCTAAACCATATATATTCTTGTTCCTTATGATAAGGCACATTAAGGGTCATGGATCTTGGGACCCCAGGGGGTCCCCAAGGGCATGCCCCACCCCCTTCAGTTCATAAAATGCATAATATCTTGGAAACCTTTCAGATCCCCACCCATAAACCATATATATTCTTGCTCCTTATGACGAGGTGCATTTAGTGACATGGACCATGGATCCCAAGGGGGTCCCCAGGGGCCATGCCCTACCCCCTTCATTTCATAAAATGTGTTATATCGCGGAAACCGTTCAGATCCCCACCCATAAACCATATATTCTTGTTCCTTAAGATAAGGCGCATTTAGTGACATGGATCTTCGGACCCCTGGGTGTCCCCCGGGGGCATGCCCCACCCCCTTTTCACAAAATGCTTAATATCTTGGAAACCGTTCAGATCCCCACCCATAAATCATATAATATTCTTGTTCCTTATGATGAGGCGCATTAAGTGACATGGACCATGGATCCAGGGGTCCACCGGGGGCATGCCCCACCCCCTTCATTTCATAAAATGTGTTATATCTCGGAAACCGTTCAGATCCCCACCAATAAACCATATATATTGTTGTTCCTTATGATAAGCCGCATTTAGTGACATGGATCCTGGGTCCCCCAGGGGCTTGCCCCACCAGCTCTTTTCATAAAATGCATACTGTCTTAGGCCTCGGTGGCTCAATTGGATGCGCCGTCCGACTGGAGACCAGGAGGTCGCGGGTTCAACCCCCGCCGAGGTTGGCAACATTCTTTCGTGGAGATTGATCATGAAATATTTTCTACGGTCATTCTCTCCCTTCCGCTGATTCAAGAAGGGCATTTGTCAGTTTCTGGCAAAAGAATGTGCACAATACTGGTTAACCCCTTAGAGGACTAAGCCTGCCCAGTAAACGTGTGGTTAGGTAAACTGACCCCGCTCGACATGACCCCATTGTGTTGACTGGGCCGTAAAACCTCAACACGAACAAATGGAGCATACTGTCTTGGAAACCATTCAGATCCCCACCCATAAACCATATATATTCTTGTTCCTTATGATGAGGCCTATTTAGTGACATTGACCATGGATCCCAAGGGGGTCCCCGGGGGGCAGGCCCTACCCCCTTCATTTCATAAAATGTGTTATATCTCGGAAACCGTTCAGATCCCCACCCATAAACCATATATATTCTTGTTCCTTAAGATAAGGCGCATTTAGTGACATGGATCTTGGGACCCCTGGATGTCCCCCGGGTGCATGCCCCACCCCCTTCATTTCACAAAATGCTTAATATCTTGGAAACCGTTCAGATCTCCACCTATAAACCATATATATTCTTGTTCCTTATGATGAGGCGCATTAAGTGACATGGACCATGGATCCCAAAGGATCCCAAAATGTCCCTGGGGGCATGCCCCACCCCTTTCTTCCATAAAATGTGTTATATCTTGGAAACTGTTCAGATCCCCACCCATAAACCATATATATTGTTGTTCCTTATGACAAGCTGCATTTAGTGACATGGATCCCTGGGTCCCCCGGGGGCATGCCCCACCCGCTCTTTTCATAAAATGCATAACATCTTGGAAACTGTTCAGATCCCCACCCATAAACCATATATATTCTTGTTTTGACTAAGTATGGCCCTTTGAAAAGTTCAGCATTTTAACCTTGTCAGCAAGATACTAAAAACTGTTTAAGCCATTGTCTTGAAACTTGACAGGCTGATAGGGAATGATGAGTAAATGACCTGATTAACTTGCAGCAGTTGACTCAGGTGAGCGTTGTGGCCCATGGGCCTCTTGTATTGTGTAAGAGAGAATAAGTATCCCCATGATTATCAATCCTTTTATTTGTCTGTTTCTTTTCCTCCAAAAAACTTTCTGCAGGTTTCTCTGATCCTTTGAGAGCTGGAGTCTTCAGATTTTGTATATACCTACAAAAGTTGTGTAAAAAAAGCAAGATACTGTGATATATTTTACCTTCTTTTTCCATTTTTATACCCCGCCACATGCTAGTGGCGTAGTATTATGGTATCATGTTGGCTGTCTGTGTGTCCGTCCGTCTGTCCGTATTTATGCTTACATTGGGAGGTTAGTGTTTGTATGGGTGTCTGTTTATTCTGTTATTGTGGGGTTAAAATTTGTGTTGTGGGGTTGACAAATAGATAAAAATGGTAGTTGTGGGGTTAAAGATGTTCAAAGAAAGGTCAAAGTAATAACCTCATAATGTACCTCTCATGGGCTATATACATGTATAAAATTGTGTAATTTTTTTTTATGTCTTCTTCTCTGAAACTGCTTGAGCAATTTTCACCAGATTTCACGTGGGACTTTCTGTCACCTTTCACCTTTTTATGGCAAGGTCAAATTTGCATCCTTTTACATTTATATGGGGAAAATGTTGAAAAGTCATTTTCTCAAAATGTATTAAAGACTGTTGGCTGAAACGTACAATGTATGATTAAAGTAGTAAAACATTTTAGTTATAATCAAAATTTTGTGCCCTGAGGGTATTCTGCCCTCTGTCAAAAGGGTATTGCCAATTTGTTCAAATGGTTCTGCACAATTGAACAAGATGGCCACCATGTCTATATATGGTAAAAACTCTTGAAAATTTTTTTTTCCAGAACCAAGAAAGCTTTGGGGCTGTATCTTGGTATATAGCATCGAGGACTCAAGGTCTACCAAGTTTGTTCAAATGATGATCATAGGTTGACCTTTGACCATTTTACAGCAAGGTCAAATTGCATCTCTATAGATTTGTATGGGGGTAAAAGTTGAAAAATCATTTTTTTTTAATATATATTTAAGACTAATGGCTGAAACTTACAATGTGTGATTAAAGTAGTAAACGTTTTAGTTAGGATCAATTTTTTTTTCTATATAGTCTATACATTTTTGTTTGAATACAACAATGTTGTTGAGCTAACAAGATTTTAGGTGTACTGCAAAAGTGGACTCCATAAATGTTGTATCCAAACAAAACTGAATAGGTTATGTAGAAAAATGACCATTTGTGGCTGTTTTTTTTCTAAATAATCTATACATTTTTCATTTGATACAACAGGGTTGTTTATCTGACACAATTTTAGCTTTAGATTCCAGCAATAGTGTAATAGAGGTAGTTGTGTATTTTATCCTCTGTAGTATACAGTGGTGTCAGAAGTGGACTTTAAAGACTGTAATCAAGCTTTGCAGATGCACAAGCTTATCTGGGCCTATGCTGCCAATATTAATATACATGTACATATATTTTCCATGTTCCAGATAAGAGTGGGATCAGGAAAATAATTTTCTTATTTCTCCGTAAAAACGTAAGTTGTAGGTACTCATTAGAAGCACCTCAGCAAGGCACTTTCAATGAGAACCCACAACATACATTTTCATAAAGAAATAAGAAAAATATCAATACTTTTTGGAAGAAAAAGTGTCTTAACTGGGGCCATGATCCTTTGAAATCAACTTTAGGCCAGGTACAACACTGTTGTTTATGATTGTTTCAGATAGAGTAAATACTTGTACTGAAAGAAGAAAGGGAACCATGATACACCATTTACAGTCAACCTTTGTCAGATTTTGTGCCTTGTCATGTCCAAGATGTGTTGCCAAGCTAAACAGCTTTTCTGTGGTAAAAATAGTCATGCATCAAAAGGCCAGAGAAAATTAATTATTTGATTCTCATTCCCACTTTCCCCTAAAAAATCTGACTGAATAAAAAAAAAAAATAGATGAAAAACTTTTTCAGAGAGAGTTGGACTTATGCTGAAAACAGATTTAATGGCACTTTTAAGAATTTACTAGGAAAAGAGTATTAAACAAGGTTTTCTTCTTTTTGCAAATGATAATGTCAGCTGAAAACAGATTTAATGGCATTTTTAAGAATTTGCTAGGAAAAGAGTATTAAACAAGGTTTTCTTCTTTTTGCAAATGATAATGTCAGTTACTTTTTTTGCTGTGATTTTCCTCATCACTGGATGCATGGCTCAGGAATAAAAGGTAAAATGCACTTGCCCATTCATTTCCGCTGGATGAGAACCTAATAAAATTAATTTCCTAAGGCCTAATCATGATAATTAGGATAATAGCTTTCGAAAAGAGGAGTAGCTGCATAAATAATTTTCTTATTCCTCTGTGAAAATATAGGTACCCATTAGAAGCCTCTTGGTAATGCACTTTTAATGAGAAATGACAACATAATTTTTTACTGGGGAAATAAGAAAACTATCAACACCTGTTGACTGGAAAAAAGATGTCCTATAGGTATGTGTTAGGATAAAAAAATAGGATTTTTTAGTGAGGCACAGGCTGGAAAGCCTGAAATTGCAAAAGTTTAAAAACAGGATACAAAAGTAATTATACAGTTGACTCTCGTTATCTGGAATAACCACTTATCTCGAAGTGAAAATCTGGTCTCTGCCGAAACATGAACATCTAACAACAGGCAAAAAAATATTGTGGAAAAGAGGAGAAATTGCTCCTAAGGAGCAATTTCTCCTCTTTTCCTCAATATTTTTAATATATCTCTAACTTCAAGAGTCCAATTACATATATATTTGTTAAATGTGGTTGTTCGAATAATTTTTTCCTCAACTCTGCAAATCTTATATGTCGAGGTACGGATATCTCGAAGTATTTAATAGAGTCCCTTGGAATTCGAGATAACGAGAATCAACTGTATTTAAATGTGAATGTAGTTAAAACTAGTACATTGTACAGTTGATAAAGCAGGGCTTCTGAATATGCTGTATTAGGCTATACTGATATTTCCAAGATGGTTGTAATAATGGTGTTCTGGTAGTCATAACACCAGATAAAGGGGTATCTAGATAGATATTTTTTCCTATGTCTCCATGAAAACATATGTTGTGGGTGCTCTTTAGAAGTGCCTCATTGAGGCACTTCTAATGAGTACCCACAACACATTTTCATGGAGAAACAAGAAAAATATCATTACTTTTTGATTGAAAAACAAGAACAAGGAGAAGAAAAAGAACAACAACACACACATACATACACACACACACACACACACACACACACACACACACACACACACACACACACACACACACACACACACACACACACACACACACACACACACACACACACAGAGCAGATGATGTCGGCTAGTATTTTATAAAGGTTAATGTTAAAATAAATTAAATCCTCTTGTTTTTGAAAGGCACAAAGTCCGATCTTGATGAGGTCATTGAGCCAACAGTCAGGAACATCCTGGTCTGTACACAGATTAAAGAGCCGTGGTATCCTGGAGTTAAAGGGCCCTGATACTGTACAGTTCCTGCAAGGTCTGGTTACCAATGAAGTCACAGAGTTAGAAGACAGGAAAGTGCAATTTACCATGTTACTTAATGCGCAGGTACAGTTTGCTCATTCTCAGTGCATTTACGGGAAAAAACCCCAAAAACAACCAAAAGATAACTATTGGGACATAATGTACCGTAGTTCATACTCTAATGAATACATTGACTCACGCGATGTCCCATGAAATCATCAAAATAAACCATGGTTTTCTCCAGTATGAATGGACAATGGCAATGTTATGACATTATTGGTGCTGTTCTGCTGTTAATAGGAAAACTACACACAACAGTTTTCTTGTTCCAGTTTAAGCCCTCAAATTAGATTTCTTCGTCAAATAATGGATAAAAATACCATAAATATAAGTAATAAAGGCAATTTATTTAATGTTCATTGGTATGAACAGTATGGGTTCGCGAGCAAAGTTTAAATGAACCCGTTCGGGGTTCACTTACTTAGCTCATGACCTGATGTTGTTCATTCTTCACTGAACATTAAATAAACTAGAAAAGGTTTTCTAGAAAAAAAAAACAAATGTCCCCCCAATCCTGCCAGAGTTGTCAGTTTTGTATGCAACACATCATCTTGTCCTGTTCTACATTTGTACCAAACATCATCAAAATTTCCCTAGGGTATTTGTGTTACAGAGCAGAGACAAGAAATCAAATTCAAACACAAGAAGGGGAGATAACAGCAAAAGTAGAAAAAGCCAAAGTTGTCATTATTGTATGTGACATGGCGTCTGGTTCTGTTCTTCATTACTACCAAGTATAGTCAAAATATTCCAAAGAGTGGTTGACTTACATAGCAGACACTAAATCAGTGCATAATCAGTGTCAAATATAACAAAGGGAGATAACAGCAAAAGTAAGGAAGGCAGAGTTGTCATTCTTGTAAGGAACACGTCATCTTATCCTATTCTACAGTTCTACCAGATACCATCAAAATATTCTGAAGGGTATTCCAGTTACAGAGCAGATGAGAAATCTATTTCAAACAAAACAAAGAGATAACTCCAAAAGTAAGAAAGGCAGAGTTGTCATTCTTGTATGCGACACTTCGTCTGGTCCTGTTGTACATTTCTACCAAGTATCATGAAAATATTCCAAAGGGTCTTTGACTTACAGAGTGGACACGAAATCAATGGATAATCACTGTTACACATAACAAAGGGAGATAAGGCCAAAAGTAATGAAGGCAGAGTTGTCATTCTTGTACGTGACATGTCATCTGGTCCTGTTCTACATTTCTACCAAGGATCATAAAAATATTCCAAAGTCTTTGACTTACAGAGCGGACACGAAATCAATGGATTATCACTGTCAGATATAACAAAGGGAGATGACTCCAAAAGTAAGAAAGGCAGAGTTGTCATTCTTGTACATGACACGTCGTCTGGTCCTGTTCTACATTTCTGCCAAGTACCATTGAAATATTCCAAAGGGTATTCGAATTACAGAGCAGACACGAAATCTTTTTCAAATAAAACAAAGGGTGATAACTCTAAAAGTAAGAAAGCCAGAGTTGTCAATCTTGTATGCAACACGTCATCTCATCCTGATCTATATTTCTGACAAGTATCATCAAAATATTCCAAAGGGTATTCAAGTTACAGAGCGGAAAAGAAGTTTTACGCTGACGCCAACAGGATCTGTCCCAAAAACAATATGTCATTTCTAAAGAAGCAGTGCTGCAGCACTTTTTATCAGTCCATGGTGTCATTGTTTCAAGTTGCATTTTGCAGTAACAAACATTTACCCTAAGTATTTAGACGCTTTATTAGCTCACCTGAGCACAAAGTGCTCAAAGTGAGCTGTTGTGCCCAATGTCCGTTGACACCCTGGTCGCCATCTTGAAAATTATTTTTCACTTCTTCTCCTGAACCCAAAAGGCCAATTGACTGGAAACTTGGTAGGAAGCATCAGGGTGACTTATAGATCAAAAATAGCTAAAATTGTTCGGATCAGAAATCAAAGATGGCCCGCCATGTCCATCTTGAAAATCTGTTTTTCGCTTCTCCTGAACAAAAAGGCCAATTCAGGGTGATTGGTAGATCAAAAATAGCTGAGGTGGGTTGAAAATTCAAGATGTTTGCTATGGCGGCCACTTGAAAATATTGAATGTTTTTTGCTTCTTCTCCTGAGCTGAAAGGCCAATTGGCTTGAAACTTGGTAGGAAGCATCGGTGAACTTGTAGATCAAAAATAGCTAAAATCATTCAGATTAGAAATAAAAAATAGCCGCCATGGCCGCCATCTTGAAAATCTGTTTTTCACTTCTTCTCCTGAACCAAAAGGCCAATTGACTGGAAACTTAGTAGGAAGCTTCAAGGTGACTTAAAGATCAAAAATAGCTAAAATAGTTTGAATCAAAGATGGCTGCCATGGCGGACATCTTGAAAATTTATTTTTAGCTATTTCTCCTGAACTGAAAGGCCAATTGACTCGAAACTTGTTAGGAAGCATTGGGGTGACTAATAGATCAAAAGCTAAAATCATTGCGATTGGAAATCCAAGATGGCTGCCATAGTGGCCATCTTGAAAATCTATTTTTTGCTTTTCTCCTGAATTGAAAAGCCAATCGACTTTGTAGACCAAAAATAGCTAATTGTTCCGGTCGGAAATCAAAGCTGGCCACATGGCTGCCATCTTTAAAATATATTTTTGCCTTCTTCCCCTGAACCAAAAGGCCAACTGACTCAAAACTTGGTAGAAAGTGTCGGGATGACTTGTAGATGAAAAATTGCTAAAATCATTCCAATTGGAAATCATGGCGGCCATCTTGAAAATTTGTTTTTCTCTTCTTCTCCTGAACCAAAAGGCCAGTTGACTCGAAACTGGGTAGGAAGCATCGTTTTTTTTTTTGGTTCTACTAAAGCAAAAGGCCAATTCACTCGAAACTGAGTTGGAAGCATCGGGGTGACTGGTAGATCAGAAATAGCTAAAATTGTTCCGGTCAGAAATCCAAGATGGCCACCGGTGGGAAATCCAAGATGGCCACCTTCTTGAAAATTTATTTTTTGCTTGTTCTCCTGAACCGAAAGGCCATTTGACTTGAAACTTGGTAGAAAGCATTGGAGTGACTTGTGGCTCAAAAATAGCTAAAATCCTTTCGATCAGAATCCAAGATGGCTGCCATGGTGGTCGTTTTGAAAATTTATTTTTCGGTCCTTCTGAACTGAAAGGCTAACTGACTTGAAAATTGGAAGGAAGCATTGGGGATGATGAATTGCTAAAATTGATCTGATCGAAAATCCAAAATGGCCGACATAGTGGCTGCCATCTTGAAAATCTTTTTCGCTTCTTCTCTTGAACCGAAAGGCTAACTGACTGGAAACTTGGTAGGTAACATCCGGGTGACTTACATATCAAAAATAGCTAAAATGGTTGATATGGAAATCAAAGATGGCCGCCTTGACCCAAAAGGCCGATCGACTAGAAACTTGATAGGAAGCATGGGGGTGAGTGGTAGAACAAAAATAGCTAAAATCATTCAGATCGGAAATCCAAGATGGCAACCATCTTGAAAATCTATTTTCCCTTTCTTCTCCTGAACCCAAAGGCCAATGGGCTTGAATCTTGGTAGGAAGCATGGGGGCTACTTATAAATCAATAATAGCTAAAATTGTTCCGATCCGAAATCAAAGCTGGCCACCATGGCCGCCATCTTGAAAATTTAGTTTTGCCTTCTGTCCCTGAACCAAAAGGCCCATTGACTCAAAACTTGGTACAAAGCATCTTGTAGACTTGTAGATGAAAAATAGCTTAAATCGTTCCGATCGGAAATCCAAGATGGCAGTCAGAGCGGCCATCTTTAAAATCTATTTTTCACTTCTTCTCCTGAACCGAAAGACCAGTTGACTAGAAACTGGGTAGGAAGCATCGGGGTGACTGGTAGATCAAAAAATAGCTAAACTTGTTCCGGCCTCTCAATCCATTAGGTTTCTCACAGCTGTGGTTTGAGCCTCGCTCTGGGCACGTGGGAAAGCCAAGTTCTGCTTACGGATGGTCAGGTGGTTTTTCCCCTGGTTCTCCTGTTTTCGCCCACCTTTGATGAATGATTGGCTCGATATAAGTGAAATATTCTTGAAAGGGCTGTAAAACCCAATTAAAAAAAATAAATAAAATGTTCTGGTTGGAAATCCAAGATGGCCATCATCTTGAAAATCTATTTTTTGCTTCTTCTCCTGAACCGAAAGGCCATTTGACTTGAACTTTGAAAAGAAGCATTGGGTTGACTTGTAGATCAAAAATAACTAAAATCCTTCCGATAGGAAATCCAAAATGGCTGCCATGGTGGCCATTTTGAAATTCTTTTTTTTTGGGTTCTTCTCCTGGCTGCCATGGTGGCCATCAGATCCCACTAAGTGGTTAATTTTGTTTGTGTTGAGGTTTTACGGCCCAGTCAACCTGGTCAGTTTACCTAACCACATGTTTACTGGGCAGGCTTAGTCCTCTAAGCGGTTAACCAGTATTGTGCACATTCTTTCACCAGAAACTGACAACTGCCCTTCTTGAATCAGCGGAAGGGAGAGAATGATCGTAGAAAATATTTCATGATCAATCTCCACGAAAGAATGTTGCGGACCTCGACGGGGGTCAGACCTGCGACCTCCTGGTCTCCAGCCAGACGCGCATCCAACTGAGCCACGGAGGCCGGCACACTAAGTGGTTAACTAGTATTCTTCACATTCTGGTGAATGTGCACAATGCTGGTTAACCACATAGAGGACTAAGCCTGCCCAGTAAAAGTGTGGTTAGGTAAACTGACGGTGATTGACATGACCCCATTGGATTGACTAGGCTGTAAAACCTCAACACAAACTAACTGTTTGAATACTTAGGATAAATATGGTAACTCATTTCAGCTACAGCAACTGTCCTAAACTGTTCTGAGAAAATGGCATGGGCAAACATAGAAAATAGGCTATGTCTTTTCATGCAAGTTGTCATCTTAGGAAAAATATTTTAGAACATCATCTGCTGAAATTTTTACACAGCGTGCAAAGCAGTAAAGGAGGCCTTGGGAACTTTCTCTATTTGACAAACCTCTCAGATATTAAGAGATTTCAGAAAGTCTGGATGTAGGATGTTAAACTTAAGCTCAACTCAACACTATATGAGGCAAAACACACAAAAGAGCCCATATGCAAGTTGCGGACAACGCAGGCCCAGATCAGGCTGATCAGGGCCTTTGTTGTCTGCTTATAGAATCAGTGGAAACTGACATATATGTCATGAATAGAGAATGTTCAGATCATACTGCATGGATGTGCATGCTGATCTGGACCTACTTTGTCCACAAATTGCACAAGGGCCCTTTTCATGTGTTCCACATCATATGTTAAAAAAAACCAACTTAGTTTTAAATTCTTTTCCTGATGGGCCCATATTATTGATGGCCTGTAGAATGAAGACTGCAAGGATCAGACTGCAGAATTCATTATTTTACAGTTATTTCTAGATGAGATGATAGGCAACGTAGAAAAATGCGCAGCTGTGCAGTCTAATTGGAGCATTTTCTGTTTCTCGACATATACTACAATATCCGCCGATTCTGTTACTTATGTGCAGGCTGATCTTGGCCTGCGTTGTCTGCAGATTTCATAAGGGCCCTTTTTGTGGGTTGAACATCTGGGCCCAGTTGTTCAAAACTAACAATGTCGTTAGTTAACATATCCTTAAAACTTTGATCATTAAATATACCATATATGCTAATATTTTTGCTGAAAAAATGTGAGTAGCTTTTGCATTGCTACTCACATTTTTTTCAGCAAAAATACCCATGAATTAGATATTGTACTTACTAGAACAGTTAACATTTTGACCACTAACGAGCTTGTTAAGCTAACGATGCTTTGAACAGCTGGGCCCAGATGATTTTCATAGCACCATAAAAGACAAAGTTCTAATTTCTCCACAAAAACATGTTGTGGTTACTCATCAGAAGAGAGGGCTGCCTCTAATGAGTACCCACAACATATGTTTATATGGAGAAATAAGAAAAAAACATTTAACTAATACCACCCCATATCTAGGGCTATGATTTTGTTGCAGATGATTTTTGACATATGCGTTATTTTTTTATACATGCATGTAGGTGCTCATTGTAGTTGCTTCACTGTAGTAATATTGCTGCAGTGAGGCAATCCTAGTAAAGACCACAAAATGTGTTTTTGTGCAAAAACATTTGTTTTCTACATACCTGTTTATTCTGGAGCTTAATCTTTGCCTTTGCCTGGGCTAATTCAACAGACAACAAACTGACAATATTTATTTCTTATTTCTCCCATAAAATAGGCTTTGAGATTTCATGCAAATTGTCTCCTTAGGAGACAATTTGCATGAAATGTTAAAGCCTGTTTTCTTGGGAAAGTAAGAAAAAAAAATATTTAAAAATGTCATCTGCTGAAATTTTACCCAGCATACAAAGTAGCGTAGTTTCTGTCACTAGTTCAAGTTTCGGCATTCATTGCTTATTTGTGTATTTCAGGGTAGAGTAAAGTATGATTTACTGCTGTACCAGTTACCCACATCAGAAACCATTACTATTCTTATGGAGTGTGAGAGAGCAGTTGCTAACAAGCTTCTCTCAGATATTAAGAGATTTAAGATCAGGAAGAAGGTAAGTCGGCTACAGTAGGCAGAGAACTTGCTATAAAGGGGAAGTATTTGATGATAATTCTGGGATAATTTTCCTAATTTCTCCATAAAATTGTATGTTGTGGGTACTCATTAGAAGCACCTCAGTGAGGTGCTTCTAATGAGTAGCCACAACATATACTTTTATAGAGAAATATCCAAAACATGTATTTTTATGGAGAAGTTAGAAAAAAAAATATTCTGGAAGTAACACCAAATACTTTTCAACAAATCCTGAATAGGACAGCTTTCAGCAGATCAAGAGCTTCACAGATACTCTGAATATCGCCCGGCCAGAGCTTTTAATGTAATTGTAACTCTTGGTCCCTGGCAAAGGAAGTTTGTGCCAAACTACAGTGGATAGCTTATTTGATCACAGGCCGAGCCTTCACAAGTTTGAATTCCAGCTTGGCCACATACATTTTGTGGAGATTGGTTGTCAGATAATTTCTACAGTCATTCTCTCCCTTCCACTGTGCATAAAAGTACAGATTAACCAGTTAGAGGAGTAAGCCTGCCCAGGAAAAAAGTGTTAGTAGGTTAACTAACAGGCTCAACATGATCATAACAGTGTTGACTAGGGTGTGAAACTGGAGATCAAATGAAAACTGAATATAACATTTGCCAAGGAGCTATTTTTTGTCATTTCATTTGTCTGTCTATTTGTCTGAATGAACATTAGTTAATTAGTGCATCAAAGTTTTGTGTTAAAGTCGTTTCCTTGTATATATTTCTGGAAGTTATTACTGGAATTTGTTGGTATGTGCTTTGTGCTTCATATTGCTATTGGAAGGATACAGGTCTGTCAGCACCATCCTACTGCTGCTGCAGCAGACCAAAGGTCAAGGTCACAAAAGCAGTTGTTTTATTAAAATGCGAGGCAACATTTTGCGTTGTGTTCAGCTCTTGGGTTTAGTTTTATTTCTGAAAGTATTTTTTTTTGAGTTGTTAATAGTACTATTCAATGTTTACGGATCCTTCAACAGCATATTGTGAATGTTGCATTAAATGCCATGATGCATGTCTCATGGTGCCGTATTGGTAAAGGTTTACATGTAGTACTATTATTTTTCCCTGATTTGGAGGATTATTAAGTCTGGAAAAAATCCCATTGCTTTGTCAGTTTTTCCTGATTGGACACATTTTAATGCCTTATCATAATTGTTTTAAAATTTGAAGGTCATGTCAATTTTTCTACCTGTTGATGTGTCTAAAATTGCTGGATGAGTGGCAAACAGTGTAGACCCTGATCAGATATAGCATCTGCTCTGGGTATTCAGTGTTTGCTCATGCCTGTGTGTCTGAATGCTTAGGGCAAATACATTACAATTTTGTCAGGTGAATATTGAAGACAAAAGTGATGAGCTAGATGTATTAGCTGCCTTTTCAGAAGATAGCATAGATAATGAGCCACCATCCATTCCTGGTACTGTCATTAAGAAGAAAGATCCAAGAGTGCCAACATTTGGTGAAAGAATAATTATAAACAGAGAAGCTTCAGGTACATTTTATATTTAATTGGCATTACTCTAGGTCATTAAGAAGAATATTTTATTGTCCACTTTTTTTATACCCCGCCACACGATAGTGGCGGGGTATTATGGTTTCGCATTGGACGTATGTCAGATTTTGTTTACGGATGATATCTTTAGTAAAGATCAATGGTATGTGCATTGATATTGTGGAGATCTGGTTTGGGAATGCTGATGGGCAAATGGTCAGATTTTGATGGAGTTATCTGCCAGAGACACGCCCATATTTTGGTTTAAGGAGGATAACTTGAGTAAATGTAAAGGGATTTTAACCAAACTTAGTACATGTATTGAAATCAAGGAGATCCTGTTTGGGATTGCTAATAGGCAAATTTTGTCAATTTTTGACAGTTATCTGCCCCTGACAGGATAATGGCAGGGTAATATCGTTTTATGTTTTTATTTATTTTTTTTTTCAATAAAAAAAGTACATTTTGTATCACTTATTTCTCCATGAAAACATATATTATGGGTATTAGAAGCACCTCATTAGCAATGCATTAGCATCGTGCAAGAAACAACCTACAGAAAATATAATTGATTCCTCCGTGAAATCACCTGACCAGTAATTGACACCAAAACCTGACCAACCAAAATAGCTTACCAGTTAACGGTTAATGTTATTGCTTAGACAAGCAATATTACCTATGTACTTTTTTATTGACAAATACAGGTATCACGATATTGTTTGTCTAAGGATTTACGCATGGGCGTGGTTATAGCCTTCTGACAGAGGAGTCAATTGGTGTTAAAGTCAACGATAATTTTATATCCAATGAAAAGAAAATTGCCGATATTAATACATATTTTGTTAATGTTGCCACAAACTTAAAAGAACCATTTCAGATATCAGCTTTTGAAAATTTGAGAAATTTTGTTAATTCAAAAGTGCTTCCAGATACATATTTTGACATTCCTGTTATAAATGTTGGTTTTGTTAAAAAGTATTTGTCAAGTCTTGATACGACAAAATCCACTGGACTAGACTGCATAGGGCCTTAATTTCTTAAATTAGCCCCAGATATTCTTGCATCGAGTATCACTTTTCTTATAAATAAAAGTATTACCACTGGTAACTTCCCAAATATGTGGAAACATGCCCGAGTTAGTCCTGTTTTTAAGACAGGGTCTAAAGATGAAGTGAATAATTTATATCGCCCTATATCCGTTCTTCCTACACTTTCCAAATTGATTGAAAAATGGATTAATATAAAATTGTCTGCCTTTTTGAACAATCATGAACTTCTTCACAACACACCAAGTGGTTTCCGGGAAGGGTATTCTACTGAATCAGCTCTTATTTTAATGTTAGATACTTGGCTGAAAGCTGTAAATGAAGGGCGTCTTGTTGGTAGCGTTATGGTCGACTTCCGAAAAGCGTTTGATATGGTTGACCATGAGATATTGTTGAAGAAATTAAGTCTTTATAGATGTAGTAGCCTAACATTGTCTTGGTTTCGATGTTATTTATCCAACAGAAGTCAAACTGTTTCCATAAATGGAGTATATTCTGAAACTGACAGTCTTATGTGGTGTCCCACAAGGGTCCATTTTAGGGCCCCTTTTATTTCTACTTTTCATAAACGATCTCCCTTTGACTTTGAAAAATGTTGTTTCCGCAACAGATCTGTATGCGGATGATACGACTATTTATGATGTTCAGACAGATAAAGTGACTCTCAATGCAAATCTGCAGACCTCGTTAAACTTATTGAAAACTTGGTGTCGAGAAAACGGTATGCTACTTAATACTGATAAAACTAAGTTATGTTATTAACCAGTAGGCAAAAAAAGAACAACTTTTACGGGGAAAGTTTTATCGTTTAACTTTAACAACGTTGAATTGCAACTTAGTAACAATGAAAAGGTTTTAGGGCTCTATATAGATGAGAATTTTATTTGGAATACCCATTTTACGTATGGTTCAAAGAAGGTATCTTCAAATTTGTGGCTATTGTCCCAAATTAAGAATTACCTATCCTTAGAACACAGGCTTTTATTTTATAATGCATATATTAAAACGCATTTTGATTACTGTAGCTTTGTCTGGGGAAATTCTTCAAACAATAATATTAACAAAATAAATAAGCTGCAAAGGCGTGCTTGTTACTGGCCAAAGAATATACGAGTTTAGAAGAAGCTAGAAATTGTCTAAAAATACTGTCATTCGATGAAAGTGAATTTTTACAAAAAGCTAAGACAATGTACAAAATTGCAAATAAGATTGCCCTGAAGTACCTGATTGATTTGTTTCAAATACGAAACACTTATGCTAATAGTATGACTTCCAATTTATGATCTGTATCCAACAGAAACTTTATTATACCAAAACCAAACATTAATCTATTTAAAAACAGTATTTCATACTCTGGTACTATAATATGGAATAGTATACCACTAGAAATTAAAAATGCTGACTCTATAAATTCATTCGTAAATAGATGTGTAGCATGGATTAAAAATTGAAATTACTATTTTATTGACCCCACTGCCATCACAATATCAATACATTGATTATAAATTTACTGTAAAAATCCTAATATTGGGACAGACAGATCTGAGCAAGCGGCGTGGACCCGGATCAGACGCTGCAGAATGTTATGTCTGTTTAGGGTTGTGGTGGAATAGACGTTTACAAATTATAGGACAAGTATGGTAAGGATTTAAAGGTGTCACAATATTTAAAGTAAATATTGCATACTAATAGACGTCTTCAGTGTGTCTCGCTTTCAATTTTCTATAAAAAAAAAAAATGAAAAAAGTCTGTATTTTATACCTGATGCAATATCTAGAAATTGTTATGGAATAACTGAAATGTAATACAATTAACAGTGAAACATAATGATGCTAAAGTTATACAATATTTTAGCTCAGTCAGTATCATGCTAATCATCCTCTCATTTTCATACTTGTATCTATTGCATTGTATTTATTGTTTTATTAATTTGTATTGTATGTATTTTAGAGGGCCTCATGGAAGATTGGCTCTGCCAAATGAGTCATCCTCTTTAAATAAAGCCAACTTACTTACTTAATGGTATGAGCTTATTACTCTAGCTTTGATCAATTACAATATATGTTGTGTACCCACAACATATGCTGTAATTGATCAATGCCAGAGTACGGTAATTAAATTAACCCTTAAAGTGCCAATCACAACTATTGTCATCTGCTTTGTCTTCTGCTTGTGATTTTAAAATGCATTTCTGCAAATAGTGTGGACCCAGATCAGACTGCTCCTGTAGGAGCAGTCTGATCAGGGTCCACACTGTTTGCCTGTATGCAAAAATAGGTTTGAAAAGTTTGGAAGAATATTCAGCAGACGACATAAACAGACAACATTTTCAGATGCAGGTTTTCTTGGCATTTTAAGGGTTAATTGATAAACCACTGGAGGAAAATATATTTAAATGTCATCTGTTAGTAATTAAATTCATTTATCTAATGGTAAGCATTTCCAAATTATAGTGCATACATGCACTTTCAATTTCTAAAATTTAAACAAACAGGCTGTTTTCTTACATTATTTTGAGTGGTGGGCTACTTTGTCATAGAGTACATCTTTAGCAAACAGAAATATAATTATAATTAATAATATTATTTTTGCCTAAATGATCAATTATTATCGTCGATCGTCTGTCACTTTTGCTTCTTGTGAGGAATGATCTGAAAGAATTTACATAGTCGACTAATTGTAAAGTTCTATTTTTATGCTCCCTGAAGAGAGAGCATATAGTCGCCGCTCTGTCTGTTCGACCGTCCGTCCGTCACACTTTTGTCCCGAGCATATCTCTAAAAGTATTGATGATAATTTAATGTAACTTGATATGCTGATAGAGGGCCATGAGGGGAATCGCAGAATGCAAGAACCATAACACTGTCACCAGTAGTTACAGAGTTACTTTCCTTCTCAATTTTTGCAATAAAAAACTTGTCTGAAGCATATCTTTGAAAGTATAGAAGGGAATTCAATGAAATTTGGTACATTGATAGTCATCAGAGGAAGTAAAGTGTGCACAAACTGTAACTCTGTCACAAGTACTTACAGAGTTATTTCCTTTTCTAATTTTTGCAATAGTAAGCTATAGTTCTTCTCTTCTTAATTTTTGCAATAAAAAGTTTGCCCGGAGCATATCTCTGAAAGTATAGAAGGGAATTAGATGAAACTTGATACATTGATAGACGGCCATCAGAGAAAGTGCAGAGTGCACTAATCATAACTCTATCACAATTAATTACAGAGTTATAACCCTTTCTCATTTTTGCAGTGGTAAGCTTGTCCGGAGCATATCTCTAAAAGTATTGAAGATAAATAAATGAAACTTGATACAGTGATAGAGGGCCATGAGGGGAATCGCAGAATGCAAGAACCATAACCCTGTCACCAGTATTTACGGAGTTACTTCTCTTCTTAATTTTTGCAATAAAAAGCTTGTCTGGAGCATATCTCTGAAAATATAGAAGGGAATTAAATGAAACTTGATACATTGATAGATGGCCATCAGAGGAAGTGCAGAGTGTAAGAACCGTAACTCTATCACAAGTAACTACAGAGTTATTTTCCTTCTAATTTTTGCAATAGTAAGCTTGTCTAGAGCATATCACTAAAGGTATTGAAGATAAATAAATGAAACTTGATACAGTGATAGAGGACTATGAGGGGAAGTGTAGAATGCAAGAGCCATAACCCTATCATCAGTATTTATGGAGTTATTTACCTTCCTAATTTTTGCAATATTACATTTGTCCGGTGCATATCTCTGAAAGTATAAAAGAGAATCAAATGAAATTTTATACATTGAGAGATGACCATCAGAGATAGTGCAGAGTGCAAGAACTGTAATTCTGTTACAAGTAATTATTGAGTTACTTCCCATCTTAATTTTTGCAATAATAAGTTTGTCTGTAGCATATCTCTTAAAATATTTTACTCTTTCACTAACATAACCCTCCCACTATAGCGCATCTTCGAGGAGCATTTTTCCGTTTCACCGATTCTCTTGTTAGTAACATGTTTTGTTCTCATTTTTTATTTTGATAGACAAGTTGTAAACCATGAAATACTAAACTGTCTATTTTGGTCATTTTGGATTTGCGGTGAATAACGGTAAAGAAATTTGATAAAGCATAGCCTGAAATAAGTACCTGGAAGAGGTTAAAATAAGAATGAATAGGTTTTCTTTTAGTTAACTATTAGTCGATTAGTTTGTTTTACAAAAAGGAAAATCAAGGTCAGCCAGGGACTCCATATAGTATGATCAGGAACTTTCCTGTACATAGGCATATGTAGTACAGTGTCCAGTGATTCTGTATCTGTCTTTTTTTCCTTTTTAATACCCTTTCGATTCCTCATATCATTATTCAGACAAGTGAGTGGCTGTAAGCAGGCAGCAAAGGCTCTGATCAAACTGCTTGGGTGTTTAGGCTGATCTGGGCCTATGCTGTCTACATACCCGAGATTGATGTACAAAACAGGAAAAAGGCCCTTTATGTGCCATATGTGAACATTGAAGATCCAGATGAGCGTGGACATCTATGCAGTCTTATTCCCTGTTTGTCATCATATTATACTTCAATAGCCATTGATTCTGTAAGCAGGCAATGAAGGCCCAGATCAGCCTGCTTGGATGTGCAAGGCTGATCGGGGCCGGCATTATCTGCAAATTGCATAAGGGCCCTTTTCATACATTAAAGACACCTTTCTCATGCATACACAGATCAGATATTTCAGTGAGGCAGCACTCTAAAAGTGAGCATTGAGCTCCCTGCCACATCCAGACACTGTCGCGATATGACTGAAAGATTGTTGAAAGCAACATTAAGCCCATATCAAACAAACAAAAACCTTTCTCATGGCGTGACTGATGGTATGGAGCTTTCTTGAGAATTGTTTATACCTGCTTTAAATTTTTTTTTCAAAGGTGAATTGTCTGTAATAGAGAATGAAGCTGGTTACCAAGAGAGACGGTACAGTTGGGGTATACCAGAAGGTACCATTGATCTCCCTCCAGGAAACTGTTTCCCACTGGAAAGTAACCTTGTCTACATGAATGGAGGTATTCACATATGAGTCTTGACAAATACAAGCTCGTTAAGTAATTTCAAGCACATGCAAATACATAAACGTATCAGTTGGCCCAGTCTGATGAGATTCTGTCTACACTATCTCTGCAGTAGACCTTGTAAAATCTGAACAGCGAAATCAAACTTCAGATCAGGCTGCATAGCTGCAGTGTAATCTAGCATTTATGAGCACAAAAAGCCTAATTCTGACTGCATGCAGAGATATACATATACAGTGAACCCTCATTACAACGACAGCATTTGTTCCCAAAGATAATGCCATAAAAATGAATTTGACCAATGTACAGAATTCTCAATAGACAGAATGATGTGTAAGAAAGACCTTGTTTTATTCTTATTATTTCCTCATAGAACATACATTTTGGATATTTGTTAGAATTGCCTCAGTGAGGCAATTCTAACAAATATCCAAAACGTATGTTGCTTGAAGTTTTAATGCAATATTCTTGGATTTCTCATTAACTGTCACCTCTTGAGCGAAGGTTTCATGACACTCAAATTGTCATTATAACGAATTTGTTGTTGTAACTAGTGTCTGTATAAAGAGAGTTGACTGTGCATTTATGTTTGCATTGGAGATCTGGTTTGGGATTGCTACTAGGCAAATTTTGTCAAGTTTGGAAATACTTAAGGCCATAATAAATTAATTGTTAGATTCTCATTTTTAACCCCCCGCCTCGATTTTTGGTATTGACATTTTTTTTGTAAGTAGGGGTACTGCTCTGATGTTCCGATTTTTATCAAAAATCTTATGGTTTGCCGATCGGCAAGTTCCGTTCCACTTAAATCTACATATTCATTATATGTGCAATCTACATATTCAAATTGCGCATATAAGACAACAAATTACACACTTCCGATGTAATTACCAACACAAAATAGTTTGTTTAACTGCGATCAATATCCATTATTGTTCGAGGTGTACTGGATCCCTGTTGCTTATGCGCTTCGTTATAAATTGCGCCCGGTCAGACAACCAGTCGATTTTTACTCATGTTGAAAATAGTGTTTGTGATCGTGAAAATCATTGCCAATTAAAATGTAATAAAAGACTGGTATGGATTTAAAGCCAGCGATACCCAAAATCTTCTCAACCTCCACAATGTATTTAATTCAGGCTCGGACCCAATAATACCCGGACTTGTCACTAAGGGAACTGCCAAAATATGTTGTGTTGGCTTGATTTTAGAGCTATTTTACAGCACTGTGGTCCTTAAAAATGATTTTGGATAATAACTGAAGTTCTAATAAATTTTTTTTAATAGGTTTGGTTGAAAGGGTTCAGTCACAATTAATAAAATTGAAGTTATACCATCATTTTGAGTGAATTTCTGGTGATTTTCTGCTAAAAATGCCGAAAATAGCAAAAATGGGTACCATGGTTTCTTGTTGATGTTTACAAAACATGTTTGATCTTCCTTAAATATAATGCTGCAGTCTTAAAGGTAATACATGTATATTGAACTATTGCTTTTTGAAAACAAATTTAAGCTATTTGGAGGAATAAATGAAATATGAGCATTTAAACTTCATCATACAAAATTATGAAAACTCAGCCATGACAACATATTTCCAATAAATAGAATACCTGTACCTATAGTTATTAGTCCAGTGGATATTGGGTCCAAGATTCAGGGGCGATTGATAAAGCGGTGCTGTTTCCCAGTCAGCAAGAATCAAGGCAATTGCTGGGAGATAAAAAAATATTTCGGGGGGTGGGGGGGCGGGGGGGAAATATATGCTGTTTGTGAACTGTATCTGACAGGTAAAAACCATTTATACAAAAGAGAGAGCGTTTGACAGGAAAGGAAAATCACACAGAACAGAATAAATTGAAGACTTTTATTTTGTCCAACAGTGTTCTCAGAGAAACTGAAAAAAGTGGGTATTTGATTATAAATATATTATCTTCCTTCAGCTCTATGTAGACATATGCCATGTGTATTCATTAAAATTGCTCTTTCAAGGCTATTCTGATTATTACACACAACATTTGTTTTTTCATAATACATTGGAATTATGAAAAAATATTCTTTATTCACCAAGTACAGGTGGTTTGCAGCAAATAAATGTAATTTCAGCCGCCCAACTCTAATTTCTGTGTAGTCCTGAAAAATAAAAAATAAATAATAAAATTTCACCCCCCGCCATCAGTTTGAAAAAAAAAAAAATGAGAATCTGACTATTTATTTATTGTGGCCTAACAGTAAACTGTCTTTCTGTTGTACATTTGCTTTTTCGTTTACAGACAGTAACTTCAGTAAATGTCAGTGGATTTTCACTAAATTTAGTATATGAATTGATATTGTGGAGGTCTGGTTTGGGATTGCTGTTGGGCAAAATAAACCTATTTTTGACAGACCTGTCTGCCCACCACAATAGTGGCAAGGTGTTATCATTTCAGGTTTTTATTTTGTATTATTTTTCAGTGAAAATAAGATGTGTCAGTTTATGTGGATCATTCGCTAAGCAGATAATTCACATTAAATGTCTTATTTTCTCTGAAAAATAGGACAAAAAAATCAAAATGTTGTCTGCTGCAATTGTCATTAGGCAGTCTGATTATCTTATGTTTTTGTTTTTTTGTACGGATCATTTGTGTTCATAGATGTGCATGTGCTGACTAGAATGTACAGATACACAGACTGACCTGGGAATGGACATTTCAGTTTATGCAATATGGTAACTTTCTACTTTTTATGATACACAAATGTATTATTGGTGCTTTCTATTTGTGAGTTGTGATGGTACATGTGTGTATTATTCGTGGACTAATGGATGAACCTAGCTTGCAGTGTGCAGTTTTATACCAGTACATGCTTTATATCTGATATAAGTGTTATCATAGAAACTGATACTGTATTTTTACAAGGTCAGATTTGCTTCCTTATTCATTTGTATTTGGGAAAATGTTGAAAAATCAGTTTCTCAAAAGGTTATAAAGACTACTGGTTGAAACTTACAATGTAGCTATCTTAGGAATTGGTATTAAGAAAATAACTTTGTTATTTTTTACAAGGTCAAATTGGCTTTTCTATACATTTGTATTGGGGAAATGTTGAAAAATCTGTTAACACAAAGATAAAGGTTGGGTTTGATTTATGTTTTCAGTGTGTTTTACAAAGGGCTGTTACCTGGGTCAAGAGTTGACTGCTAGGACTTACCATACAGGGGTCACCAGGAAAAGATTGATGCCTCTCAGATTTGAAAGGTATATGTCTATTGTGTCTGTATACAGTGCAACCTTCATAACCTGCCAACAAGAGCAGATCACAAACACTTATCTGTTTCTATAACTCTGTACCTTTTGTCGTCTGCTGATAACATTTGCAAACAGTTTGGGTCCAGATCAGGCCAGACATAATGTCGGGCCTGATCAGGTTTCAAACTGTTTTACACTCTAATGGTATTCCTGAAAGATATTTTTGAAAAAAAAAAAAAAATTGAAATCCACAGACAGCAAAAGAGCATGCAAAATTACCCTGCATACAAAGAGTTAAAGTGCTGGGCCCCGTTGTTCAAAGCATCATTAGCTTAACAAGCTCATTAGCAGTCAAAATGTAAAATGTTCTAGTAAGTAAAATATCTAATTCACAGGCATATTTGCTGAAAAATTGTGAGTAGCTTTTGCAAATGCAGAGCCTGCTCATATTTTTTTTTCAGCAAAAATATTAGCCTATATGCCATATTAATGATCAAAGTTTTAACGATACTTTAACTAACGACATCATTACCTTTGAACAACTGAGCCCTGTTTTACTATACAGTGGTAGGTCCTTACAACACCCACCCTTGGAAAGCACAAAACTGGCTGTTGAAGAGATGTGGGGATTGTATAGTGGTTAAATACACTACAACCTCTTTATAACACAGTTCATTATAACAGGGTTTTGGATATAACACGGTTCAAAGATGGATCCCAAAAATGTATATATTATATAGAAAAATGACCATAAATGGTCATTTTTCTATATAATCTATACATTTTTATTTGGATATAACACAGTTTTTAACTAACATGGTTTATGCTATGGACCGCAATACTTGTGTTATAAAGAGGTTGTGATGTATATTGTAAAACCACTTTGAAGAATCAGAAAGGTTGCTGTTAAAGGGAGGTGGCTGGTGCTGAGAAGTGATGGTTCCTGTGTATATTTGGGTGGCATCAGGTGAAAAAGTGTCCTTAGGCATATGCAGTCAGTGATCCAGGCTTTCACTATTCACTAACAGAATCATTAGATACTATAGAATGTATGGAGAGGCCTGGATGTACATAGGTTGACTGGGCAGTAAAACCTCAACTCCAACAAAACTTTGTACAGATTTGAACTGCAGTTTGCAGATGTTAGCAGGCACTTATTCACTTGATGCGGCCCATTTCACTTCTTTACAATAGCAAATGGCTGTTGTAGTGAGCTTGCACCAAAGCACCAGGTGAGGAGCATCCAGGTATATGTTTTTCTTATTTCTCCACAAAAAAACATGTTATAGTACTCATTAGAAGTGCCCAGCAAGGTGGTTCTAACAAGTACTTATGGTTACATTTTTTGATTGAAAAAAACTTCACAAAACAACACCTTATCTGTAGCTATGTTGCACTGTTGTTAGTAAGTGCCAAGCAAAATTTGTAGCAGACAAAATTTCATTTTTTTTTTATTTATTATTGTTTATTTTTCAGAGAAAATAAGTCTTGACATTTTATGTGAACCATCTGCTTTGCAGATGATTCACATGAAATGTCAAGCCTTATTCTCAAAAAAAAAAAAAATAAAAGTAAAAATAAAGTAAATTGTGTGGGCTGTGATACTGTAGCAAGGTTGCACTCAACGCTTAGCATGCTGGGTGAAATTTTTAGCAGACGTTGAAATATTTTTCTTACTTGTCCCAGAAAACAGGTTTTGACATTTCATGCAAATTGTCTCCACTGGAGACAATTGGCATGAAATGACAAGCCTGTTTCAGGGAAAAATAGGAAAAAAATTATCAAGTGGTCATCTGCTGAATAAGCTCAGAAAGTAGTAATGGTTAAACATCAACTCAAACAGAGAAAGCTCATGGCTGTTAAATTTTGCTTTTGTGATAGAAAAGCACTGTCAGGCAAGCTATATGTCAAGTGAGAGCTCTTATTTTATTTGAACATCTCATTTCTTTTACAGTGATCCCGGAGAAATAGAAGCTGGTGAAAATATTAAGAATGAACAAGGCAAAAATGTTGGACGATTTAGAAATAGAGAGGGAATTTATGGACTAGGGTTGTTGCGTTTAAGTGAGATATCTGGGACACTTAAAATGACCACAAAATCAGGTCAACTTGTTTCATTGAATGCTGAAGTGCCGATTTGGTGGCCTAGAGGAAGTTGATGCCAAGACTGAATAGTCTCTGTAGCAGTATTAGTATTTATCTTTAAACTTTATCCCTCTCTTGGCAAATTCTGCAGACGAAAAATTGATGATATTTTTCTTTATTTTTCCAGAAAATAGGATTTGATACTTCAATGTCAAATCCTATTTTTTTGAAAATATTCTCTGGGAAAAATTAGATGATTATTTCAAAATGCCATCTATTTTTTTATAATTTTTACCTAGCATTCAAATTGTCTAATTGGTATAAAAAGTCATCCTGTTTTCTTGGAAAAAATAAAAAAAAATATATCACATTGTTGTATGCTGAAATGTTTACCACCATGCAAAGCGTTAATGTGTCTATCACAACAGCAGAAAACATTCTAAAATAGTTTTTTCTTTCTGTCTCTTATTTTTCTGAGTAAAGAAGGCTTGACAGTCCATGTCAATTGTCTGCTAGACAGATGATTCATACAAAATATCTGAAAAAAAAAAGTAACCTAAAATATTTTGGAATGCTGTCTGCTGCAATTTTTAATGAAACTTAAAGAGTAAACCTGTATCTTGCTGAAAACAGAATTAGCAGGTGATAGATTAAAGCTCTGAGTAACTATATTTTTATATTGATAAGCCCATTTTCCAAACAAAACTAAGTAGTTTCCCTGTTTCTTTGTGAAAATATATGTTGAGGCCACTCATTAAAAGCAGAATAAGCAGATGATAGATCAAAGATCTACGAGGGTGAGTCAATAAGTAACCAGCCTAACTTATTTCCGGTTGAGCTCCACCTCTTCTTTTTCGATGTAATTGCCCTCTAGTGTGATGCATTTAGACCAACGGTGTTCAAGTGCCATCAGCCCAGAACTGAAAAAGTCAGGGTCCTTTCCATTGACCCACTCCTCAACTGCCGTCAGAACTTCTTCATCAAACTGGAAATGAAGTCCATGGATATCCTTTTTCAAGTTTGGGAATAGGAAGAAGTCGCTAGGAGCTAGGTCAGGTGAATAGGCAGGATGTGGTATTAATTCATACCCGTTTTGCTCTACAGCATCCATTGCAACTTACCAAGTGTGGACTCTCGCGTTGTCCTGTTGCAGCAAAACACCTTTAGAGAGTTTACCTCCGCGTTTTCCACGGATGGCGGTTCTCAGCTGGTCTAACAAGTTTGCATAGTACACTCCAGTTATTGTACTTCTCTTGGGTAAAAAGTCCAACGCCTTTTGCGTCCCAAAATACTGTGGCCATCACCTTGCCAGCAGATGGTTGTGTCTTGAACTTCTTTGGCCTCGGGGACCCAGGCCCTACCCACTGACGACTCTGAGCTTTATTCTCTGGCTCATAATAATGAACCAAAGTCTCATCTACAGTCACCAGACGCAAAAGAAAATCATCTTTTGACCTAAAACGCTTCAACAAGGCGCTGCATACTGATGCTGTGGTTGCCATTTGCTCATCGCTAAGGGATTTGGGGACCCAACGGGCTGTTAGCTTGCGCATATCTTAACGATCATGTAAGATTGTTGAAACGCTACCATGTGAAATGCCTAATGCCTGCGCTATTTCTTCCACCCCACAACTATCAGAGTATACCAGATCCCGAACTTTCTTACACATTTCTTCGTCGGTGGCATCCAGTGGGCGTCCAGACCTGGCTTCATCTTCTAAAGACGTTCTGCTGCGTTTGAATCCCCCTACCCAGAATGTAACCCGAGCAGAAGATGGTACAGAAGACCCATAAACATCGGCTAACTCGCCGTGTATTTCCTTGCCTGCTTTTTCCTTGCCTGTTTTACCTTTTAAATACAAGTACCGAATTACAGCACAGTACTCAACTTTAGATGAAAAGCATGCCTTTGCATCACTAGCCATGTTTGACATTCAATATCTTATTAAAAAATGACTCAATATGCGTGCAATTTTGTACCCATGTATAAAACATATATTGAAACAAAGCATGAAAATCGTGACCGTCTCGGTCTATCGGAAATGGGATAGGCTGGTTACTTATTGACTCACCCTCGTAAATAACTTATTAACAAGTCCCTGTCCAACCAAAATATTTTGTTAGTTTTCTGAGGCACTTCTAATGAGTACCCACTGTGTGTTTACGTGGAGAAATGAGAAAAATAATTATCATTCTTATCTAAAGCTATGGTAGAGGATTTTTTTTCTGTATTTTTCTCAGAAAGAAAGCAGCTTTACATTCCTGACAGCATATCATCTATATGATTCACTTGAAATATTAAGCTCTGTTGAAAATGAATGATTTTAAATTTCATCTACTGATGTATAGATTTAGCAGCTTAAGGGCAGTAGCTTGTGTGTCTGAGTAAAAGATTCAGCAGACAACATTTTGAAATGTTTTTCTTATTTTTCCTGGAAAGTAGGGCTTGACACTTCATGCAAATTGTCTCCAAAGAAGACAATTTGCATGAAGTGTCAAGCCCTTTTTTTCTGTGAAAAAAAAACAACAACAACAAAACAAATACCATCTATTTGTCATTTGCCAAATCAGCCTAGAGAGTGATAAAGTTTAATTGGCTTGTTATAGGATTGTTTTACAGGTAGAAGGCTTGCACGTCTCACTTGTCTCAGAACTTTAGAATGAATAAACGCTTTGTATCGTGAAAATGTGCTTTCAAGGCACTTTAGACAATGACTGTCCAGATCAGCCTATATGGTAATTAGGGTACTTAAAATTTGATTGTATAAATAGATGTGTGTACACAACATACAACTTGATAGCAGTGTTATTTTTCCTCTAGGAGGATTGGGAGTGGAAGAGGGGACAGATTTCTTGACTTAAGGAGACTGGATAAATTTCATCACGAAAACATGCCTATATAATTTTGACCCCATTAAACCCCACTTTTATATTGTAAAACTGGGGTTTACAGGGGTATACATTATTTTTCTTATTTCTGCTCAAAAACATAGATTGTGAGTACTCGTTAGAACCGCCTCGAGGCTATGTTTTGAGCAGAAATGTGAAAAATATCAGAACTTTTGTCTGAAAACTTTCAGTTTTTGGTGGTGAAATTTTCAATATGTTTAAATTGGCGTGTTTTCGTAATGTTTAGTATTCCATCATTTTGTGCAAAGGCAACAACTTTTGTGACTTTCTGTATGCTTCTCTGCACACCAGTTCCCTTCTGAGAAGGGGTCTACTCAAACAGGAAAGAATTTGCTCCCCTTGGGAGCAGATTCTTTCCTTTTTGAGTTGACCCCATTAGGAGGTGAGGGGAGGGGGCAAAACAGACATAGTTGGCTCCCTTGAAGTATATCCAGCTCACTTAAGAGTGTCCTCATTTTGAGAGGAGAGCCAGATTATATGTACATTTAGGTTAAGGAGATGCATTTATTCACCTTTAGTTTAATAAGGACTGCATTGATGAACATGCTGATCTGCCACCTTGGTGGCTCAGTTGGCTGCCTGTCCAACTTGTGATCAAGTTGCGGGTTTGACCCCCACTGGGTCGGTAACATTCTTTTGTGGAGATTTGATCATAAAATATTTTCTGTGTCTTCTGCTGATTCAAGAAGAGCAGTTGTCAGTTTCCTGGCAAAAGAATATGCACAATACTGGTTACCACTTATGAGGCCTAAGCTGTCCAGTAAAAGTGTGATTAGGTAAACTGACCATGCTCAACATAACCGCATTGGGTTGACTGGGCCATAAAACCTTAACACAAATAAACAAAAACATGCTGATCTTCATCTTTGCTATGTACATGCATTGATATGGAGGTTAATCTCAGTCTTTACTGAGCACATTTCAAAGGTGCATTTTTACTTCAATTCCTAACATTGCTGGAGTATATAGTGTTTTATTTGGACAGACACATCTTAACAAACAATGTAGAATTGGACCAGGTAGTGTGTGTATGTGTGTGTGAATGTGGGTGTGTGTGTGGGTGGTTGGGTGAGGCAAAGGCATTGTGTATCATGTGTCACCTGAGCGTCCAACTGATATTGGCTTACAATCGGGCAAGGCCTGCTGTCCTTGCAGCAGGTAAGGGTAGAGGGGGAATGTTTTCATTTCTTCTATTTCTTCACTGTCATTCATGTTCATTTCTCCCCAGTCCCATCCCTTTCATCTCTTCTACTACCTCTTCTGTCTCTTTTCTCCCTTTCTCTGGGAGACAACACAAAATGACGCACAAGGGTTGACCTGTAGTTAAACCCCAACACAGTCAGACCAGAGAGCATCTGATGAGGGTCTACACTGTTTGATACTCATCTAGCATTGGTTTAGAGACATCAACAGGTGTAGTAAAACAGAGTTGTTCAACTTTTAGGACGTTTGATAAGGAGTTAAAGTGTGCAAATACTTAGGGTAAACATGGTACTGCAGAGGGATGGCATTCCTTCATATATATATTTTTTTTTTGTACATAATTTTCTTGTCATTTAATTTTCCAACAATTCCAAATGTCGCATTGACTTTCAATAATTGCAGACGAAATACAGTAAACATATCAGATGCTATTAGCACTTACCATGCTATAGGCAGATTCAGCAGATGACAGATTGATAATATTTTTCTTATTTTTCCTAGAAAATAAGATTTGACACTCCATGCAAACAGACTCCTTTGGAAACAAAGATAAATTTACTTTGTATTAACAAAGACAGATATTAATAGACATGCAGAATGTTCAGCAGAATGTGTGGTTGTGAAATTTTGTAAATTTTAGATTATCTACTGTTTATATACATTATTAATATGAAAAAAACCCCCAAAACTCCATTGTTTTTGTCTAAATGGCAAACAGGGTATGCTGGTATTGTTTGCATAGCATTTAGTGATACATCAGCATTAGTAAAGCTGATTTGCTGTTTACCATGTCACATCAGAATAATTACATTTGTCAGATCGTTGTCTGACATCTTTGCAAACATTGTAATGAGAAACGACCTTAAGTCAAAAGTAACCAGTGCTAAACATAAGTGGAGAGCAAAAATTATCATTGATCAGCGTCTGCTCAGATAATGCCAGTAATGCTGTTAAGATACATTACAAGGCAGTCAGTGGCTTTCAAATTTTAGTGTGGCAGCAGTAAGGAGTTGTGATATACTAAAATTAATATTTTAATCTTAACTGCTAGAGGCAACTTCAGCTTATTTCTCCCAGGAAATAGTCTTTGACATATCACCTGTCTATGCAATAAAATACAGATATACAATTGTTCTGTTGTTATTATTATTTTTTCACGAACTTGTCAAAGCCTATTTTCTGGGAAAAATAAGAAAAAAACATTTCAAATTGTTGTCTACTGTAATTTTTATCCAGCATGCCAATCATTAAAAAATTTAAATTGGTCCATTTTATCATCAGTTGATGTGTCATGAAAACTGCTGGATGAGTGGCAAACCATGTAAAATCCTAATTAGACAAAGAATTCTACAGTATCTGACATCACGAAAACATACCTATATAATTTTGACCCCTTTAAACCCCACTTTTATGTAAAAACTAAGGTATACAGGGATATACTACATTATATTTCTTATTTCTGCTCAAAAATATAGATTGTAGGTACTCGTTAGAGCCACCTCAGCAAGGCAGTTCTAATGAGTACCCACGATCTGTGTTTTGAGCACAAATTTGAAAAATAGAAGAATTTTATTTGAAAACATTCAGTTTTTGGTAGTGAAATCTTCAGAACATTTGAATAGGCTGAACATTCTGCATGTCTATTAATATCTGTCTTTGTTAACCCTTGTCATGCTGAATAAATTAAGAGGCCACGCCCACTTCTAAATGTCAGCCAATCAGATGCCTTGATCGAGATTGTTGACATAAATTCATAAACTGAATGGCAAACAGTGCAGATCCAGATCAGTTGGCTTCTTCAGAAGCCAACTGATCTGGATCTACACTGTTTGCAAAGGCAGAGTATATCCGGGTTCAGCAGGACAAGGGTTAATACAAAGTAAATTTATTTTCATAATGGCTGCCTCTACAATGTTTGTTTTAGCCTCTCTGTCCCAGTACTGAGGGTAAATACAGTATATATGTTTTGTGATGAACGTAAAAATACAGCAAAAAATGGTGTGCTGGTAGTTTTTACAGTAATAATAAAATGGATGTATAATTGTTCTGTTGTTGTTTATATCCTTCTGCTGAAAGATTGAAGGTGGTTACATTAATAGAATTATGAAAATGCATGTGATTGTCAGTATTTTAAGACCAAATGATGATGCAGGTTTAGATGGAATATTTTCTTGTTATATTTCCGCTTAACCAAGGAGAATTTTGTATCATGTCATTAAAGAGCCTGTGGACAGTAACTATTCAGACAGATAGGCTGTGGAGACAGAGAAGACTAATCAGATATTGCAGAATGCAGTGTATGATCAGGATCTACAGTCTTTCTCACTTAGTTTTTAGGAACATCAGTGGTGGTAAAATAAACTTTTCAGATATGGTAAAGAGTAAGGATCCGCAGATACTTAAGGTGGATACAGTAGAAGAAAGGTGGAATGTGAGAAGGGAAGTTTACATGATGTCCATCCTTGGTGACCCAGATGCAACAAATAATGCTAGATGTCTGTCCTTGGTGACCAGGTGTAGCATATTACGCTAATGAGTTAAAGTTTATTATGCCCCAGCTTTGAAACATCACATTTTTGTGCATAGCATAACTTAGAAGTATGTCTGTTATTGTTTTGAAATTTCATACATGTATATGGATTTCTCATGAAAAAATAGGTGAACCATATTTTTTTCTTATCCGAGTTAGCTCCAATTTTAGAGTGATTTCCCTTTTAATAAAATAACATTGAAAGCTCGTTAGCAAGATATCTAAAAAAGAATTTGAGCTAGAGTCTTGATATTTAGTATACTGATTGGGACTGAGAAGGAACCTGATAAAAATTTTCAACCACTTAAATGAAATGTTGGAGTTAGGCCCTTTGCAATTTTTAGCTATTTAATCTTGTTGCTTTCATGTGCATAGCATAAGTTTAGAACCATGTATGCTAATGTGTTGAAATTTCATATATGGATTCCTCATCAAAGGTGACCTGCATTTTTTTCTTATCCAGATCATCTCCCAGGTTTAGAGTTATTTCCCTTTTAATAAAATAACATTGAAATCTGGTTAGCAAAATATCTCAAAAGGTATTAGAGCTAGAGCCATGATAATTTAGTATACTGATAGGGACTGAGGACGAGAGCACCTAATTAAATTTTCAACCCATTAAATGAAACGTTGTTGGAGTTATGGCCCTTTGCATTTTTTTTTTGACATTTACCGGGTAATGTTGCTTTCTTGTGCATAGGATAACTTTGAAACATGTATGCGAATGTTTTGAAATTTCATATACGGATTCCTCATGAAAAAAATATGTGACCCTTATTGTTTTCGCATCCGAATTATTTCCCATTTTAGAATTACTTCCCTTGTAATAAATAGCACTGAAATATCCTTTGCAAGATATCTCAAAACGTATTTGAGCTGGAGCCTTGATATTTGGTATACTGATTTGGACTGTAGAGGAGATCGCCTGATTGAATTTTCAACCAATTAAATGAAATGTTGTTGGAGTTAAGGCCATTTGCAATTTTTTGGCCTTTAAATGTGTTGCTTTATTGTACATAGCATAAGTTAAGAGCTATGTGTGCTAATATTTTGAAATTTCATATATGGATTTCTCATGAAAAAAAAAAACAGGTGACCTGTACTTTTTTTCTTATCCGAATTATCTCCCATTTTAGAATTATTTCTTTTTTAATAAAATAACATTGAAATCTCGTTAGCAAGATATCTTTAAAAGTATTTGAGCTAGAGCCTTGATATTTAGTATACTGTTTTGGATTGAGAGGAGATAGCCTGATTAAATTTTCAACCAATTAAAAGAAATGTGATTGGAGTTGTTGCCCTTTGCAATTTCTGGTTATTTAATGTTGCTTTATTGTGTATAGCATAACTTTGGAACCATATATGCTAATGTTTGGAAATTTCATATATGGATTCCTCATCAAAAAAATAGGTGACCCATATTTTTTTCATATCCCAATTATCTCCCATTTTAGTTTTTAACCTTCAAATAACATTGAAATCACATTAGCAACGTATCTCAAAAAGTATTTGACCTAGAGCCTTGATATTTGTTGTACTGATTGGGACTGAAGAGGAGATCACCTGATTAAATTTTGAACCAATTGAATGAAATGTTGTTGGAGTTATGGCTCTTTACAATTTCTTGCCATTTAATTTTGTTGCTTTATTGTGTATAGCATAAGTTTAGAACCATGTATGCTAATGTTTGAAAGTTCATATATGGATTCTTCAGGAAAATATAGGTGAGCTGTATTTTTTCTTAATCTGTATATCTCCCATTTTAGAGTTATTTCCCTTTTAATAAAATAACACTAAAATCTCGTATATTTGTACTACTTTTGTTACCGTCATGGGCAAGCAGTGTTGGAGTCAAGCAGTGTTGGAGTCAAGCAATGTTAGAGTTAGGCAGTTGGGGGCATAGTGTTTTCCAAACAAAAGCCGTAGTTCCATTGAGTTTGTAATTAAAAACATTAGCCAAAATATTGCTTATCAACAAAACCCATTGACAGCCATATTATAGTGGAGCATCTGTCTTCATTAACTCATTTAAGCCAAGCGTCCCATAAAAGGGACATTGGCAAACAGTGTTGACCCACATCAGATGCCGTAGAACGTGGCATCTGATCAGGGTCTAAACTGTTTGCATTAAATACGGGAATTTCCACAAAACTTGGCGGTATGAAAATTAACTAGACACCCTTTCTATTGGAAATGGACCTGCCCAAAGAGTTATGGTAGAAGCATCCATTCGCCGTAATTGGGTTAAAATGCAAACTACATAGCTCCAGATAAAGCACTTTTTTTTCAGCTGAGAAGTACTGGTATATAATTCTTCTTTGTTTATGCATTCCCTGAAATCCTTGATTGGTGGTTTCACATATGACATTGCTTGTCTCTTATCTTTTCTTCTTTTGGTGCCACAGGAAGGATTGTGCTTCATGAGTCATGCATTTCCTGGGTATCTTCACTTACAATTTTGTTCAAACATTTGGGCAAATATGCCTAGAAATTATGGTGTACAAATACGAGTGTAACTATTGTATGAAAGTGTCTCTCAAGAGAATATCTAAGGGTACAAGAACAACAAATATGTACAACAATTAAAAGGTGAATAGATATACCTTGACGATATTCCGCCATTTTTACGAGGAAGACAGTCTTCTATGATTTCCTTTTTGTATCCTTGCACAGCAAAAAGAATCTGCTCTTAACCTACCACAGAATGAATGAACTCCCCGAACGCTATATATTGGAAGCATCCAGCATTTAGGTATGGCAGGCTGTATGATTTAGATATTCTTAGAGAAAAGTGGTTGAGCTATTTGCAAACAATGGAGACCCTGATCAGATGCTCTGGGATTGCACTGTTTGCAATTACCGTTTAAGGAGTTTCCAGACTACAATGAATTCAAGAAGGGAAACAAATTATTTTCTTTTATAGTGGACATCTTTTCATTAGAGGCAAAATATTGATAAAGGCACATTTTTTTTACTTCTTTGGCTAGACCAATCACTCCACACCCTCTCATGATCAGCCCCAATATAAAGTCCTGATAACAGAGAGTACATCAAAGGCTTATATCTTATCAAGTGATTATGGGGCCCTATAAGGGGGGAATTCATATATTTGAGAAGTTTTCAATATGTTAACTTTAGAACCAAATAAATTCATTTACAAAGTTTGCATTCAATTTGTTGATTGTATTGTATCCCTTTATGTATTTATTTAATTTTTTGATAGTCCAAAGGTGTTGGCGTTCTGGCGCTGTGAAAAAAAAATGCAAATGAACGAAAATATAAATATAAAACTGACGAAAATATAAATATAAAACTGAAATTTTTATTTAGTCATTAATTTCTAAAGTAAATAATCATACTTCACAGTCATTCCATAGCTGCCCAAAAACTAAATACTTTACTTCAGTAAAACATCGCATTATGGAATTTAGCAGAAGTTTTTAGACAATTTAAAGTGTGTATTTTGTGCCCAAAAGCGTTTTTTTAGCTTTAAATTAATAAACAAATAAATAAACAAAATACTGCCTATCTTACCAATTTTTTGTATTTGGTCCAAAGAGGCAGATAAAGAGAGCATTTGATGATAAATTAGCATAAAAGCATGTGTCTGTATTTCTCCATAAAACATGTTGTGTTTTTGCATTAGAACTGCCCTGGAGAGGCAATTCTAATTAATAACAACCAGATTTGTCTTATGGAAAAAATAGAAAAATATCAAATTGTCACCAAATTACCCACCTTATCTGTTTTCCTGTCTCCATCATAAACTTTGCTGATACCTAATCTAATAACCCCCTTAACAGACCCCAGCCCAAGTCACCAAAAATTCTTATCTTAATCTGCTAAGAGTCATTAAGTTGTTATGCAATCCAAATTGTGTCTTTTAGCTGAATGAATAAATCTCAGAGAAGAGACTGCGCTGTAAGTGCATGCCTTGCCTTTCAAAGGAGAGTGCTTCACTGGTACATTCAACTCTTATTATCTCGATTTCGTGTATTTCAAATACCACTGATCTCGAAGTGAAAATTTGGTCCCTGTTTTAACATGGAAATCAAACAACAGGTAACAAAATATTGTTGAAAAGAGGAGAAATTGCTCCTAATGTCTCATATTTTCCACAATATTTTCAATATATCTCGTAACTTCACAAGACAAATTACATATTCAGTTGTGAAGTATGGTTGTTCAATTTATTTTTTTTATGCCCCCGCATCGGATGATGCCGGGGGCATATAGTTTTTCGGTTTTCCGTACGTGCATACGTGGGTATACATGCGTACGAATGTACTTACGTCTATACGAATGTGTACGTACATACGTACGTACGTGATCCTGTTGGATTCCGGTTAAGAGATTTGTACCAGGTAGAACTTGAACTTTTAACAGCTCATATTTCCCAAACCATCTGATACCTTTGGTTCATATTTGGTTTGATGATAGATAAAGGTCCAAAGTTTTATTCAGCAATACCCTCACCCATGCCCATGACCTAAAGGTCAAGGTCATGGACTTAGAAATTTTTAATGGTAAAGACTCGGGTTAAGGTATTTGTACCAGGTAGAAACTGAACTTTTACGATTTATTTGGTTAAGGTATTTGTACCAGCTAGAACCTGAACTTTTATGATTTATTTGGCTCATATTTGTTATGATGATAGATACAGGCTCCAAAGTGATATTCAGCAATACACTCGTCCATGCCTATGACCTCAAGGTCAATGTCACGGAAATTTTTAAAATTAAAGTTTTTACGAGGGTCGTGCAAAAAGTTCTGTCACTAATAGGCTTCCTTAGTTTTATCCCAGGTATATTTTAAAATGCTTCACTGCACTTAAATGGTGTGTTGAATTGCTAACGATACCCGTTTATTTCGTGCAAATTGCTTTCCAAGTGGCCGAGTTATTTTAAATTGAAATAGATGCAGTCATATACACTGACCAATTTACTTGTTACATTGGAACATGGACCAGAAGACTGAAATTCGTAGCTATATTAAATGCCGCATTAGGCTTAATATAGATTCAAAGTTGTGGGTTAAAGCTTTTAAAGCTGGGAAATTTTCTATTGAAGATGATACCCATCCTGGAAGGCCTAAAACATCGCTGCTGTAAAGATTGTGGTCGAACAGGATGCGCGATTGTCTATCAAAGATATAGCTAGTTGTACTGGCATATCAGAAGGCAGTGTGCAAGCAATTCTGAAAAAGCGTTTGGACCTGAGAAAGGTTTGCGCTAGGTGGGTACCTCATTTGCTCACTGAGGAGCAAAAGACACAACGCCTTAAATATGCCCGGGGACTTTTGAAAACATACAAAGGCTGTAATAGTCGGGTTATTTCTAACTTGGTAACAGTTGATGAAGCCTGCACATGCTTGAGCCACAAAGAAGGGCTGATAATAACTTATGGAAGCGAAAAGATCAAAAACGCCCATGTATTGCCAAGAGAACCGTAAGTTTGAAAAAGATGTACGCAATTTTCTTTAATTCAAGTGGGCCAGTCGTTCAAGTGCCTTATCCATCAGGTCATAAGTCACTCACTGGCCGATTCTACAAGAATTCTGTACTGAAGAAAGTGAAAGAGTTTTACAATAAGAAACGACCAAGCTAAGGATGGTCAGGAGTCCATCTTTTATATGACAACGCCTCCTCTCATAAGTGTGAGGCTGTTAAGTTTTTTTTGGCTTCTGAAAAGGTGAAAGTTTTAAACCATCCACCTTATTCATCTGACCTGAGTCCCTGTGACTTCTTTTTATTTCCAAGGCTTAAGAAACTGCTTTCTGGAAATAAGTATACGTCTAGAAGTTCTCTTGGCAGCTCTATTTATCAGTGTCTCCAACAGATAACAAAAGGAGACTATTTATCTGCTTTTCGCGACTGGGTAAAAAGGTTACAGAAAGTGTTTCAGTAAAGGGGGTAATTACTGGGGCCGCACTGTTTGCGCATGTCTCAAATATGTGTACGCTTATTTTCGTCTATTTATATGTATTCATGTTAATTTCATAAACAAACGATGTAGACCCTGATTGGACGCCGCACGGAGTGGCGTCAGACCTGGGACTGCACTATTGATGTATTATCCAATTATGTCTGCGCTTACGTACGCCCATCTGCCTATCCATGTTGATCTTATGAGCAAACTGTGTGGACCCTGATTGGGCGCCGCATGGTTCGGCGACAGATCTTGGACTGCAACGTTTGCGTATGTTTCAATTATATCTACGCTTATACTTACGTCCTTTTCTATGTATCCATGTCTGTATTATGTACAATGTATATCCTGCCTATGCGCCGCATGGTGTGGCGTCGGATCTGGGACTGCATCGTTTGCGTATGTTCCATGTATCTATGTTTATTTCATGAGCAAACGATGTAGACCCTGGTTGGGCGCCGAATGGTGTGGTGTCCTGTCTTGGACTGCACTGTTTGTGTATGTTCCCATTATGTCTGCGCTTACTAACGTCCATGTAAGTGTATGCATGTTTATCTTAAGAGCAAACGATGTGGACCCTGATTGGCGCCGCCGGACGGGGCGTCAGATCTGGGACCCACTGTTTGCGCATGTCAGTTATGCCTACGCCTATTTTCGTCCATTTATATGTATCCATGTTAACTTCATTAGCAAACGATGTAGACCCTGGTTGGGCGCCGCACGGTGTGGCGTCAGACCTGGGACTGCACTATTGATGTATTATCCAAATATGTCTACGCTTATCTACGTCCATATGTGTATCCATGTTTATCTTATGAGCAAACTGTGTGGACCCTGATTGGACGCCGCATGAGTCGGCGACGGATCTGAAACTGCAACGCTTGCGTATGTTCCAATTATATCTACGCTTATTCACGTCTTTTTCTATGTATCCATGTTTGTATTATGCCCAAGCGGTGCTGACCCAGATTGGGCGCCGCAGGATGCGGCGTCATATATGTGTATCCATGTTTATCTTATCAGCAAATGGTGTGGGCACTGATTGGGCACCGCATTATGTGGGTCTGATCTGGGACTGCTCTGTCTGCGTAAGTCCGAATTATGACAACGTCTACCTGCGACTATATAAGCATCCATGTTACTTTATGAGCAACCGCTGCGGGCCCTGTTTGAGTACCACAAGTGGTGGCGTCGGTTTTGGGTCTGCACCGTATGTGTATGTTACTGTTATGGCTACGCTTACGTACGCCTAAATACATATCCATGTTTACTTTACGCGCAAGCAGTTTAGCCCCGTATTGGGCGCCGCAAGACCTGGCGTCTGATCTGGGACGTTACAGTTTGCTTATGTTTCTATTATGTCTACGCTTATTATGTTTATATATATGAATCTATGTTTATGTTACGAGCAAACGCTGTAGATCCTGATAGGACGCCGCATGGGGCGGCGACAGATCTGGTACTGCACTGTTCTCGATCCAATTATGTCTAAACTTATATACGTCCATATATAAGTATCCATGTTTATCTTATGAGCAAACGATGTGGACCTTGATGGGATGCGGCGTCAGATCTGGAATGGCATCGTTTGCATGTGTTTTAATTAACACTACATTTACTTACGTCCATGTATGTATCCATCTTTATGTTATGAGCAAACGGTGTGGACTCCGATTGATCGCCCCATGATATGGCGTCAGATCTGGGACTGCACTGCTTGTGCATGTTCCAATTATGAATACGAGAACATGCTTGTTTTTATCTTGCGTATACAGTAGATGCAGGTTAAGCAAAAACATGTTGAACCGCTGTTGCTGTCACATTGTGAGAAGTTACGTAGAGCCGCTGTCTCGTGAGGCGGTTCAAATACTCTCTTTCATTGTACAGCGCGATAGGGATAGCTGAATAACTGTACGTTCCTTCCTTGTGATCATTATTGATAAATATTAGCCCTGGTTTCCGATCTTCTAAGTTAGCAACTTTAGATAAAACATACAATATTTTTTGAAAACAGGCTTAAAAATACCCACTTGCTACTCAAATCATTACTTCAATTATTAATGTTCATTTTCTTCTCAGTTTTGTTTCTTTTTCTTTTCTCGACATGGTTTTCCCAGCTTTGCTTTCCGTACTTGATGTCCTGCTCCGATCGTTCGACATCCATGATGTTCGCGGTCGCACCCTCCTCTGTGCCACTTAATCTCATACGTCGTACCTTATGTGAATTGCAAAATGATACCAAATAGAGTTTATTTGACATCGAGGAGGGTCCGCTTTAAAGACTATCACAGTGGCAGCATACATTATCTAATGCTTTTTACAATATGGATACTATCAGTAAATTATGCTGCGTTTCGGGAACAAACTAGCATTTCGTTTTACAGCATTCAGAATGCACTTCAGATTAATCAACGGTTGTACAAACTGATTAAATACCCCTATAGACATATATATCCGCCCTTCATCAAAGCCATGTATAACTGGATTTTTTTCAGGTGGTTGCTGAAATTATTCAAGTTCTTAATTGTACTTACATGGCTTATTTGCCTCTTGCTGAGTTGTGGTGATATTCATCCAAATCCAGGACCGATGTCAAGCTCTAACTCAAGTTCTATTTCGAGTATATCAAGCGACTCGGTGATGCCACTTGATAGCCATCTGAGCATTTGCCATTTGAATATCCAGAGTATTATGCCCAAAATTGATACTCTGCAATTTGAAATGCAAGCATTTGACATTTTTGTTTTCACAGAAACCTGGGTAAGCGCCAGTATTAGTGACAGTGATATGAGAATTGTTCATTTTAAGGATCCGCTTAGGTGTGATCGGAATATTAGAGCCGGGGGTGTGGCAATATATGTGAAAGACACACTCGAATGCGTAAGGCGCAAGGACCTTGAGGTGAAAGACCTTGAATGCGTCTGGGCCCAGGTCAAAGTTCGAGGCCATAATATTCTAGTTTGTGGTATGTACAGACCGCCAAATGCAAATCAGAATTACTGGAATCTTGTACATGAAAGTGTAGACCGAGCTAAAAGTACAAATATTCAGGATATTATAATAGTAGGCGATCTGAACAATGATTTGCTTGTTAGTAACAGAAGTAAAAAGCTTCAAGAATTGATGAAGGTATACAATTTAAAACAATTAATAAATGAAGCGACTCATTTCACGGAAGCGTCAGCGTCATTGATTGACGTAATTCTAGTTAATAAAACAACTAATATATTAGCTACAGAGGTGTGTGATCCATTTATTCCCAATATGGTTAGATTCCACTGTCCAGTAGTTGTACTTCTTAAGTTTCTTAAACCTAAGCCTAAATGTTATAAGAGAAAAGTATGGTCATACGACCAGGGTGATTACACGCAATACAGACAAATACTTACTGACACTAGATGGAATGAAATCCTCGAAGGTGATATTGACGAGGTTACAGATAAAATTACTTCTATAATCTTAGAAGCCGCATCGGTCTCAATTCCTAATAAAGTAGTTACTATTCGACCTATTGACCCTCCGTGGATGCACAATGAGATCCGGAAATTGATACGTAAAAAGAAATGTTTACACAGGAAAGCTAAAAAGAGAAACAATGAAACAGCTTGGTCGAAATTCCGAAAAATGCGAAATAAAATCGTCAAACTAATAAGATCTTCCAAGCTTACCCACGAAAATCGTATATCAGAAGCGCTCAAGACTAATACTAATAATATTAAATCATGGTGGAAACTTTCAAAACAAGCCCTTAATATCGATCGAACCACTGAATCCATACCACAGTTAGTCCACAACAACAAAACAATCGAAAATGACCAAGATAAGGCAGATATTCTTAACACTTATTTTGTAGCCCAATCGCAACCTAAAGATGTTAATACAGTCCTTCCTGACCTTATAGAACCACCCTATGAACAATTACATACAATAGATATAACTTCTTCTGATGTCCGAGATACATTACGTTCACTTAATGTTTCTAAAGCATCGGGACCGGACCTCATTAGCCCACGCTTACTTAAGGAAGGAGCAGACCAGTTGTGCTTACCCTTAAGTATCTTTTTTAATAAACTCATTCTCTTTGGACGTTTTCCACAGGCATGGAAATTTGCAAACGTTACGCCAGTTTTTAAGAAAGGTGACAAACAATTGCTTAACAATTATCGGCCTATATCATTGCTGAGTGGAGTAGGTAAAACTATGGAAAGAGCTGTACATAAACATGTTTATAACTATTGTATACAGCATCATATTTTCACGGCTTCCCAATCAGGCTTTATTCAAGGTGATTCGACAACGTATCAACTGCTACATTTATACGATACATTTTGCGAAGCTGTGGATAATGGCAAAGAAGTTAGAGTGGTTTTTTTGGATATTACTAAAGCGTTCGACAGGGTCTGGCATAAGGGGTTACTGCATAAACTTAAAACCATAGGTATTTCAGGTAATTTGTTAAATTGGTTTGCTAATTATCTATCTAACAGAAAGCAAAGAGTAGTAATAAACGGAAAAATGTCCTCTTACCTTAATGTAACAGCTGGCGTTCCACAAGGTTCAATTTTAGGCCCTTTACTTTTTCTTATTTACATTAATGATATTGTTTGGGAATTGAACTGTAGCATTAGATTATTTGCAGACGACACCAGCTTATACATTATAGTAGAGAATCCACTAGCAGCTGCTGACATAATGAACTCAAGCCTCTCGACTGTTCATGCATGGTCTAACCAGTGGCTTGTTGATTTCAACCCAGTAAAAACTGAAACGATGGTTGTTTCGAGAAAGCGAATAAAGCTAAACCACCCCGACCTTATAATGGACAATAATATATTACAGGAAGTCGAGCACCATAAACACTTGGGTATTACCTTTTCTTCAGATCTGACTTGGCATAATCATATCGTTGAGATAACAACTAAAGGATGGCAGCGTGTTAATCTATTAAGAGCATTTAAATTTAGATTCGATAGAAAGTCTTTGGAACGCTTGTACATATCATTTATTAGACCTGTTCTAGAATATAGCGGAGTAGTTTGGAGTAATTGCACAAATCAAGATAAAAAACTATTAGAAGATATTCAAATTGAAGCTATGCGCGTAGTTACAGGAGCAACAAAGTTATGTAGCATTGCAAAACTATATGACGATACGGGCTGGGACACTCTGGAATCACGACGTGAGAAACAAAAGCTTATTATATTTTACAAAATGATTAATGGCCTCGCGCCAACATACCTAAATCAACTTGTACCGAACCTAGTCCAAAATCAATCGCAATATTCACTCAGGAATTCAAATAATTTACTGTCTGTTCATGCTAACTCGACATTATATTTTAACTCTTTTCTTCCATCGGTAATAAGGGCTTGGAATAATCTTCCCATTGAAATAAGGAACAGTACTTCAGTCACACAGTTTAAATGTAAACTAGCCGAGCACATCAACAAACCACCTATTTGGTTCCACTTTGGAAGTAGGAAAGCTCAAATTTTTCATACGCGATTGCGACTAGAATGCAGTTTTTTAAGGCATCACTTGTATCGCAAAAATCTTATTGACTCCCCTTTATGTTCTTGTGGTAAATCCGAGACTACCAAACACTACTTTTTTGAATTTCCAAACCACAACTCAACACGAATACGTATCTTATCAGAGTTCCTTCATCTACCATTGAAGACGTACTTATTTGGTGATGCAAGTTTATCGAGAGAAGAAAACGAAACGATATTTGATGCTGTGCACAAATACATTATTTTAACGAAAAGGTTTGATGTGAATTAAAGGAATACAAGACAAAATATTTAGACGTAAACGTCTAAGTATTGGCGCAGAGTTTGTTCATGTTTAATCAGAGATATGGGACAAGGGTATATTAAAATTTAATAAATTTTCAATGTAACATGTATAAAAGAAACAATGGGATCTTTAATGTTTGCTTTTAAGCTTCATCAAATTTCTAGACTGATTTGTAAGTATAGTAGACATTACTTTGTTTATGACACAATTTGTTATAAGTTTTTTTTTTTTTTTTTTTTTTTTTTTTTTCTTATTTGCCAGGAACGTCACAAACCGACAATCCCGGCAAATATAAAAAGGTTTGTCACTGAGCCAATCGAATAATCTACCATTTGTAAAAATCCAAAGCTATAATAAGAGATCGGCGCGGTCTATAACTGCCATTGTGTTGTCAACTAACATTACTTATAAGTCGGGACAGTGGCGTCGTGTCGGAATAGCATCTGGGAAACTTTGGGAATCCATTTTTTTCTCTCTTTCTCTCTCTCTCTCACATGTGTCTTTGTTAAAATTTCTGTATGCAATTTGCTAAATTCAACGATAGTAGCCTTTATGTTCTACACTCGTTTGTTCTGTATAATATTTGTGTTCGGAGAAGATTTCACATAAGCTTTAATTAGCTTGTTATCTGATCCTCTATGTCATTTTTGTATATTTGTGTTGTACTCATTATATTTAATAAACTATTGTTTAAACCAAAGGGGGGAATACTTTGAAGGTTTGTAATAAAAATATGTTTGATAAAACGTAGCACTGAAGTAATCCGAACCCAGTGACAAAACTTTATGCAGGACCCTCGTAAAAAGCTCATATTTGCCAAACCATATGATGGATTTGCTTTATATTTGCTATGATGATAGATGCAGGTCCAAAGGTATTCGACAATACTCCCACCCATGCTTATGACTTCAAGGTCAAGGTCACAGACTTAGAAATTTTTAACGCTAATATTTTTAAGAGTTCATATTTTCCAAACCATACGATAGATTGGGTTTATATTTGATACAACGATAGATACAGGTTCAAAGTGATATCAGTAATACCCTCACCCATGCCTCAAGGTCAAGGTCACACACATAGAAATTCTAAATTTAAAGTATGTTTAGAGCTCATATTTTCCAAACCATATAATGGATTTGCTTCATATTTGGTAGGATGATAGTTACAGGTCCAAAGTTTTATTCAGGCATAACCCCGACCTTGAACTAAGGTCACAGACTTAGATGTCAAGGTCACAGACTTAGATGTTTAAGTTTTCAAGAGCTCATGTTTTTCAAACCATACAATGGATTTGCTTCATATTTTGTTTGATGATAGGTACAGGTCAAAGGTTTTATTCAGCCATACCCACGTCCATGCCTATGACCCCAAGGTCAATGTCATAGACTTACAAATTTTGATTGTAAACATTTTAAAAGCTCATATTTTCCGAACCATATGATGGTCAAGGTCACAGGCTTATTTTAAAAAAAGTTTGTTGTATTGAAATCATTTTTATACACAGGTATATAATCATAAAATATAGGTCAAGTTCGATTTAGTGTAAAATCTGCCAATTATTATGAGAGTTAAGGCCCTTTTTTTCAACATTTTTTTTTGCAAAATGCCTGCATGTGGATGAGGATGGCCCTGGGCAGGGGCATCCGTGTCATATTGACACATTTCTAGTTTTCCTCTATTCTGCAAATGTGATATGTCGAGGTAGGGATATCTCAAAGTATTTCACACAGTTCCTTGGATAAGAGATAACGAGAGTTGACTATATGAATCCTCATTATCGCCATTTAGGGTTGTCCTCTTTGAGAAGGAAGGGACAAATACTTCCTTGACACATCACTTAGCTTACATTTTTTATCTTCATTTCAAAGACACACTACTCCAGCATTAAAATGTTGCTTCTTAGAGAAATATTTGCAAACAGTAGAGACCCTGATCAGATGACACGCTCTGCGGCTTCTGAGCTGGGTCTGCACTGTTTGCGAGTTACCATTCTAGGGGTTTCCAGACTACAATGAATTCAAGAAGGAAAAAATCTTTTCTTTTACAGTAGAATCTTTTCGTTATATCACATTCGCAGAGTTGAGGAAATATAAATCGAACAACCATATTTCACAAATGAATATGTAATTTGACTCCTGACGTTAGAGATATATTGAAAATATGGATAAGAAAGATTTAGGAGCAATTTTTCCCCTTTTCCACAATATTTTGTTACCTGTTGTTTGATTTCCATGTTTAAACAGGGACCAAATTTTCACTTTAAGATCAGCAGTTATTCGAAATAAGTGAAGTCGAGATAACAATAGTCGACTTTACCAGTGAAGCACTCTTTTTTCTGCTGGTCTCCCTTTGAATAGCAAGGCACACACTTTCAGCCCAATTTCTTCTTCTCTGAGATTTATTCATTCAACTTATGAGGTAAGGAGATCTTTCACATAGTCCCTTGGAGATAACAAGAGTTGACTATATGAATATTCATTATTCCCATTTAGAGCAGTCCTCTTTAAGAAGGAAGGGAGGCAAAATACTTCATTGACACATCACTTAGCTGACTTTTTTTGCCTTTTGTTTCAAAGAAAGACCACTCCAGCATTAAAAATGTTATTTCTCTGGTAAGGGTAGCGAATTATGCCCTTTACAATATAGAATATGCACTTCTTGAAAAGAGACAGTTGGATTTATATCTTTTCACATCAAATACATATGACTGCCATTAAAATAGTTTTTCTAGGGTTGTACATGTCTCTTGGACATATTTAGTCTTCCATTGTTTCGTCACTGATTCTCACGGTATCTGAGGAGCAAGCTGAAAGGAAAAAAAATAATAAAAATAAATATACAAAAAAAGTCATATTAATTATACTGCACCAAAGGTTAATCAACTTATGTTTCCAATTTAGGTTATGCCTCTCCCACAAGGAAGGAATAAGTTGTCTCTGAAACAGAAAAAATCAGAGTTTCGACTGACAATACCAAGACCATATTGAAATGAAAATGAAAATTCAAGGATCGATTTTTCCATTCTCAGTTATGTTTCTAAATATGAATGAATAAATAAAAGTAAAGAATATAGCAAAGGGAAAGAAACTGTCATTTCGTTACTTTAATTGGCCAACACATATTTTGATATTTTGTTTGAAGCTCTTTAGTGATGGTGCGTTATTAGTATCAACTATGGCAAGCCATTTTACTGTTCTTTCTATAAATCAGATATCTGATTTAATATATCAGATATATAATACATGAGATATCTGATATATCGGATATCTTATATAAATAAGATACCTTATATGTCAGTTAAGATAAATGCTATATAAGATATCGTTATTGACATATAAGATATCTTATATGCTATATAAGATATCTGATATGCTATATAAGATATATAGGATATAAGATATGTTATTTACTACAGAAGATATCTCATTCATTCAATTAAATATGATATCTCATTTATTCATTTAAATGGTATCTCATTCGATTTAGAATCTCAGATATGTATATTAAGATATAAGATATCTTATTTAACAAATAAAATATCATATGGTAAATAAGATACATGTGGAATTAAGACATCTAATATGAAATATCAGATTTAGGATATAGGATATCTGATATACTAATCCAGATATCTGATATCCTATAATAGATATATCATTTATAAGATATCTGATATAAAGCATAACAAATATAAAAATGCTTGCCAGCAAGCCATTTTACTATTCTATAAACCAGAGCATCTGTTTAATATATCAGATATCATAAAGTATATACAATATCTGAATATCTGATATACTATATCAGATATCTTATATGTCAATTAAGATATCTTATATGCTATACAAGATATTTGATATGCTATATAAGATGTCTTTATTGACATATAAGATATCTTATATGCTGTATAAGATAACAGAAATGCTGTATATCTTACATAGGATATAAGATATTTTATTTACTAAAGAAGATATGTATTCAATCAAATAAGCTATCTCAAAAAAGCAGATATCTTATTTAGTGTATCAGATATCTGTATTAATATATAAGATATCTTATTTAACAAATAAGATATCGGATATGTTAAATTAGATATCTTATATGTGGAATTAAATAAGATATCTCCTATATTATATCAGATATTTTATATAGGATATAAGATATTTAATATAGGATATAAGATATCTGAATTAGTATATTAGATATCTTATATCCTAAATTAGATATTCTATATCCTATATAAGATATCTGATAATTATATCCTATATTAGATATCCTATATCCTAAATAAGATATCTGATAATATATATAGGATATCTATTTTGCATAGATTGTACTTGCCTTTGTGACCTTGAGATTGTGATTTCTTATAAGGTTTTTAAATACATTTTCTAAAGCTGCAAACATTATTTCTCTAGCTTTTATACTTTGTAAGTTATTGGCTGTTAAGCAAAGTCTGCTCACTGTGAAATGTAACATTGAAAAAAAATTTTATCACATCAAATGCAGCATAGAAGTTGTACAAATTAATTCTTATTTTAGCATTTAATCTTAGTAAAATGAGATACAAAGACGTATTAAAACATGTCTCAGCCGTATCATTCTGCCTATACTAAGGTAGGTAACATCTAAAATATCTACATACTGTGGACTTTGGTAGTTTTCTGTATGGTAATCTTCATCAGTATTTAATGTCTCTCTTTTGTATCGTTTAGAAATTTTTGTAAGCATTTTCAAAACTGCAAATTTAATGCCGATATTCTTTGTCAGTTATATACAATTAATACTGTTAACAGTAAAGTCGCTTTATTTGCATCAAGACCACTTTTACATAAAATACTGAATACTGTCTTGAACTTTTCAATTTATGGGATTTCTATATGTCTAAATAAAATATCTACAGATGAATTATATGTCAGGGCCTCACATGACATTGCTAAATAATTTATCAGCGAAAACATATGTAACACCTCAAAGTATTAATTTTAAGGGATGTTTTGTTTTGTCTCTGTAAAGGTCTTTACCTATACATTTGTCTTTTGAATTAATATTCGGTTTTAAAATAAGATTTTTCAGTTAAAAATCACACTTTCGTCTTATTTATTCTGTTACATGATCAGATGTTTTACTTAGATAATTCATTTATCTGCAGTATAGCTAACCAATGCATATCAATTCAAGGATTTCATTGGTATATTAAGAACATCCAAATTATAGCTTGCTAACCAATGCATAATTCAAGAATTTCATTGGTATATTAAGAACATCCAAATTATAGCTTGCTACAGTATTTTTTGTTGATGATTTTCATTAATGACCTTCAAATCTATTAAAAAAAACATGGCTCATTATGCAGTTGACCACAAAGTCTTTCTGGTACATAAATATGTGTAACATAATCTGTGTAACATAAAATATTATATCTGTTTAAACATTATTGGTACAAGCAAAGTCTCATGCCAAGAAGTGAATGTATCTAATATTAGAGTAGCATTTACATGAAGTCCTGATTAAAACAAAGTTTTTTATCACTATCATAAGCTACCATAGGGTATTCAAGACTTGTGACTACAGCGACGACTGGTCAATGTCTTCCCTGTGTGCTAAATGAATAGCAAAGGACATCAGCTTTCTTCATGCACACTGCAAAAAAACTGATCAGATTGAGCGGACAACCCAGCTGATCTGATTCTTCGCCAGTTGCACAAGTCAGTTGTTAGTTAGTTTTGTCATGCTGCGGCTTAAATACATTAATATACCATAAAGTTAATCATAGAACACTTTGCCTTACGTTACTATGATTTTCCCCAAACAAACAGTGTTGCTCTATCTCTTAAATATACAGAATGCAGTAATACTTAACATTGGGCAAATTTTGAAACATACATATCACAATGAAATTAAGTATACATTAAAGCAATTCAGCGATTTTAGCACATTTAAGAGATTAGCTCCATTCTTGTGTTGAAAACAACAAAAAAGGTATGTAACTTGACTTTCATCTGTTCCATGCATATATTTGTACATTGTCCTATTATAACAAAGACTAACGATACCTGGCTAAAACGCATGAACAAAAAATCAGATCAATAGTTGGTATAATTAGCTGTAATCAACATTACATATTTACATATGACTTTGAAATTAACTCTATGAAACCTAGAAAAGCTATTCTTAGTGTCAGAAAATGCATTCTGAGCAGCAAAGGTTGTATTCGAAGTACCAGAGTATGTCTCAAATATGAAAATTTGAAGACTGATTAGTGTCTGGGCAGAAGGAAAACGACCTTAAAGAACATGTGACTTTAATATGAAGAATCATTGTTTTGTCTTATTTTGGCAGGGTCTTTCTGTAGAAGCACAATAATAAAAAAGTTGTAAAAGTCTAAGTGGAGATATGCAAGGAATCTGATTAAGTGATTAAGAATAAAAGTAACAGTTGTGTTACATACATTACCAGACATGTTTGGAAAATGTTACGTAATAACTGTTAGTGGCAGAATATATTGATGGTAAACTATTCACCTTAAAAAATTATTGACCATCAGCAGGTACTAGGTCATTGTCATTTCTGACATTGCAATGGAAATAAAAGGTAACAAAAAATACCTCATCATATCTTGACATCAAAATAATCTGGAAATAAATGATATACCTGGGGTAGGGACAGAAGTTTTTTTTTTTCATTATAGTTTCTTGGTAGCTAAATCTAATTCAGACTCTGGCGTAAACCATATAAGGCTCAGGGACACAACCAATCCTATCAGTTATTTTTACTATCACCATTCTGACAATCTAGTACACATTTTGGAGGTCCACTATAAAGTAACAAAAGAATGGAAATCATTAAGCTTAATGGTGTTGTGTGTGTTAGTCTTATTACTTTTATCACAAAACTTGTATAATGCTTTACTTATCTCTATATAGATGACAAAAGATAGCAATCATTTATTTAATGTGTTTGTCATCAAATTATGTTATATATGACTGACCAATTTATCTTGTTTTTACACGGTATTTCATAATAAGTGCGTGGGGGGGAGGGGGAGGGGGTTGGTCTAAAGCCGGCCCAAGGTCTATTTTCTATTGCTTCTAAGCACTTTATGGAAGATCATGGACTGATCACATGCAATTTTTCATGGAAGCAAACGTATATATAATCAAGTAATAGCTTTCAAAGAAGCTTGGTCTACGTAGTCCAAGCTTTTTGTGAAAACTAATACTTGGTAAGTAGTTTAATGTTCGTAACTGTCACTGGTAACCGTAAAATGTCCCTCTTCAGTGTAGTTTATATTTTCAGCTCATCACGAAAACATGCCTATATAATTTTGACCCCTTAAACCCCACTTTTATATAGTAAAACTGGGGTTTACATGGGTATACATTATTTTTCTTATTTCTGCTCAAAAACATAATGGGTGCTCGTTAGAACCGCCTCGGCGAGGCGGTTCTAACGAGTATCCACAATCTATGTTTTGAGCAGAAATATGAAAAATATCAGAATTTTTATCTGAAAATTGTCCTCTTTTTGGTTGTAAAATTTTCAATATATTTGAATAGGCATGTTATCGTAATGTCCTTTTGGACTCACTGAGATCATTTGGATTTATTCAAAACGGAATGTCGCCCAACCATGGTCTGATAACAATGTTCCATGTTGCACTACTCTTCATGATCAGGCTCTGTGATACCAAGACTGTTATGTTCGTTTGTTTGATATTTTTCTTGCTACCATTTAAGGATACCTCTTTTAAGAATCTGTTAACGTTTTAAGTATGTATCTGACGTATGAGCTAAGCCAAGACCAAACGTATGCGTACTGCGCATGCTCGGAAAGGACTGTGTGCGTGCGCACGTTTCGTGAGAGCACGGCAGCGTACCTGAAATGTGTTTGAAAAGAGTAGATTTTAAAGACCTACCCATGCACATGCTACATTGCGCATAACTGAAGCAATGACTACTTAGGCCCGAAGATCATAGGAACTTTTGATCATTGTTTCTCGGCTTACCGGGGTTCAACTGGTGGTCTTCTTTTGCTCCAGTATTTCAGTGGTGTTGACAAACAAATGTTTCAAACCATTTCTATTGAGTCCTCATCTTTGCTTCATTATAGACTTTATCTGTAATTTATCTATTGTTCGTAATGATTCATTGATGAGTTTAAGACATCCACACGGACCGAACAAATGTATATATGTAGGGCAACTGAGGGCGAGGGTTGGGATCGCATAAAGATAGCTTAAGCACATCCCAAAGTATTTCATTACTGACAGTTCCAAGGCGGTATTTCATGATGATTTTTTTAAATTGCTATGTAGGGTGTGCCTTTTCTAATGCTTTTCTTTTAATAATAAAATAAGTTGATTATATATTCTATTAAGTTTGGCTAATATTTTGGGAAAGGGTTGCCAGCTTTGCTTGCCATCTGTTCATTTTGTGTCTGCTTTATTGTATTTGTCTGCCTTTCCTTTTGGTATTGAGTGGGGGTAGGGGTGGGGGAAGGCGTTGTGTGAATCTGAGTTCTCTTATCTAATTTGTCATAACATGGCGCCTGCGACTTAAAATATACTTACGCTTAGATGTGTCTTTTAGCATTATGTCTCTTCTTTTAATCCCAAAATGTTTCCTCAGCTTAGAGAAAACAGTTTTCCAGACGTTCCCAGAAGGATTTGGGGAACGTGTGGACACTTCTAGCCAAGGGTCATGGCATTCCTTTGTGCGAGTACTACGCCTTGTGCAACCCCATCCGACCTTGATGTTATCAAAGTCAGTAAACACAACCTTGGCTTCACCATTCAGCAAGTCTCCTATAATTGAAACCAAAGAAAACAAACAACAAACAAACAATGAAACAAACACCTTCCACCACAAAAAAGGTAAGAGAAAAGTCCAGGGAGTAGCACAGTTACAAGCCGTAGCCCTTCCCAGACACCAAGAGGAAGAGAAACAGACAAAACCAAACAAGCACAAATCGAACAAACGTACGAAAAACACTTAATGCATAAAGGCATAAAGAGGGCACTGTAAAACTCCCATGCTATCATATGCAAACAATGGCACCGAAGCAGTCTGTACAGCCATATGTAGTCTGATAGCTGTTTTCTCTTTATTTATTTATTTTTATACCTTTAGTCATTTTTAAATAGTGTGAATCAAAAATCGAATACTCCAACATGCATAAATCTGGAGAATGGAAACAGCAAATGGTCCGCGTCATGCAAAAACCGTCTATGCGGACACCAGCTCAGTCTGTGCATCCACACAGTCTGACCAGGGTCTTCACTGTCCGCTAACAGGATCATTGGACACTACAGAATGCATCAATGGAGAGCAAAATCCAGCTTAGGATCACGAAGTTCCGAGTTCGAATTTCTCTGGAGTCGGAATTGAACTCATGACAGCATGGAACTTCATTGCACAAAGCCTTTTATCATTATCTCTATATGACTTAAGATAATGTTGAAAGGGACGTAACACAGCATACCCTTCAGTTAGAGAGAAACATTAAAATTTTAAGAACATAACATATAGTTTTTGCTCCAAACAGACATATCGTTAGTTGTTATTAAGATGACATGTATGAAACATGTTTCTGAATTGTGTTTATGTATTTTGTTTTTCATTTGCATGTATTTATTTTATTGTTTTACTTTTTATTGATCTGATCAAAAATATGACTTTGAAACGTGAGTTACTAAAGTCTTCTAGTCAAAGTGTATCAGATAAAATCCAAGATGGTGACCTTTTTTCAGAACCATTTAGATATCCATTTGTTTGATGCATTTCTTCCCAGAAATAACACATTAGCCATAACATGACGAATGCACGAATTTTTTTTTTTTTGGTAAAAATTTAAGTGAACATATCCATGAAATACCACAAGCAAAAAAGCACCGCGGCACCAAAAAAAAAAAAAAAAAAAAAAAAAAAAAGACTATTTGTTGCCCTTTTAATTTAGTTCATATCTAGCATTGTGATCATCTGGCTCGGGGAAGACGGTTTGTTGTTCTGCTTTCCTTTTGTTTATGGCTTGTGAGCTGTCTATCGTGGTTTATTTGTTCTTCCTCTTGGTATACAGTCGAACCTCGTTATCTCGAACTCGCTTATTTCGAATTACTGCTTATCTCGAAGTGAAAATCTGGTCCCTGTTTTAACATGAAACTATGACAACAGGTAACAAAATAATGTGGAAAAGAGGAGACATTGCTCCTAAGGAGCAATTTCTCCTCTTTTTCACATTATTTTATATATATATTTCTAACTTCAGGAGTCAAATTACAATTCATTTGTTAAATGTGGTTGTTCAATTTATTGTTTTCGTCACTCTCTCAACTCTGATATGTCGAAGTACGGATATCTCGAAGTGTCAGTGAGTCCCTTGGAATTCGAGATAACGAGAGTCGACTGTATTTGGTAGGCAATGTCCTATAACTGAATATGGATGGTTGCTTTGCTTTCCTTCGGTTTTGTTAGTTGCGTGTGAGCTGTCTGTCGTGGTTTATTTGCTTTTCCTTTTGGTGTAATTGGTAGGCTATGTTCTATAACTGAAGCTCTTCCTAGACATATTCGAGACACTTGTTCATATGTTTTGTATTATTGTTAATGTCTGGAGCTGATTCAGGAAATACGGGTGATGTTACGCGCGAGCAAAACTGATTTAAGACCCCCATAGTTTTTATTTCTTTGTGATGATTCCAAGTCGGTTCATCTGTTTGTTTCTCGCGTCTTCTTTTTTGGTGCATCGGGAGGACCGTGCTTCATAGTAGTTCCTTTCTTGTTTTGATTCACTTATATTTTTGATTATCCCTACGCTGACTCACCACAGTCTACGTAGGATGTTTGGCCGACGGCCTTCTATTATGATAGAAAACACACATTTGACTATTTACTTTTAATATGGTCGATATTTAATATAGACAGGTTGACGGAAGGAAGGCTGAGTCAAGTTAGACGTTTACTAAAAACATGCATGCCACACGTGTCCTCTTAACAAACGCGCGTCCTCCTCTTAACAAACGCGCAGCAATTTCAATGTACTGGTGACAGCTTGAGGCTATAGATTATTTCAAAGACTGGAAAAGTATTGCTGCAGCCAAGTACTAAATAAATCATTTGAGCCGCAACGTCAAACAAAAAAAAAAAAAAAGGTATTTTCAGACGTGTGCGCGTGCGGCAAGCGAAAATTCAGATCAGCCTTGGCTGTCATGAGATCTGATCAGAATCTTTACTGGACGCATTTTGAATTGTCACGGATGCAAAGTTTCTTCATGCAGACAACGAACTGCGTAGACCTTGACGTGCCAGTAGAGCGCCCCTTGCACCATGCCGGGGATTGTTTTAGGGTTTGATTTTCTGAAAGCCCATTCAATATTTCAATGTCCATTAAAATAAAACATGTAAGCACTATGGATATTTGGGCTTAATCGCGTGGCGGCCTATTGAATACGTTACCAATGACTTTTATCGGTTACCAAAAACATCAGTCTTAATTAGTTTTATGGATTTAATGATTTAATTTATGACAAAATTCATTAAAGTAAGATGCAAATTGAAAGTCACTATGCCAAAATAGAACCTGTCTTGAATTAATCATAAAATGGTAACGTATACAACAAATAACACATCAGGTAGAAGGAAAAAAATGAGTTTCTCACTTTCAAAAATGTACCCAAACATTTCTTTGTGACATTTGTTCAGTGTTTCTAAAATATAAACAGCTATTTTGTCATTTTATATTTCGTACTACCAAGCACGCGAATAGCTATGCTATTAAAAAATTCTACTTTCGCTGGTCTACAATTATATACAAGCTCGTATATAGAAGGCGGAGTCAAACGTATACCTTTTAACATTATTGGATAAGAAACGAATTTTCATCATTATCAATATAAAAGAATAGCCCATAAGCTTTTCAAAATTGTAAGTTAAATGGCTATATTTTATACGTAGTCAGTTATATTTATCAAAGATACAACCTCGTGTATAAAATATCCGTCAAAATGTTCCTAATACTTTTGTATATGTATGGCCATTGACTCAAACGTTACTGAAATCTTTCAACTTCAAAAATATATTATATTGTTATACAAATGACGAGCAGGGTTCAGAAATGCCAATGTTTCTGTCAATTTAAGAATTACATACTTATATAATATGCGGTAACGTACGTATCATTATGAATCATTACGTCTTCTGCTTATGTTTTGTTTAACTAAATCATATTTTGTGTGTTTGTTTTAACAAGTGCATTATACACCGCTCTAGTGTTGAGACTTGTTCGTCACTGCATTTAAGTCCAAATTAAGTCTTTAGCTCGTATTTCTTTTTCAAATACATGTATAATGAACACGGTTTATGTCAGCTTTGGTAAATCAACACATACAGAGTTGAAAGTCGGATCGGTGTTTTATCGTCCGCAAAAGCACAGACATTAGGGGAAGCAATGAACTTTGTGTAACGGAAAAGACTAACTAAAGGCTGCATGATTGAAAAGTTGTCCTTCCGTACTTCATCAAAGTGCAGTGTATATATTCATGTCATTTGGGATCATTCAGCCCATTATATATCTTTGAAAAAAGAGTTCTGCTCCTGTATACGCTAGAGGGCGTAAGCAGTTTTGCAAACGCAGTTACTGTTTATGAAGAGTCTCAATAAACAAACACTGCCTTTTGCTATCTGTGATATATATATATATATATATATTTTTTTTTTTTCCGAAGGGAACCTTTTAGAATTTCATTTCACTTCACTGCAGCTGATGTTAAGTGCCGTGTTGCGTCTCCTTATACTTCCACACAGTGCAGTTTATATTCTCATTTCCAATATTGGAACTTCAAGCTACAGCACCCTAGAAAAGGGCACACAACTGCACGGAATTGCTGGTACGGGATATTTTTTCCCTACTATTTACTAAAATTACAGTCTCTCTTTTTCGAGGGAGAACTATTGTCATTCGTTTAACCTACAACGTATCAGTAGCTTAACAAGGTTTTATAAATGATTATTTGCCTAAAAAGCCTAGAAATAACCATTTCTGTTATAGTAAATATTTGTAATACATGTATGCAACTTATGTTACCATTATGTAACAAATTACAAGACCATCGTAAACCGTAAGTATTTGTCTTATTCTGAAGCCTTTTGGATGCATAATACACTCTAAACAATCAAATGTTACATCATGTACATCAGTGCTTATTTGAAATGTCTTCACAGATTGTACAGTGCTCCAGCTAGGATTTTAGGGCAGAGGAGTGCTGGGTAGAGCACTTTTGTGCGTGCGGGCCAAAAAATAGGGTACTTTTTTTTTTGTCCCATTATGATCAATCCCATTATGATCAGTAGTGTACTGCGAAATTCAGCCATATATAACAGTCTTTTTTTTGTAAAAAAAAAAAAAAAAAAAAAAAAAAAATGATTATACCTTTTAGAAAACTTAAAAAAGAAAATGTTCTTATTATTTGCCCCTAAATTTGTTTCATGAAAATATGAAAATATTAATGACAAGTATACAGGGAGATGTCAGGAGAACAATACAAATTAGACGACGTAATTACATTTTATCAAAATTTAATGAAGTAGTAATTAAAGTACTGATACAACTGACTCAAAGACTTTTTACAAAAATGTCTGAATGTACACATGTAAGTATCACTAGTCATAGGGCCCTATCTAGCAACTGAATATTGTTGCTCTGCATTCTGTGCTTTAGTTATAACTCCATCTCTATATCACGTAGCATGTTAGAGAGGAAATCAGCTTACAACAAAATGATGATACTTTCACATTTTCCCAGTAAATAGGATTTGACATTTCATGTAAACTATCTGCTATTTTCTGGGAAAAAAAGAAACTATTTTAAAATATGACCAATGTTTACTGAAATTTTTACCATGCATGCTAATGATAAACTAAGGTGAATGGATACACCTCTTGTCATGGAAAATATTTCAGGGGAGGTGCCTCTTCCAGATTTGTTATTCCTCCCTTTTAAAAGGGGTCTACTTAAAAGGAAAGAATTTGCTGCCCTTGACAGCAACATCTTTCCTTTTTAATTATACCCCCTCCCCTTCTGAGGGTTTTGGTGTACAGGAAAGCAAACAGGAAGTCATAAAAGTTGTGTCCCATGTAATAAGTTGTGAAAATCTACCAGGCGTACCCAGTCCTTTAAAATAGTAGCCATCGGAATATACATTACATACAAGTTGGCAGTGATTCAGTACACTGGGCATTTTATTTCTTTTTCATTTTGGTGAGTGTTATGGTAAAACTATCATACCTCTTGGCTCATTTCATTTCATTTCGTAACAAAATAAGATTTAGGCTGATGTGTTGGTTAAGACTTGATTGTTGATACGAGACCCTCGTATATTCCTCAGCATTTTCTTAAAATCTGTGGCAGCCTTCGTTTGTTTTCTCTCTGTAGAATGTGCTGACTGCTCTGTCTCTAACTTGCCCAAAGAGGCTTTCCGTACAGTTCATTTTGATGTTCAGGATTTTCGTTAGAGTAGACGTCTTCAACAACTTTTGTGACTTGTCTTGACCAGCTATACTTGAGAGAAGATTCTTTCAACCTCTGCTGTGCTGAGGTGAAGGACTGCTACGACTGAGAGAAGTTTTGCCACAAGTGGGTACATTTCCTTTTGCCCCTTATGCTGATGCGTCTCATCATACATCAAATTCACTAAGCTGGCCAGTGATCCGTCCGTAGTTTCCATGCTGCTCACCAGCTGCAAGTAGACTTCCCATTGCCCTTGAAAGCTTCTCTGTATCTAACTTGAAATGCTTAGCCAGTGCTTCTATTTCTGTGTCCATATAATGTGGGCAGCTCTTCGGTACCTGCGAGGACTACAATTGCATATATTGCTCTATCACCTCTGGATCCTGGAGCTTTGCCTGGATGTTGTCAAGGAGTATATCGATGGAACGATGGAAGGCGCTCTTATGTCTATATGGAACTTCTCGGCATTTACAGAGTCCGTTACAGCCAAATCATCCCTTATAGCGCTATCTTTCAACATCCAAGGCCCAACATGGTCCTTTCTTTTTTGGAGTAGTCTAAGAATTTTGTCCAGTGTAGCCTTGCCCATGCCGAGGTTGACATCACGACGCTGGAAAAATAGACAGGCTGGTAACATCAGGAAGTGTAACCCCCGGAAAGAGAAAGCTTCTTATTACGCAGGGATCCTTCAGTGACTTCAGGAGTCCATTGCCAACAGGCTCTGCACTGACAGTAGATGATTCTAGGTCGATGACAATGATCTTGTATGAGCGGAGAATAGAAGAAACAGCTCGATCATGACCGAGCCACCTGTGATGCTTGGCCTGCTTAATTGATAGATGTGCTTCCTGGAAGGCTCTCTGTACTGACTTCAAGCCGGCAGTATTATCGCAGCTGTACTTATAGTACTTATAAAGGTTCTCTAGTATGCCGCCCAGCTTCTTCATCTGGGGTATGTTCTTCAATGTGTCTCTACACGCAAGGGCTAGGCGATGGTCACGGCAGTGGTAGGTATACTTTTATCACTTCGGGATTCTTGTCTTTAAAACGTTTGCCAACACCTGATTTCTTTCCCAGGAAGGCAGCTGCTCTATCTAAACTAAAACAAAGCCACTCATGTCTGCTAGACAGTCCTTTTGATGTGAATTCTCTCTCCAAGAACTTTATGATAACCTCAGCTGTAGCCCTAGGAAGCTCGAGTTCTGTGAGGAAGGCTGTCTTGATGTCATAATGGGGAAACATAACGATCACAGACTGCCAGGTGCTTGATTGAGCGGTTGTCAGCAACTTCATCTACCATTGTTGAGTAGCATGGACTGCTCCTGATATCAGACAGAACTGTCTCCTCCACTGTATCACGAAGAAGTCCAAGAAGTTCATGCACTATATCCCAACTCGAATAGTTGGCATTCTTAGTTAGTCTTAATTTTGCCGGAGTTGGTAAACCCACATCTACACACAGGTCAGTCATAGTGGGGAAGAAGTCTAGAGATGGTACATTTTACCATAACATAAAGCACCTTAAGTGCATCCAGGACAGATTTTGTTGCCTCACTATTGATATCATTAGTTTTGTCAGTGACCTTCATACCAATTTCAACACTTAGGGCCTGTTTGTACTGCTCACTTGTTTGGTGTTTCAGAAGTTTATCTTCGCTCAGTAGTCTGTAGTCTTCCTCAGATCAGGCTTTACTACCATTTGAACGATGACATTTGTACAAAGGCTACACAATAAAACGTAAACATTTTCTCCTTGATCATTCACAACTGTTGTCATTGCTACCCATGGAAACTTAGTTTTCCAAGAAACATTGAAACCGACACGATGTTTGGCATCTTTATTTAGGGTCCCGGAACAAGGGGCGGATGTGCCAGGACATGATATAGCAGCAGAGAAGGGATTAGGCTCACTCTCATCAGACTCTGTAGTAGTTTGAAACCTTAAATGATAAAAAATGATACTTATGATAATTTTGAAATGTTTTTCCTATTTCCTAATAAAAACATTCATTGTGTGTACAAATTAGAACCGCCTCATATAGCATGCACAACATAGGTTTTTATGAAGATTAATAGAAAACAAAAATCCAAAAATTATTGCCAGTAATCCTTGCATTTCCAAGCTGGATATCATATAAGCATGGCATAGCTTATAATATTAAGGCAAGGAATGACTTGAGTCTCACATTAGGATTAAAATACCTCTCTTATATAAAACTACATCAAACCATTACAACGCTGTGGGCAAATTCAGCAAACGCAAACTGATGATTCGTTTTGTCATTTCCAAGAAAATAGTTCTCTCCCTGCCACTAATTAAAGAAGGAGAGTTGTCAGTTTCTGGCGAAAGAATGTGTACAAGTACTGGTTAACTGCTTAGAGGCCAGGAAGGCTAGGTAAACTGACCGGTTCAACATGATCTTACTTGCCTTGCTTTGGATGTTAAACTTCAAACCACGCAACCAACTAATCAAGAAAATAACTCCTGAAATACCATAATAATTCTATGTATTGGGACAGACGGTCATGAGTAAATAGTGTAGATACAGATTAGATGCTGCAGACACAAGCATTGTAAGGAGTTTAGGTGTCCCAATATTTATGGTAAATACAGTAATATGAAACTGTGGTGGAGCATATTATGTTTTCATTACGGCAGAGAGGGGAGGTAACTCTAAAACTGTTTTGTCGTCCAGCTGAAAAGGGGTATACTCTAAAAGGAAAGAATTTACTCCCCATGGAGACAAATTCTTTCCCTATACAGAAGGCACTTTTCCAGAAGGACCGTTGCATATAGGAAGCCAACTGGAAATTACAAAAATTGTCTCCCTTGTAGCTGCATCCATAAAAGTTTAATATGAAATAATATAAAAAAAAAATTAAATCCTTACCCCACTGCATCCTTTGGTGTCTGCTGAAAATTGCAGGGCATAGTTATCTCTACATTATCGCGAGCATCTGCGATCTCAATAGGTGTGGCAGACAAGGAAGATCTGGAAGAAGAAACACATAGATCTATGACTTTTGTTTTAAGAAATAGTAAGGATAACAGAGAAATAAATCAAAGCACTGAGAGTGCTGATAGGGGCGATTTCCTAAAATTCTGTAAGCCTCTAGAGTACATATCATCAGTACTTTCACTTTGTAAAATATTTCATGAATATTGGATCAACATCACTGTGTTTCTGAACCTCTTTTTACCACATATTTTTTTTATTTAGTTTCAACATGTGTACAATAACATCATTTATTATCAGTTAGACAACACACTGCTTTTTGTTTCGTTTTCTTTTCAAATATAAAATACTTACATGTTTCTTATTTCTTATAGGACTATAAGTTGTGGGTAGTCATTACAATTTCCCTATCAATGACCTACAAATAAGTACCAACAACATATGTTTTTTGTGTAGAAATTATAATTAAGCATATAATCTGAATAATCATCTAGAGCGTTTAAATGAACACAGTTCTGGCTTTTTTTCCAACTTTTATTCCATCCATTTGAGGAGTCATTATGATTGATTGTGTTGAAGTTTAACGATAGAGACAGGGAGAAAAGAGATAGAAGAAATAGTAGAGGAGATGAAAGGGAGCGGCAGGGAAGAAAGAGGAACAGGAATGAAAAGGAAGAAACGGAAGAAACAAACTACTTAAATGGCACGCGCGAATAACTGGTGCACTTACCTAGGCAGCGCCAGTTGTCAGTTTCTGGCGAAAGAATGTGCACACTACTGGTTTACCGCTCAGAGGACTAAGCCTGCTCAGTAAACGTGTGGTTAGGTAAACTGATCCCATTAGGTTGACTGGGCCGTAAAACCTCAACACAAACAAACCAAACCAAGGTAGCGCGTGATAGATGATTTATCAGCTAAATTAACCGGATCGAATATTCACGCGTCAAGCGGATTATAGAGTATACCAATATACTTTCAAAGAACGTACAGCTGGAAAGCGAATAAACGGCGGCCGGAACGACTGAGAATCAGAACGTCGGATCGATTGGACCAAGGGATTGGATGTGCGGGCAGAAGTGCGGGCCAGGAGGGCAGAAGGGCGGGTCAGAAGGACAAGAGGGTTGGGCCGCCGCTCTGAAAGTCGCTAGCTGGAGCACAGGTATGTGTCTTGTCTAGTTTTGATGCCAAACGTATGTTATTTATCGGAATATTGAAAAGGGAGAAGGCGTACGATATCATCATTTATGACAAAATTAAAGCTCGTAGTCAGCTTAAACGCACTTCATTTGGTTTAAACATATTTTATTGTAGCAAAGGTCTTAAAATGTAGTTTATTTATATGTACTTTTAATGTGATATTAAAATAAAGCTGAGTAAAATAAGAATCGATAAGTGGAATATGTATGCATTTTAAAGGGCAAACTACGTTAACCTGTGTTACACTAGAGACCAGGGTATTCAGATTTTTATCAAATTTGTCAAATTAGAAAGAGTATTTCTGATATGACCTGAACTTAAACAGTACATCTAAGCAACGTATTTTATTGTACCGAAAAACGGTAATGCTCCAACAAATAGAAAGTTATTAGCTTAGTACATGTTCGTATATGCTTTCAGGAAATATATGCAAAAATCCCCAGCATGGTGCAAGTCACCATATACTGGCATATGGACTAGCACGAATGCTGATCTGAGTCTTCATTAGGTGCACATATCAGAAGGTACTTTTTTTTTCACATTGCGTTTCACTTTTTACCAATGCTGTCGTCAGCTAAAACTGTGCCGGGAATATCTGATGGCAGAAAATCAACAACGCTGCTCACGCAGTTCTCACCATCCCTGTAGAATAATATCTAAGAATAATAGTGATTAACCCTTGTCCTGCTGAATTAGTTAAGATACCACACCCACTTTTAATTTCCAGCCAATCAGATTAATTGTTTCAGGTTGTTGAAACAAATTTGAATACTTAATGACACATAGTTCAGATGCAGATCAGTTGGCTTCCGAGAAGCCAACTGATCTAGATCTACACTGTTTGCAAAGACAGTGTATATCCGGGTTCAGCAAGACAAGGGTTAAACGAAATGTTCATGCAAACATAATAACCATTACGGCATTAAAACATTGGTAATGATCAGACACACATCAATCTATTTATCTTCATATACCGCAACATACTGCACATGACGTCAAAATATTCAATTACATATTAAACTGCATAACTGCATCAGAGTATGAATACATTTTTACTGGAAACAGATTTTGTTCACAAATGGATATTTTGACAAGTATATATGATAATCATTATGGAATGAAGAACAATTAGGCCTCAATGGGGTTTATTGATTAACGAATTTGGCCGTAAAATTTACTGATTAGCGGTGTTTGAAGGATGCTTTTACTGCTTAGCGGAATGAACGATGCTTAGTGAGTAGCGAATTCGGCGGAAAGAAAGTAGTGATAAGCGTTTGTTTGCATGAAAACAAAACAAAACAAAACAAAACAAACAAAAACAACAACAACAAAAAAACAACAACAAAAAAACCGAATAGCGGATTCACACAAGTAAGCGGTTAGTGAATTCGAAGAAAACGGTATTATCCAACGCTTATTTTATGACAGATTCTGTTTGCCATTTTTAGTTGCCACAGGCGATTTGGATGCGAGTGACTTTCACCACCACTGTATCCGCACAAATAAGTAGAGCGAATTGTGCTGAACTGGTGTAAGCCAATAACAGGACTTTTGAGTATATGTGTTGGACGAAAAAAAGAAAAATGAATATGCATGAGGTTAACGTAAACAAATGTGACCTTATAAACATTACATATCAATACGCCAACCTTGTCGCATAGCTTCTTCCTTTAAATGAACGCCTCTCGTGTTAGGGCATTTGAGTCGCTGTTTATAAGTATAAGTGCCGCTGTGTACTTTTTTTTCATTTTCCTTGGGTTTATTAAGTTGACAATGAACAGAATAGCAGGAACTTTTAAATACAAAAACGCTTATACCTACCTACCCAATAGATATTCAGATAACGTAGACCTTTATTATCCTAATTACCTTCATTGAAAGACAGAAATTTCAGAAGAATCAATTGCAGTGTTAATGCAGTTTCTTCGAAGTAATAAGGTAAAGTTGATTTATGTTTTAGTCATTTTACTATATTTAAAAGTAATGATACTTTCTTATAATGCAGAGTTTTAATTTTGAAAACCGTCAGAAGACATCTTATTCTCTGTAGTTTTTGAAATTAGTTTTATACAAGAACTAATTTCAGCTAACATAGACCTCTGTCGCTGCCTCTATGTGCCTCGGGTTCTTGGTAGAATTATAAATCCGCACAACGCAGATCTATTCTGGCGCTGCCTTTTATGTGACTTGGCTGCTTAGTAGCGTTAAAAATCTGCCAACTGAACGTATACATATAGGCGTAACCCCATGTGACCCTGTTGCCTGGCTACGTTAAAAATCAACTGTCTGTCTGCCGTACACACACACACACACACACACACACACACACACACACACACACACACACACACATATATATATATATATATATATATATATATATATATATATATATATATATATATATATCCTATTTACCTCCACTGAAACGCAGTTTGAGAAGAATCATTTGAAGTGGCAATAAGTCATTTCTTCGAAGTAATAGTAATGAGTTAAAGTTGATTTATATTTTAGTCAATATACTACATTTGAAAGTAATAATACAGTCTTATGATGCCGAGTTTTAATTTTGAAATGTCATAGGACATTATATTCTTAGTAGGTTTTGAAATAACGATTTTTAAAAAGGAGATGTGTACTGTTGATGGATATGCGTGTCAGTTAAGGCCTGAAGATTACTTTCTTTTTAAGGTAGAGGACCCAATAACTTCCTAAACGGTACCTCGATTTACCGAAAGGAATTTACGGTGTTTACTTAAGCAATATAAACGCTGCAAGCACTGCACTATGCCCCGCCACTGCACTTACGACCGTACATCAAGCAATTGCCATAACTCTATCAAAAATGTGTTCTACATGTTTTTTTCCCGTTACATTTTTGCAAGGCTTCAAGAAAATCTCTGAAACCGTTTTCAAGTTATAGAAAGGACACACGTAAATGACTTGGATCACTATTGACAATGTTCAAAGAGCAGTAACTCCAAAACAGGTAAGTCAGAATTTTGCACATTGTATCATGGTGATATACAATTGCATAAAGTTTCAAGACAGTATCTCAAACAGTTTTCAAGTTAAAGAATGGACACAAACACATAGCAGAGATTACTATTTTCAAAGTTCAAAGGCCATAATTCCACAAGTAGGTTAACCAGAGTTATCATTTTGCGTTCTGCGCCTTGTCTTATGATGCTTTACATTTATGTGAAGTTTAATCAAAATATCTGGAACGGTTTTCAACTAATAATGCGGACACGAGTACACAGTAGAAATGGCTATTGTCAATATTTACTATGTTCAAAGAGCCGCAATAAAAATAGGTTAATCACTGTTTCGGATTTTGTGTTCTGTACGTTGTCTTATAGTGCTTTACATTTGTGAAAAGTTTCATCGAAATATCTTGAATGGATTTACCACATGGTAGAAATGGCTATGATCAATGTTCAAAGGGCAATAACTCCAAAAGTAGGTCTACCAGAGTTACGGTTCATAAGTTCTGCACGTCGTCTTATAGTGTTTTACATTTGTATGAAGTTTCCTGGAAATATCTCGAAAGGTTTTTAACTTACAAAGAGGAAAAGAACACTTACTAGAAATGGCTGTGTTCAACAAAGGGCAATGACTCTAAAAGTAGGAAAACCAGAGTAACGGTACATGGTAGCTGCACGTCGTCTCGTAGTGCTTTACATCTGTGTGATGTTTGGTGAAAATATCTCTGACGGTTTCAGAGTTATGGAGTGGACACGAATGATGGAACGCTGATGGATGGACGGACGGACAGACGTTCGCACGAAATGGTGGTTATGTGACTTTTTTGTGCCCAAACGACGGTTAAGTGACTTTTTTTATTTGACCCGTCACATAACACTGTTTTTTTTTTCTAACAAAATAATGGTCAATGACTTTTTTTCCTAATGAAATGATGGTTATGTGACACTTTTACGGAATAAATAACATAAATGTATGGACAACAGTCACACTAACATCAGTTCGTTAGCCCAGCCTGTTATTAATCAGTTTCAGCAATTTTACGAATTTCTCATGGACTCTATCATTTAAGGGCTATTCAGCCCTTTGATTACAGTATGACCTTATATGATCTTAGCACAGCCGTATCCCCTAATTCTACACTGTGCCTCGATTTCTTATAGCAAAAACAAAAAAAAAAACAACAACAAACAAACAAAAAAACAAAAAACAAAAACAACAACAACAACAACAACAACAACAACAACAAAACAATCTTTTTACCAATACCAGTCACAATCAAAATGGAGTTCAACACCAGTCACAATCAAAATGGAGTTGTATGTTTTTTTTTTGTTTTTATTTTTGAAACTTGGCGTTTGTGCTTCAGAAAATCTAGACTTTAACAAAATCAAACAAAATCATAGACTAGATTTAACTGAGTTTGGTGATGAACAGTATAATTGTAACACTGCACACATCTTCCAGCATAGCCTTAGCATTCGAGACTGCTGCCCTCTGTATGAGTCTTTAAGAAAGCAAAACTATAAGCAATGACCAGGAACTGATACAGTCAGATCACAAATCCTGTCCTTAAAATCGAAAGCGAAAGAAGTAACTTCATATATTGTCTTACAGACTCCAGCTTTCCTCATTACATGTAAAAAGTGACTTCAGTCTTCCTGTACGTATTCTTTTTTTACACATCTATCTAGTTACTATTCAATATCATAGTGAATAATTAGCCACCGATTGTCCCTTGCAATTTCTTTAAGAACGAGTATAAAACATAGAAAAACATGAAAAGAAACGTCTGATTTTCCTTCAGCACAGTACTAGCTTCCTAAAGTATTTATTAGAAAGACCAAGGGGTGCCCAATCACAGCACTGACTTGCTCACTTTATCTGTTGTAAAAAAGTAGCAAGATAATACATATTTTGTAACTATTAATATTTATTCAGTATATACAGTTTCTTGCATTGTAATTCACAAATTGCTCACAAATAACGCTATAGTCACTTTTTAAGTATTAATATATTTCTGCATGCTATTAACATATATGTCTTGATTGATTAAGTAATCTTGAAATAAGATCTAGCTACATAAGACACTTAAGTTACTGCTTCTGTATAGCTGTTAACTGAATCTGAACATATAGGTAGATGGAGCTTTCAACCCCTGGTCGGCAATCCATGTAGGAGATGGCAACTCCAAACATAAACCTGCATATCTAGATTTGTCTGTTCCAGTTATGTAAAGTCTGCTTCGGCAGCTGGGGCGGAGGAAATCATTACTATGATTCAACGGCCTAAATGGCGATGCAGCAGCATGTTGTGGAGCAAGGAGAGCTTGACAAGGCACAACAGAAGTCATGGTCAGACACTGCATCTGGGCTTAGATCCAGATGTCCTGACATTGTCTTGCCTCTGCATCCAGCTAGGTCAGGACGAGAGAGCGATGTTGACTCTCCCTCACTATAATCCAATTCACAGCGCATGTCATCTTAATCAGCAATACACAGTCTCAGCAAGCACAAATATGCAAGTCATACAAAAACCCTGTGACGATGGGCGAGCGGTGAAGCAGCAAGTGAGGAAACCCTGGTAGCTGTAGTTGAGGACCTGCATACAGGCGGCTTGGTTCTATATGGTCACTTTCCTTAATAACGAAGCAGTATAGGGAATTCGGCAGCCGAACTGAGTGACTGAGCAGACCATTTTAGGATCGCACTGTTTACCCCAATAGCTAGAAAAGGTGCCCTAAACAATTGTCTGCTTCAAAACTTCTGGCTGGTTAACCACGATCAGCGGGGATCCCACTTAACGGTCGAACAAGAAAAAGAGAAAATGAAGGTGTTACCTTTAACTTTCGGCGCATGGAATGTGCGCACTCTAATAGACAGTGCTGGTTCTGACAGACTTCAACGAAGAACAGCTCTAGTTGGTTGAGAACGACCAATACAAAGTCGAGACTGCAGCTCTAAGTGAGACTCGCCTTGCAGAGGAAGGGCTTTTAAAAGAAGTTTGTGCTAGTTACACTTTCTTCTAGTTGACGCAAGAAAGAAGAGCGGCGTGAAGCAGGAGTAGGATTCGCCATCAAGTCACACCTCGTCAGCAAGCTCTCAGGACTTCCAAAAGGCATAAATGACCGCCTGATGACGCTGAGACTTCCCTTATCTGGCAAGAGGCATGCAACAATTGTAAGTGCCTATACACCCACAATGACCAACGCAGATGAGGTTAAAGACAAGTTCTAAGACGGATTCTGTAATTTCTGCTGCATCCCGGACAGACAAACATCCTCCTCAGGGACTTCAGTATCAGAGTGGGCACAGACCAACAAACGTGGGTAGGAGTGATTGGAACTGAAGGAGTAGGGAAGTGCAACAACAATAACCTCCTTCTTTTAAGGAAGTGTACAGAGCATGAACTACTGATCTTCCGTCTACCAACTGGCAGAAAGCCATCATGGATGCACAATCGCTCCAAGCACTGGTATCTCATTTACTATGTCATAGTGCGAAGGAAGGACAGTCAGGATGTCAGAGTGACAAAAGCTATGTGTGGAGCAGACTGTTGGACAGATCACAGGCTTGCTGTCAGCAAATTCAACCTGCACATTTAGCCTGTACGACGACCACAAGGCAAGAAAATGCCAAAGAGATTGGATGTCTCCAAGCTGAAACAAGACAGCAAGAGGCAAGCATTCATCAATAATATTTGCAGCCGTTTAGATGCACTGGAACACATTTCAGAAGATTTAGATGAGAGCTGGACAGTCTTCAGAAACACCGTTCACTATTCAGCAATTGGTTCCTTAGGATCAGTATCTCGCAAACACCAAGACTGGTTTGACGAAATGACAAAGAAATCCAGGGACTCCTGGAAGAGAAACAGCAAAAACACAAGGCTCACCTCAGTGATACTAGCTCAGTAGCTAGTAATACTGCCTATTTAAACATATGTAAGACAGTCCAGACTACGCTCAGAGACATACAAGACTCCTGGCTGAGCAAAAGGTCTAATGAAATCCAGTACTTTGCAGACAGAAAGGATATGAAAAAGCTTTTTGATGCACTTAAGACAGTATATGGTCCCCAGAACTCAGGAACCACCCCACTCCTTAGTGCAGATGGAACTAGTCTTATGACTGACAAAGAAGCTATCTTGAAATGATGGGCTGAACACTTTGATTGTGTCCTAAATCGGCCATCCTCTATCACTGATGAAACTATCAGCAGACTACCAAAGGTGAAATGTAATCTGCTGCTTGATGAGCTTCCAAACATCTCTGAAACAGTAAAGCAATAAAACTCCTGTTATCTGGCAAAGCTTCAGGATCAGATGCAATACCTGCAGAGATCTATAAAGCAGGAGGTCTCCCAGTTGCAGAGAATCTGACAGAGTTATTTCACATTACGTGGAGAAAAGAAGCCATCCTGCAAGAATTCAAGGATGCAACAATTATCCAACTATTCAAAAGGAAAGAGAATCCTCAAGTCTGTGACAATCACTGAGGCATTATTGTCCATTGCTGGGAAGATCATTGCTAGAATCTTTTCGAAGCGATTGAATGAACAGTCAGGGCTTCTACCAGAAAGACAGTGTGGATTCAGGAAAGACAAAGGAACAATAGACATGATCTGTACAACAAGATAGCTTCAAGAGAAATACCAGAAACAGAATGTAGACCTCTACATGACCTTTGTCGACCTTACCAAAGCAAATGACACAGTCAGTCGCGAGGGACTTTGGAAAATTATGGCAAAGTTTGGCTGTATTGCCAAATTCATAGCAATGGTGTAGCAGTTCCACGATAGTATGCTTGCAAGAGTTCAAAATGATGGCGAGTTTTCTGATCCATTCCCTGTGACAAGTGAAGTTAAGCAAGTCTGTGTACTAGCTTCAACACTGTTGTGCATGATGCTTTATGCCATGCTTACAGATGCTTTCCAGGATGGTGACAATGGTATACCTATTAGGTTTCGCCTTGATGGGAAACTTTTCAACCTAAGAAGATTGCAAGCTAAATCCATGATGCAGTCAGAGGTGCTAGATGAGTTCCTCTTTGTTGATGACATGACAAAGGGTGTCCCAACAGAAGAGAAAATGCAGAAAGGTGTGAATCAAGTATTCGATTCATGTGACAGCTATGATCTCACAATCAGCATAAAAAACGGAGGTAGTATATCAGCCAGCACCTCTAAAGCCTTAAAAGGAGCCAACCATTACAGTGAAAGGTCAACGATTGAAAGTGGTAGGCAAGTTCACCTACCTTGGAAGTAAACTGTCTGAGTTTTGCATATTGATGATGAAGTCAATGCCAGGATTGCCAAAGCAAGTGCAGCATTTGGCCGGCTATGTGGAAGTACTTGGGATCGAAGTGGAACAAGACTTGACAAAAAGCTGAAAGTATAAAGATCCGTGGAGCTTCCAACACTATTATACGCATGCAAAACTTGGACAGTTTACCAAAGGCATGCCAAAGGACTGAACCACTTGCATACAAGCTGTCTTAGAAAACTTCTAAAGATCTAGTAGCAAGACAGGATTTCAGACACAGAAGTCCTGAAAAAGTCAGGGATGCAGAGTGTACATACTCTTCTGAAATTGGCAAGGTTAAGATGCACAGTCCATGTTACAAGAATTCCTGGCGAACAAAGGCATTCTGGTAACATGACCTGTCCATCTTGCAAAAGAAAATCCTCTATGGAGAACTACAAGTAGGAAAACGCTACCATGATGGTCAGAAGACGCGATACAAGGACACTCTCAAAGCCTCCTTTAAATACTTCAACATACCTACAGAGTCGTGGGAACAGATTGCACAGGATCGAACAAAGTGGCGAGGCCTCATAAGAAGGGTGTTGGTGAATACGAAGCAAAAAGAATCAGCGAAGCCGAGCAAAAAAGTGTGTAGCGGAAAGCTAAAGCTTAAGCATCACCAACAGTGCTTTTTTCCTCAGATGCTCGTTTTATCTGCAACAGGCAGCTTAGAGCTGAGATTGGTCTCGTCAGCCATCTTAAAACACACACATAATAACACCTCACACATTTGATTCGGATTGGTCATTGTCAGTAATTTTGCCAAAATTTTACTGATTACTGAATTTTGTCCTTCACTTTTACTGATTAATGATTTTAGGGCCAATATTTTACTGATTACTGAGTTTTACCCTCTATACTATCTCTATACTATATCTATCTATCTATCTAGACACCAGCAATTCTGCTCCCCCGAATTACATCCACCTGTAATTTGGGTCACTGCAATGAATTGCAATAATTTTTAGAATGTGTCCTAGTTCTTACCCCACAGTTATTATATATATGAAATTATGGTAACCGTCCTAACTGCAGCTTTCTATTTCCATTTCCTCTGATGTCATGTTATACTTGACTTTGAGAGAATAAAAGTACTTTGACTTGAATATACTTGTTTTACTGATTACTTATGTTAGGACCAAAATATTACTGATTACTGATTTCAGAGTTACCCCATTGAGACCCTCAACAATGATATGATTGTGCACATATGAAGGCTGAATTTTCAATTAAAATTAATTAGAGTGCATTGGAGCATATTTTATTTCAGATTACAGATTTCCCACGGGCTGTAATTCTCATAATACTGTAGAATGGCATATATACAATAGAAATATGCGCAAAAAAAAAAAAAAACAAAAAACAAAAAAAAAAAAAAAAAAACTGTTGAGGACATAGACTGACTGGCAAGTGATACTGTCTTATCCACACATAAATGCCGTCGTGTCAGGGTATGAACTCAATTTTGCTTCGTGCAAGTTGGGCAGAATTTCTTAATTTCTTTGCAAAATACAGAAATTTTGACAAATTCAAAATAACGATTTTTGACTGTTTTAACATTAAGTCATCAAACTTAGTCAGTGTTGGCCAATGTCAGTAATAGTGTTTTAGGTATTTTGCCTCAGATCTCTGTACAAAGGACAAACTAATAAAATTATATTCATTTTCTACCATATTTAGATTGCAATATTTGCACAATCTTTCATTTCTTGGATATTTACATATCGACCACGTTCAGTCGCTAGATCGTGTGAAGAGAATCTAAATTTCGTTAGTGCGATTTTGAATTTCTTTTCAGCTATAAAATCTAAATATTTACTCGAACTAAAATCACGTTTATATCGTGATAACATAAGCAATCTATTTGAATTATTAATGCTTGCATACCAGCTTTGATGGCACGTGTCAAGAATGCGCTGTTTGATCAAATTAAAAGTTGACGTTTATTTTACTACACTGCAGCTGGTATTAGTGCCGTGTGGCGGCGGTAGAACGTCTCCCCGTACTTAACCATAGTGCAGATTATATTTCGTTTCCTTTGGGATCATTGAGCCCATTATGGTTCATTTGAAAATGGAGTTCTGCTCATGTATACGCTAGAGGGCGTAAGCAGTGTTGCAAACTTCATTACTGCTTATGAAGAGTCTCAATAAAACCGAGACTCCCATTTTCTAATCTGTAGTGTGTTCTTTGTTTCCAAAGGCAATCTTTTTGACGTTTATTTGTTGTAGCCATATATGAGTTTGTTTTTAGTAGGTATTTCTTTACCAAACACTAACAGTCGCAGCATACAAATAGTCAATAAACGAATTTACTATGCTATCTACGGGGCTATGATTTTCCACGCCTTCGGTTAGTTGTACTAAAACCTCATAAGTATTTAAAAGCTCAGATCTAAAAATGGGTGATTTTGTTTCGTCATATATTATTATCTGCTGAGTACGTGGAGTTTCCGCGGGCTTACTACATGCATCGTGCAAATAATTGCTTGCCAAAGTAGAGAAAAATACACGTCAGGTGCGTGGTATGAAAATTCGTTTCATTCTAGGATTTGAAAGTTAGATAAGATTTAAGGATTTTGCGTGCGTTTGTATTTGTCTAGTGAATACAAATGGCGTACGGACACCCTGAAAATCATGAAAATATAAGTCTGAATTTGGGTATAAGTCACATCATGAAAAAACACTTACCTCCATGTCACAAAAGATTTAAAGGCGCCGCTGTTTTGCGAAAATGTTATGTTCCAAACAATGTTGTCCAGAAAACGAGCACCTGCCCAGCTGTTTGGATGTACTAATACGGGCGTATACCACAGTCCCTGAAACTAATATTAATTTTCAAGTTTAATGAGAGTATCAACTTCAAATGTTTATTCATAAGTTGCAGGAAATGCTATTTTCAGTAAAAACCAAAGTTTTTGGCGTGATTTGTTTTAAAAAGTAATATGTCAAGTGGTGCTATTGCACACATAATTGTTTGATTAGTCTGAGCGGATATAACCCTTCGTAAATTTGTAATCACATCTTCTATGGAGAGACACTTAGGTTTTATACCAACAAACTTAGGTGAATGTGTAGGTTATAAGGTGCTACGAGAACAGCACATTTTATCAGGATATGCTCATTTGACAAGCATGGTTGTCGTTTGCGGGATTTCTTTTAAAAAGCAATACATCAACTGCGCTTTATGAAGTGGAGCTATTGCACAATCAAACGTTTAATCAGTCTGTGCGGCAGCTGATCTGACCTTTCGTAAATAATTGAAACAGTTTCTCCTATGACACTTATTTCTTATACTGAACAAACTTAGGTGAATATGTAGGGTACAAGGTTTTTAGTTCTAGAAACAATTAAAAACGCAGGGGTGGGTGGGGGGCTGTTGGGCGGGGGGAAGGGGCGCGGGGGCAGGGGACAAGGTTGGACAACACTTGTCACTTCACGGAGTTGATACGTTCTACTGTACACGAGGCAGTATGAGAGGGAGGGGTTCGGGAGGGGGGGGGGGGGGGGGGGGGGGGGGCGGGAGGGACATTGTCATGCAAAAGAATGACATTGGGACGCAAACTCTTTTACTTTTCTTTTATTGTTTTTCAAAATTATTTCCAAATAGTATCTAGCAGTCACTTTCAGTTTGTTTTCTATATCTCAGTGAAGTGTCATCTTGATATATTGTATAGATTAGAGGCTAAACCATTTCTCAGACATTTGAAAGGGCCATAGTTCTTTCATATCTTAACGGAATCTACTCATTAATGATAACAAACCACTAATCTACAATAGTAATATGTACACAAAACTGAAATGAATTCCGCGGATAAATGTCTGTATCGATCAGAAAGGAAGTGTGAATGGACGGAAAGACACCGACGCGTATAATATAATACCCGCCACAACAATGAAGCGGGGTACCATATGGGCCGTGCTATGCATGATCGTTTGGCATGAAATGAGCCAGTATTATTCCTCGTTAAAACCACCCCTCATTAAAAAAAATCAACATATCCCATATCCTTGCCAGCAGGCGGAGACAACTTAAAGCTTTTGGGAGGTGGGGAGCTAACTGTTTCCATTGCTTTGACTGAGCTTTTGTTTCCGGTTCAGCATGACGAGCAACACATTTCATCCACTGAGACAATACAGTTCAAAAACTTATTTTCATCGAGGTTAAAAACTCCCCAAATGTTTCTTTTGCCATGGTCACTCTGGCTGCCTATTGGTCTTCTGTCAGATGTTTTGGCATCCACACAGCACTTACCTTGCTCATACCTATTTATTTGTGTATAATCTGATGTTTTATTGATACTAAAACTGATTTGCTACCTCCTGCAATGTCACTCTGCGATCTGTGTTGACAATAACGTCCACATTCGTGACCATTCTAGGGGTCACTGCCTAAACTTTTTCGCTCATGTATAATATAAAATAAAAATAATATAAAAAATATAAAAATGATATATATATATATATATAACAACACAAACGTCACACTGATTAGTCAGAGTGAAATAATTGTCGATCGGACAGCAATGCAGAAACATCACGAAAGCATACCCATATAATTCTGACCCCCTTAAACCCCACTTTTATATAGTAAAACTGGCGTTTACAGGGGCATACATTATTTTTCTTACGATTACCGACAATCTATGCTTTGAGCAGAAATATGATAAATATCAGAATTTTTATCTGAAAACTTTCATTTTTTTTGACGGTGAAATTTTCAATATATTTGAATAGGCGTGTGAGTAATTAATGAGTAATTAAACACAAGCGCTCCGCAAGCGGAGGCATCATACGCCCGTAGCAAATAAGTAGCACATACACTGACTCCTGTACAATTCCGTGTTCTTGATGTAAACTGTAAGTGGAGTTAGTAAAACAAAAAATACCAAAAACTTTCAAAGGGACATAATTCTGCTAATATTTGGTGGACTGTTACCGCGAAACGATATGTGTTGCTCCACATCATGATGTAACTATTTACAAAGTTTCAGCGACTGGATATAAACCATAGGCGGAGTTAGCCGGAAACGAAAAAAATATAAAAAAGATTTCAAAGGACATAACTCTGCTAATAGTTGGTGTACTGTAACATCGAAATAATATGCTCTGCTTGACCCTATGGTCTAACAATAAATCAAGTTTCAGCTTAATCGGATTTACACTGTAGGAGGAGTTAGCCGAAAATGGAAAATTAACAGAAATTTTCAAAAGGGCATACTCGGCTAATATTCGGTGTACTGTAACTTCTTAATAACATGTGCTGCTTTAAATCAAGTGTAAATATTTACAAAGTTTCGGCTTGATGGGATGTGAACTATAAGAGGAGCTTGCTTGAAATAAAAAGTTTACAGAATTTTCAAAGGAGCATAGCTCTGCTAATATTTGGTGGACTGTTACCGCGAAACAATTGCGCTGCTCTACATTATGGTCTAACCATAAATATTGATTGGATGTACACTGAGGAGGAGGTAGCCGGAAAAATAGAGAAATTTTCAAAGGGGCATAACTCTGCTAATATTTAGTTGACTGTAATCCCAAAACAATATATGCTGCTGCACATCATGGTCTAACTATAAATTAAGTTTCAGCTTAATTTATGTAACTGTAGAAGGAGTTAGCCGGAAACTCAAAGTTTAAAGAAAGTTTCAAAGAGGCATAGCTCTATAAATATTTGTTTGGACTGTAACCTTGAACATATATGCGCTGTTTCTCATCATGGTCTAACTATGAATTAAGTTTCAGCTTGATCAGATGTAAACTGTAGGAGAAGTTTGTCGGAAACGAAAAGTTTACAGGATTTTTCAAAAGAGCATAACTCTGCTAATATTTATAGACTATAACCTCGAAACAATATGCGCTGTTTTACATCATGGTCTGACAATAAACCAAGTTTCAGCTTGATCGGATGTACACTTTAGGAGGAGTTAGTGGGAAAATAAACGTTAACGAAAGTTAACGGAAATTTTGAAAGGGGGTATAACTCTGCAAATATTTGGTCAATAGTAACCCCGAAACAAAGTGCGTTGCTCTACATCATGGTCTAACCATAAATCACATTTCAGCTTGATCGGGTGTAAAATGAAGGAAGAGTAAGCCGGAAACGAAAGTTCAGAGAAAATTTCAGAGAGCCATAACTCTGTGTATATTTAGTGGACTGTAACCACGAAACGATGTGCGCTGCTCCTCATCATGGTCTAACTATTAAGTTTCAGCTTGATCGGATGTAAACTGGTGGAGGATTTAGCCGGAAATGTAAAAAAAAACGTTTACGGACGGACGCAGGACCCCGTAACATAATACGTCTCGTTTTTCAAACGGGCGTATAATAAGAAATCTCTTACATATACAACAATTTTGTAGGACAAAAACATTCATTTTTGCAAAGTTCATTCTGCTTTAAGTCTATAGGTGAAGCATATACTTTAATTCCACACACACACACACACACACACACACACACACACACACACATATATATATAAGAGGAAAGGGGCGGTTGCCATAGGCCTGTTGTTCTTGTCCAAAGAGATTTCAATTATTCTTGTTGTCAGACAAAAAGCCGTATGTAGGGCTATCTATCCCTGATATTATTTACTAACCGGAGCTTTGGTTCCGCGAGTATCCAAATGTGTGCGTGTGGTGGTGGTGGGGGTGGGAGGGGTTAGCGGGGGGGGGGGGGGTGGTGGTGGAGAACAACATCAAATATGCAATCTCCTATTTTCTCTTAAGAGACTGCAAAAGCATTATGACATATAATCGCTAGGGTAGAGACACATATTAAAGTGGCATGTGGCAATAACTTCTGTGGGCTTTAATTGCCAAACTAAAATGCATTGTTTGGACTTATAGATTTTCATAAATTTGCATCTACCAGCTTTGCTTAAAACACAATATTTCTTGAACGCTGAATAGAACCTCCTTTCATGATAGTAGGTGTTGATGTTATGGTATTGCAAAAGTATGAAGATTTCGCTATATATCATGTGAGATATTGTTTAGGTTCTCTTGAATGTAGCAAAAAAAAAAAAAAAAAAAAAAAAAAAAAAAAAAGACGCCATAAAATGAGAACAATCTGAAGTTTTATTGAAGAGTTTATATTCATAAAATAGCAAGTGTAAGCTAAATTCTAGTGTATTTAAAGGGCAAATACAAAGAAATTAAAAATATGCCTGGTTTTCAGGGTGTTGATAGAATGCTTTAAGAGAATTATTTTGTTGAAAACCCCATCAAAAAATTCCAATCCAATCAAAAGTTATGGTGATTAATTTACGATACCTACCTTTTTTCCTGTTAGAGTAACCTCCCTTGGATTGTGTATTGATTAAGGCCCACAATGCAATATTCTGTGATGTCATAGTGGAACTTAAATTTTAAATTGAAATTTTAAACAGGAATATTCTGCATTTCCTTATATGCTACACAGTTTTTCTCCTTAACCATTATTGAAATAGGTCTCTGTCCACAAATAAGCCCATGAATAGAGAATTTAACTCAAAATTTAATCAGTTATTTTTTTAAGCTAAATTTTAAAATGTTTAAAACTTGACTAATATTAAATTTTTCGTAAGTTTTTTTTAAATAATAGTGAATTTTGGCTAATTATTAAGCATTGTAACTGGATTTTAAATTATTTAAATGAAATTTTTAAATTTGAAATGTAACACTTTAAACTGAAAATAAGAGCTAAATTCCTATGTATATTAGTTTAAAGGAGCTGAATAAATTAAACAATGTGAAAACTGAATTGATGCAGATTAAAGAGCAAAAAATATTGGCAATTTAAAAAAGTTTAAAATTTTACTGTTCCCTTATGATGTCATAAAAAGGCTCATGAATATTAATGAGGCAACCTGAATTCAATCCTCTTGGATGTTAAATATCAAATTTCAAATCTCAATATTTCAGAAACCGTTTAAGATAATTTGATGCGGTTTTCGGCAGTCACCTCCTTACTGAAGTGCCCTTAAATATTTAGTAGAATTAAAACCTTCGTATTTGCCCTTTAACACATAAATATTTGTTGTTGTTTTTTTTTGCTTTTCTGATATACATATCATCTTTTATACGTATGGCGATGTTCAATTTTATTAGTGATTCATGAATGGGACAGTATTTTCTGTTTTGTGAAACTTAAATGAATATAAAGAGCGATAGACAGGACAACTACTGATCTCACATCGCTTTTTATAATGCCTTATATCAATCTCTTGCAAAAATATATACCTTATTCTTTGTCACTACTATTTGAGAAATCAGTATCAGTGTTTTCCCACACCTCATCTGCAGCATCGAGTGAAGTCTTCAGAATTTGTCATGCGTCTTAGGGCTTTCAGTTATCGGCTAATGACATTCAAACCCTAAGTACCAAATGACAGATGCAACATGTGCACAACAGCCGACCACTCTTGTCCCTGATAACCACTGCTGATGGGATTTATTCCTGAGTTGTGTTCTATCCACAAATTGTATGATTTGCTGCTAGTATGCCCTGAGCAAATATGTGCTTTGATAGCACCATCTTCCTCTTTATTAATCATAATGTCGTATTTTTCATCTTCTGAAAAGTGTTATTCAGTGTATGACATTGCCTGACTAATTTGATACACTCCCATTGTAATATTTCATTAATCTTTGGGAAGTCAGCAAATTCAAACTCCTCGGTCTTTTTCTATATTATGCGTCTCTTATTCTACTTGTTTTCAAGAACTTTATGTTGCAGCTTATTCGGCGCTTTTGGTAAAGTCATCATTTTCTCATCGCGATGACAGCATCTGATTCTGTACTTGTCACCAAGAGAGGTCTGAAAGTATTGCATACTGAGCAGATAATTCTGACATAATTGCTGCTATCAAGTACTTGTGAATTTGAAGTACATAACTTAATGCCTGCTACTGTTTGATACGGCCTTTTGCAGATTTGATCACCTATCTCACTTTGGTGACAAGTCTAAATTCATTTTCTGTTTTTGTACATGTGTTGTTTATCAGAGTTATTTAAAAATGAGACATTAAGTCTTAATGCTACAGTCGTTTAGTAATTCTGTGACATCCCTGAATCCTCGATCAACTATAAAGAAATTGTATCACATTCACTCCCGTTCTGCCAAGTAATGCCCGAGAAAAGTAAATAGAAAGGCAAGGACGACCCTTGTGCACCGAATATGATCGCCTTTGAAAAAATGATCACCACTTTTCTCAATGTATATGTAAGTACCATCATCTACAGTGACAGCTACATCTGTCTTAGACTCATCAAATATTACTCTTCTGAATGCAGCGGTATGCTCTTGAATTACCTAAGTTCTATCAATGTGTGCCAGACCAAGGTGCTTTGGAACAAACTTATTCATTAGACTGATTCTAGCAGACTAAACTGCCTTACTTCAGCTGTATTTCTTTACGCAAAACAACATAGAAATGACACTTAAGGACAAACCAGCCCAAATTTCACAAGTAGCATTGCAAGTTCAGTACGACTTCTCCTTATTGATGGAGAGCGTAAAGATGAGAGACATTTATGGACAGATTTGATCTGTTCTTTTGTTATTCAAGTTAACCTCATATTGATGGTCATTGCACTATCACAGTCAAAATTCAAAGTGTTAGAACTATTCATCTGTACTACATCTAACTTATGCAAAAACTTTATTGTGTCATCACCTTTGGCATTCACAAAGGATGTTTTTGATGTTATTATGTTACAACACTCTCCTAGCGTCACCCTTTAAATTAGGGACATCTCTTGTGTCTTCAGTGATCATTATTCTCGTTTTCATAAAAAAGTGTTTGTCATTTATTTGGTGTCATTTTCTCAACTGAGCAGAGTTCTTTTGACGCCTGTCTCTTTGGCATACAACACATTTAACAGGTGAATATGGTGCTGTTAGGATACTCAGTTTAATCTTTTTCTTAGGGGGCGATGATGAGTTCAGCCTCGTATAAGAGAAGGCAGCGTTTTCATTTGAAGAATTTCCTTTAGAATAGGCTTTGGCAGGGTGGACGTTTGAGTCCCATAACTTTGTCACAAAGAAGAACCCCCTCAATAACATTTCCTTTTTAGAACTGATGGCAAAAATATAAAGCCAGGAATAATGATTATTGAGTTTTTTGAGACGGGCCCATCGTCTATATTTCACTTTGTAAACATGCAGATTTTGCCTCTTGCTTTTTCGATCTTGTAAATAAAAATGTATGTTTTTTGTTTTATTTAATACATTCCCTAGGTAAGTGATTAAATATTGTCGAAGATAAATTTTTACAAAACATATATAATCAATATACAACAGATGAAATATGAAATCAACTAAGTACAACTAAGTAGATTTGTTTTGCAAACAATTAAACAAAAACTGTATCAAAATGAACAAATGTACAAATGTCCAGTAAATGGACAATTGTTTTCTTTAACAGTAAAATGCAGTCAACAATCACACATCAACAAATACAAACATGATCTGTGACTAAATTGAATACAGATGGTTCCTGAAAATATACATAAACACTAAAAGTAACTAACAAGAGAACAAAAAATGCAGAAAACGCCCAGTAAATAGATAACTCTCCAAAACAATACAAAGCAGTAAACAACCAGACTTGTATATCTGTATTTTAAGAGTAGCATCGGGACCCAGGGTGAAGTTGGCTAGCTGTAAAAGTGCTTTAAACCCCCGTGGTTTACTCTACTGACCGTTCTAAGGCGGTGGTCCCGGTGTTAGTCTTACTCTTTGTTGCTTATTCTACGAGGCGATTTGTTTTATGTCTTACCTTGTGTCATTTTGTTCTTGTGTTTTTCAGCCCTTTAACATTGCGATTACCTCGCTTGGGGAAGAGAAAGCTAATCTTAATGCTTTTCGTACGTTTGTTCGATTTGTGTTTGTTTGGATATGTCGGTTTCCTCTTCCTCTTGGTGTCTTGGAAGGGCTGCGGTTTGTGATTGTGGCACTCCATGGACTTTACCTTTTTTTCATTATCTTCCATATGGTTATCCATTTATGGCTCGCATAAGGATAGTGTGAAAAAAGGGAAGTAACTCTGACCCTAAGAAAAGGATGTGACACGTAAGTAAATCAGAAACTATGAAAAGGAGAGCAATCGTTTTTTGTACGCGACATGCAGTCTTGACACATTTCTACAATCAAAAAACTTCCATATGGACACCTAATTATGGCATGGCTAAGGATAGAGTGAAACAGAAGAACTAATTAATGGAAAATACTCGGACACAAAGCAAGAGAAAGCAACCTTTTAGTACATGAGAAACCGTCTTAAACTCACACACATTGCTATAAAGTTTCATCAAGATATTTCATATAGTTACCTGCTTATGTTAAGCACATGGTCAGCCAAAAATTTAAGCAAAGGGAAGTTACTCAGAAATTGAGAAAGGAATGGCGATCTTTTTGTACCCTACACACCGTCTTGACCTCGTATATATCGCTATAAAATTTCATCAATATGTTTCATATTGTTATCTAGTTATAGAACGCACAAAGACAGTATGAAAACAATCTAATCAAAGGGAAGTAACTCACAAAGAAAGAAAGGGAGAGCAATCATGTTTTCACGCGGTACGCCATCTTGACCTCATGCACATTGCTACGAAGTATCTTTCAGACATGGTTTCGCTTTGATGCATTGACCAAATTGGGAGCCTTTATGCGAACCGAATTTTTATGTGTTTCTGTATTAAGAGTAGCATCGGGACCCAGGGTGAAGTTAGCTAGCTGTAAAAGTGCTTTAAACCCCCCGGTGGTTTGCTCTTCTGACCGTTCTAAGGCGGTGGTCCCGGTGTTAGTCTTACTCTTTGTTGCTTTGTGGTTTATTCTACGAGGCGATTGGTTGTATGTCTTTCCGTGTGTCATTTTGTTCTTGTGTTTTTCAGTCCTTTAGTATTGCGATTACCTCGCTTGGGGAAGAGAGAGCTAATCTTAGTGCTTTTCGTACGTTTGTTCGGTTTGTGCTTGTTTGGATTTGTCGGTTTCCTCTTCCTCTAGGTGTCTGGGAAGGGCTGCGGTTTGTGATTGTGGCTCTCCCTGGACTTTTCTCTTACCTTTTTTTGCATACCACGCCTGTTGTGTTTGTGCCGTGTGGAGACCCTAGAAAGTCTCCCCGTACATTCATTTGATGGTGTTATTATTTCAAGTGCCAGAGTTTGCACTTTACAATCGCCTTTCGTTTTCCTCTTCCTCATGATTCTAATTTATACCTCATTGAAGGTTAGATATTTACCGGTATTCCCCGTTTATTACAATTTCTTTACGTTTCTTTGGACTTGTATTAGACTTAGTTATGTATTGTCGGTTGTTGCTATACTCTGTATGCATCGGTCCTACCGCCTGTTTGCATCGCTACTTACTGCCTGTAATAGCCGGTACGAATACTGCTTTTTATCTAATGGTATTACTTCCTATACAACTATATGAGTATCACTAACAGATTCGAAATTACTATTTCTCCTATTAGGCTACATTCTGCTTCTTCTTTACAGATTCCCCGTTCTACTGCTAGATTTAACTCTCTGTTACCTACTGTTAACGTTTCACCTTTGAAACTTCACTCTGTATCATCTATAAATTTATATGGCGCTTCCAATTATAATATTTTCAGTAATCACCTTAGAATTAGACTTTCTCCAATTAAATCTCCTATACTTCTAAAATATAAGAATCCGTATAAAAGGAACAGTATGTACCCTAATATTTCTAAGTGCAATGCCAAGAGTTGCACCTGCTGCAATCATTTAATTCGTCGGTCAGCTATAATTTCCTCAGTTAATCATAGACAATTTTCAGTTGTAAACAACTCTGATTTAGACTGAAAATCAGAGGAAGTTATATACTCACTTGCAGCGAAGGAGGCTGAGGAATGCAGTATGTTGGATAGACCAAATGGGCCCTTAAAACAAGGTTTAAGGAACATTTGCTTAAAATCAAAAAAGCAAAGAAAATTGATACGTTTCTTTATCAACATTTCCGGAGTACTGGTCATTCATGATCATCTAGTAAAGTTTTGGTTCAACCTGTTGAAAAAATTATACACAAGTCCAATTCTACCGAAATATTAAAAAAATATTTTAAGACATGAACTTGAACTTAAATGGATTAAACGTTTACAAACCCCTTTTCCACTTGGATTTAATGATAATATTTACCATGAAGGAAATATTTCTAAAATGCCGGATTTCGATGCTTTTTCCCTTTTAGATATTAAAAAACGTAACAAACAATCCCATGGTAAGCGCAAAAATGGCAATTTTAAACGAAAACATAAAACTGTTTTATCTCTTTTTGATTTAAATATTCTCTTAAATTCTGGACGTCATCAAATGCTTTCTGAACTAACTTCACTGTCTGTTTCTTCATTACGTAAGTTAGATGATGAGGCGAATAAATTTTATGATAGAAAACAAGATTTGTACGAAGCAGCTCTCCTTACTAGATGTTATACTCAACATGCTCTTCGTCCTTACATTGATTCTGAAATTAACCACATTAGACACTTCATCAAAATTCCATTCATTAATAAAGGTATTGAATTCATAGATTTACCTAGCATATTTCGAGATAATAATGTTATATCAGCTATACCTTCATATTTCGAAAACACAGAATCTCCTATTTTTGTTATAAATATAACAAACCTATCCGTAATACTATACTTAATTTCAATAAATTAGTTTCTGATCTTGATATTGAAACTAGTTCCCCTGATTCTTGAGATTGTAAAGATTCTAAATTTTGTTATCAACATGCGGGTCATATTTTCATTGGTAACTTGAAGATTATAACTGATTCACGAATCCGTTCAGTTATTTCAAAAGGACCTAAATATAGATTCCCAGCCCACATTGATTTCAATAAATGTCGGGATACAATTGCCAGTGCTTTAAATGATTATTGTACGCGTTGGTGTAAACGAGAGCATGTTGAGTCTAATGCTTTAAATAATTGGAAATTAAAGATTTTTAAGATCATTGATGAACGTGTGTTATTTTACTCTAATAACCTTGATCTTCACCCTCCTAAGCCTAAATTATCTTTTCGATATTTGAAACAAGGTATCCAAGAATTTCATAGGAAGTATGTTTTGGCTCCAGCTGATAAAGCTGCTAACAATGTTGTTGTTGTGTGACGACTTTATTATATCAATACTCTAATACAAGAACTTGGTTGTACCAAAACATATGAACGGATTTCTGCTGACGAGAGATCTATTGTCAATACCCATTCTATCGATATTACTGCTAAGTTTGCAGTGAGTATTAAAGAAAAGCAAGACAGACTTCCTACGTTATATTAGTTACCAAAACTTCATAAACGACCTTATAAAGCACGTTTCATTGCTAATTCTAGTTCATGTACGACTACCGTTTTGTCCAAACTGCTAACTTCATGCCTAACTGCTGTTAAAAAACATTGGATTAGATACTATAATACTGTTTATGAAAGGGACGGAATTAACTTTTTTTGGTCAATTAAAAATTCTAATGATGTTCTCAATAAATTTAAGTCTAAAAACTTTCAGGCTTCTAAACTGTCTACATATGATTTTTCTACACTGTATACTTCGTTACCTCATCATCTTATAAAAGATAACCTTATTGATTTACTTAACCGAACGTTTATTCGGGAGAATACCCAATATTTGGCTTGCAACGAAGAATGTGCTTTTTTCACTTCTGATGTATATAATAATCACAATTTATGGTCGTGTCAAAAAGTCTGTGATGCCCTTGTTTATCTTTTGGATAATATTTTTTATTAGATTTGGAACTAAACTTTATAGGCAAACTATGGATATTCCGATGGGAACTAATCGTGCTCCTCTTGTTGCAGATTTGTTTCTTTTTTGTTATGAGAGAGATTTCATGAAGTCTCTCTCACGTGAAAGTCAGGCTGACATTATTGAGGCTTTCAATTCAACTTCAAGATACCTTGATGATTTATTAAATATTGACAATATTTACTTTGACCAAATGGTGGACCGGATATACCCTACAGAACTCCAATTAAATAGAGCAAATTCTTCCGATACAGAGGCACCTTTTTTGGATTTGAATCTATGTTTATCTAATGGTACAGTTTCCATCAAAATTTATGATAAACGGGACGATTTTGATTTTGATATAGTCAATTTCCCTTTTCTGGATGGCGATGTCCCCCGGTGTACCTCATATGGGGAAAAAATATCTCAACTTATTAGATTCGCCGGAGCTTCTTCAAATCTTAATGACTTTAACTACCGTAATAAAGCCCTTACTGCCAAACTTCTTAGGCAGGGCTATCGTTATTTTAAACTTCGTAAGGCGTTTTCGAAATTTTATCGCAGACACAGTGCCTTGTTAGAAAAATATAGCGTCAGTCTGAAAACACTTCTGCAACAAGGTATATCGGAACCAGAATTTTACGGTGACTTAGTGTACAGATTTAGAAAAATTGTAGGTAAATCTATCTGGCTATGCTTCACTCTTCAATTGCACGACGGCGGTTCGGGACTCAGACTCAATGACGGTCTCTTCGTAAAACTTTAACCAGTGGGTTGGGGCTTGACGATATGTCTTTGGCTTGGCCCGCCGTGGTTCAACTATTGATTTTTATTTACTCTGGCATACAGTAGAATTAGCCATGAGTACTCGTCTTTGTTTATTATAGTGATTAATTTGATTTTTATGTTTTCGCTTTGATGCATTGACCGAGTTGGGAGCCTTTATGCGAACCGAATTTTTATGTGTTTCTGTATTAAGAGTAGCATCGGGACCCAGGGTGAAGTTAGCTGGCTGTAAAAGTGCTTTAAACCCCCCAGGTGGTTTGCTCTATTTACCGTTCTAAGTTGGTGGTCCCGGTGTTAGTCTTACTCTTTGTTGCTTTGTGGTTTATTCTACGAGGCGATTTGTTGTATGTCTTTCCGTGTGTCATTTTGTTTTTGTGTTTTTCAGCCCTTTAGTATTGCGATTACCTCGCTTGGGGAAGAGAGAGCTAATCTTAGTGCTTTTCGTACGTTTGTTCGGTTTGTGCTTGTTTGGATTTGTCGGTTTCCTCTTCCTCTAGGTGTCTGGGAAGGGCTGCGGTTTGTGATTGTGGCACTCCCTGGACTTTTCTCTTACCTTTTTTTTTTTTTTATTCCATACGGTTACCGAGTTACAAGGATCTCTGAAAAAAGAATCAAAGGGAAGCAACTCAGAAACCAAGACAGGGAGAGTTTTTTTGTATTCGACACGCCGTCTTGACCTCATACACATTGCTATAAAGGTTATCAATATATTCTTTACGGCTAACTCGTTGTGGCGCGCACAAGAATTGTTGACGCCTGATGGACGGACGGACGGGTAGCCGTACAACGCCATAACGTAATACGCCCGTTTAAAAAAAATGCAGAAAATAATCAATCAATAAGCAGCTGTTTCCTAAACAATAAGAAGCAGTAAACAGTCAGGTTTCAACAATCATCATGGATAATAAGAGTCTTCCTCAAAACAGTTAAAAAGCAGCAACATAGTATCAACATGAACGAGTGTAGAAGTATCCTTAACTGTCTTCTTTAACTGTTACAATAAACTGCAGTAAACAATCAGCCTTCAACAAACATTCATATGACTTTAACTGAAAATAGATGGGCCCTGAAAACTATTCGCAAACAATTATAATAGAACAATACTTAACATATGCAGAAAAAGTAAAATAAATAGACAAATGTTGCCTGAACAAAACAAAGCAGCAGCCAATGCGGCTTCGGCAAATACAAAAGAGGAGAAGTGAAATCAATTGTATACAGATAAGATAGCGTCTGGCAGTATTGTAAAGGAATATAAGGATCAAATGAACAAGGTTAGAAAATATCCAGTTAAAAGAGAACTGTTTCAAAGCAGTATAAAACAGTAAAAAATCAGGTTCCAACAAGGATATCTTTTCATATTTCAACAAAACAGATGAAAACAAAATCAAATGAGTGCAGAGTTAGAGTCCCTCTGAAAACAATGTGACGGTGTATTAGTATAAAAATGTGAGACTGACGCTCATGACTATCCAGTAATAAATAATTAATTCCTAAACAGTCCAAAACAATACTCAATCAAGTTTCAGCGAATGCAAGAAGTAAAATTATGATTCCAGCTGAGCACAGATAAGTAGAATAAGTAGATTTCTTCAGAAAAGATTGTAAATCAGCAATAGAATCAAAATAAAGAAGTAAATTAAATACCAATTTAATAGACAACTCTTCCTGGATAGTACGAAACATTAGTTAATAAGGCTACAATAAACAGAGAATGAAAGCAGTTGAGTACAGCTATTTAAATTCCTTATAAAACGACTTTAAGGACAGCAGTGGTATCAACATAAACAAGTGTATAGTATGTTTCCTTTTTATGTAATTGTTTTGCGGCTAAATCTTTCTCCCTGACAAACGCCATTAATTGAAAAATAAATACTAAGCAAAATATGTAGGTATGTTGCTGCAGATTTATTGTAAATAATGATTATTGTTATACCGACCAATTATCTTTTTCTGTAAATAGTATGGTACTTAAAACGCCACCCTGCCTAAGCCCATTCTAACCCTGCCTTTAAACACAATTATTGCTTACAACTGCAATGAAAGTAATGGCTTAAATTTCAATAATGACGATGCAATGACAAACGACAAATGGTGACTAGGTGTGGTCAAAATAACAAAACAAATGTTCAGAAATTGCTTTAATTTGTAGTATGTTCTCCCTCACAACAAGAACTTGCACGTGCAATGTTACTTTAAATCAAATGTTATCGATGCTAAAGACTAATGGTCTAAACAAAACCACCCAATAGCTGCAAGACAAATATATATAACAGCTGAATGAAGAAACTATCCGTTTTGAAAACAGGCATTTCTGAAGTAATAACTGAAAACGTAATGAAACTCAACACAGAAATCTTACATTATGAGCGTAAAAGTTTCGTCACACAAGGTTGGATAGTTACGATAATGTATAAATGCCTGATCATTAAGAAAGAATTTCATGTTTTCAAAACACAGATTTGTCGAAGGCATAGAGTAGTCGACTGTCACATGTGGCATCTACCATTTAGTGTAAAGGGTTTGAGTGATATCAGCCAATCACTTATAGCCCTAAGACAAATGACATATTTATGAAGGCTTCAGCAAATGCTGCAGATGAGGTCTGGGACACAGATACTGACTTTTCATATGATAGAGACATCCAGTATGGTATATTTTATTGCAACGGATTAATATCGGGTATTATTAAAGCGATGTAAGATGCTAATAATGCATTGAAATTTGGCAAAGAAAGTCCACTGAAGTAATTCTCACATGTCACTTTAATATGTGATCATGCCCTAGCTATTATATGCCATAACACTTAGTCTATTAACAGAAGACAGGAGAGTGCATATTTAGTCTCTTAGGTAAGACGGGTTTAAGATTACCCCACACACTTTTATGTTTTAATACTCGCTGAACCAAAGCTCTGATTAGCAAATAATTTCAGGGATAGATGGCTCCTACATGAGGCTAATTGACAAAAAAATAATTGAAATTCCTTTGTAACAGGAAAACAAGCTTATGGCAACTGCGCCTTACACATTTGCTTCTCATTGCAGTTCGTGACATATCAACATTTTACATTCACAATATTGGTATTACTTGTGTATAAAGGAGAAAATATAGGGAAAAGAGGGACACAAAGAAAATTTAAAGACAAGTCTCGTCGAGCTTTATAAACAAGTCTCATCGAGCTTTATAAACAAGTCTCATCGAGCTTTATAAACAAGTCTCGTCGAGCTTTATAAACAAGTCATTTCTATTTTCTGGGAAAGTAAGAACAATTTATTTCAAAATGTCGCCTGCTTAAAATTTTACCCAGTGTGCTGAGCGATGAGCTTGCTGTTGAAAAGAGTATAGGTTACCTTTTCTGGATCAAAGTCTTGCTGGGCTTCTGGTTCCTTCATCAACTGTAAAAACAGATCTCCCGACACGATTCCCCCGAAAAGTAACACAAGAGCGACTTTGCGCATGAAATTCATTTCTTCTGACTGAAAATACGTTTCAGATTAAGTTAAAGTTTGCCCCTCACTGGGCTAATTCAGCAAACGAGAAATTGGATTGTTTTCCCAGAAAACTGAATTTAACATTTCATGCAAATTGTCTTCAATGAAAACAATTTGCATGAAATGTCAAATTCAGTTTTCCCATTTTCTTTTTCCCAGAAAACTGAATTTGACATTTCATGCAAATTGTCTCCGATGGAGACAATTTGCATGAAATGTCAAATTCAGTTTTATGGGAAAAAGGAGTAAACAGTTTCTGTTTATCGTCTGTTGATTTAGCCAAGATAGTGGTTAAATTCAGCAAAGTGTGTGTCTTTCTGCTACTGAATTTTAATTATGACACATGTTTTGAAACGATTTGATATTTAATATTGCATATAATATGTATACTCATTTGTTTACTAACGCTAGCATATAAACAGTAAAAAGGGGAATGCAACACGTCTGAAACGTAAAGGAAGGAAAGATTATGTTTTTGTTTTTTTTTTGCAATAGAAATGATCTATACATGTTTGTCTACGATTTCTTGTATGTATACTTTAGAGTAAACAATTCAAATTAACCCTATATTGTTTACATGCAGCGGCGTACCCAAAACGGAGTTATTTTACGCACACCGAGGAAAATTCTTCGAAATAAAAGTATCACTTCAAACATCGGGGCTGCTCTTAAAGAGAACAATTTGCTCCCACTTTGAAGTTTCCTTTAAAAGCAGCCTCTATATAAAAGAGGAAATATTTTATATTACACGATCTTTCTTTATTGCAAATACTTTCTTCCCGCACATGCATAATGTGCGTATTAAGCGCTACGCCTGTGTACGTATACAATTTACACACTAGACCAGTTTTACAATTGTGATCTAGTAGTGTTGCATTTCTTTTTGTTGGTCAGTATAGCATTATGCCGCGCCAAGTGAAACTGTGTCTCCGGGGTGTATGTGGACAGTATTGGTCCAGATCAGACTGCGCATCAACACAGTCTGATCATGGCCTTTGCTTTTAACTTAAGAATAATTAGATATAACCCCATGTATCGAACGCTCTGAACAGATCCCAACAAGCACACAGCGTCCAAACAATGTCGTCACAACGTCGCTGCAACGTCGATGTTGCAGCGACGTTGTTGCGACGTTGTGTGTTTGCTGAGAGTGTGCAATTTTGTAACTGATCTGTTTTTTTACTGCCCGCATATGTCTCGAGATACCTTTCCCCATGGCAATGCAGGGTGTCGTTCCAAGGTCATTACATGAGCCGGAGACCGGAATTTCCTAATAGATTGCATGCGCTCCCAGTTAAGACTCAGATACACAGGCTGATAAGAGTGTTCACTGTCTGAAGACGTCTAGGATCCTAGGCTACCCACAGAGTGCACCGCAAAGATTGATCAGACTGCGCAGACGCGCAGGCCGATCCGAGTCTTCGTTGGGTGCACATGCAGTCGTTGGAAATGTACCCCGGCTCAAATTATTACGTTATGCTTGATAGGATGAAATGAAAGTTTACGGCCTCGCTAGTTTCCTTATGTTACCGTATTGCCCGAAGTATCGGGGCAGATAGGCATAAGCAAACTGTAATACTTGATTCAGACAGCACGGAACGCGGCGTTTGACCTGGATCTTCGCTATTTTCCGCTCAATCCAGCATGCAGTTATCGTCCATTAACAGGTAGTAAAATAAATTAAATGCAGATGTATGGTAAGGCGTATAATTGTCTAAACATTTTTTCTAAATATTCTAGTCAGTTTCAGACTCCTGTCAGTTTCATGAATCTGTTGGGACAAGCTCTCTCAAGTTTTTAATGTACTTGGAAAGGACATCTGACGGTAAAATAGGCAATTTTCATATATTATTTTTAGCGGGTTGTCTCAGCTTCTAATATTTTTCCCTACCATAATATTTGGTATTTTTAGGAGAATACATGTTCAGTAAAGAAGCAAAAGTAGCCATACTGTACATACTTGTCTTACAGAAACAGTTTTTGTATTTATAAAGGCGGGAGGAGTAATGTTTTTATTTAAATAAGACATCCAGGACCCGGTTGTTCAAAGCGTCGTTAGCTTAACGAGCTCGTTAAGGGTCATTTCGTTAACTGTTCTAGGGGATTCAATACACAATATTCTGGTATTTTTTGCTGAAAAAATGTGAGTAGCTTTTGCACTGCAAAAGCTACTCACATTTTTTCAGCAAAAAATTTCAGCATATTTGCGTATCACTCGATTAAAATTTTAACGAATAGTTAACTAACGACATCGTTAGCTTTGAACAACTGGGCCCAGATTTGGATATGTTTTTCGTGCAAGTAAATGTTTATGCATATTAGCCATTTTTTTTGACTGAACTGATGATATAAATTCACATTTTTCACAGAAAAATATAATTTGCATCAAACATTGGACATACCATATAGCAGAGCTGTCATTTATCGTTCAGTGACCTAGTTTGTAAACAGGTTCTCCAGTTAAGTTGATTATCACAGAGCTAAATAGCAGCATGTTTTTGCCATTTTTACACAAATTAATAAGTTTTGGAATCTCATTAGATCTACAATATAATATTAATAATTAAGGACTCAGGTCATTTTTGTCACAGTAAAATAAATAAACAAATAATAATAATAATAATAATAATAATAATACACAACTACATTTGACTACTTAACTGGAGTCCTGAGCCCTATAGTGTATCCCACATGGGTTCCACTATGATTATATACTACTCAAAGTTTGCTAAGGATCACATTTTATAATGTCTACTACTTTTAATAGATTGAAACGACATGAGAAATTAGATCATTTTTGGAAGCGTTATTCATTTAAGAATTCATTTTTAATAAAGTAATGGCCAAGTAAGTGTTCATTGATGCGTGAATATGGCGGATGGAACGTAAGGGTCGAAAACCAACATTTTTAGGATTGCTGGCGGAAATCTGAAAATCAGGAAAATCACTAGTCTGTGAGTTTTAGCTTAGTTAATAGCGTGTATGGTGCCCGTGGGCATTGATTACGGCCTGACATCGCCGTCGCATGCTGCCGATAAGTCTACGGAGCTTATGCTGAGGAAGCTGGGCCCACTCCTCAGTGAGAGCCTCTCTGAGCTCCCGGACAGTTGCTGGTTGGACCTGGCGAGAAGAAATGGCTTTCTGCAGCATATCCCATCCATGTTCTATGGGATTTAAATCAGGGGATCTCGCTGGCCAATCCAATCGCACAATTGCAGCTTGCTCAAGGTACCGGTTGGTGATGCGGGCCCTATGTGCACGGGCATTATCATCCATCAGAATGAAATCAGGACCTATAGCACCTGCATATGGGCGAACATGAACATCCAAAATTTCATTGACGTACCTCTCTGCCGTCAGTGTGCCGTTATCGATGACGTGCAGGTCCGTTTTCCCCTGAGCGCTAATTCCCGCACACACCATAACTGAACCCTTGCCATAGCGATCATGCTCTGCAATACAAACTTCAGCAAAACGTTCATTTCGAATCCTCCAGACCCTAACCCGCCTGTCAGTGAAGTCCACACAAAACCTGGACTCATCAGTGAAAAGAATGGGGGTCCAGGTATTAAGGGCCCATGTAACATGATCTCGTGCCCGTTGTTGCGTTGTTGAACCGGTGACGTCGGGCTTGTGGAGCGATAAATCGGTCTTGAGCTCGAGTTGTTGAGCGTTCACGACCTCCGGCGTGCTGATGCATTACGTTTCCAGTCAAATGGAATCGAGTCCACATTCTTGAGACAACGCTCTGGGACACCCCAAGAACACGAGCAACCTCCCTCTGTGACAACCCAGCCTCAAGCATTCCAATGCCCCTATTCATCTCTTCTTCGCTTAGACGACGCCTAACTTGTCGGTCTGCCATACCTTACGTTAAATTCGATCAAAATTTGACGATAACACAAGCAAAACCTTGTTTCAGGTACACGTGTCCATGAAGGGAAATGGCCATAAATCAACGATTTTCACGGGTAGGCCTCTTCCCATGCTTCTCGTGTAAAATGTACATGTCAAATCAATAACTGCATTACACGTTTATGAGGCCCGAACATCGATTTACCTTTAGTAGCAATTTGATTATATATGGTGATAATATGAACAAAATATTTGACGTCAAAAAAGTGATCCTTAGCAAACTTTGAGTATATAAAGTATATTGCACAGGTATCCTGTGTTGTACAGTTGACTTCTAAATATATATATTACTGAACCAGGCTTTTTATTTGTAAGGTTCTGAGTGGACGCTGCGTTTCTGCAACATAAGTTGGGCAGATGAATGAATATATGGCCGGAATTTATTACAATGTATGCAAAGAAATAGCATTTCAGATAGTTTAATTTAAAACAATTATTATTCTTCCCAGGCTTGAAATTACCACATTGAGAGTTTTGTCTCTAGAGTATCATCTCCCTACCTACTTGCCTCAGGTAGCCACTTACATATATTGTGTAAAATATGTATTAAATGCACGCAAAATGATTTGCTAAAGCCAGGGGATTGGGGTAGATGGGGAGGAGCTGGAGGATTGTACTTTTAAAAAATCAATTTCCCATGCCTTCCAAAAGCAAAATTGGACAGTTTTACCATAATGTATACAAGTTGTTTTCATGATAGTAATGATAACTCATTAGAGGTCCACTGCAATAAAAATTATGCGATTTACTGAATCTTTATTTTTCCTTCATTTTATTAGCAAATTTACATTGCTACTGTCAATCAATGGACTTTGTAATTAAATTCATTGCGCACGTCTTAATGTTATTACAAAAAACAAAAAAAAAAAAAAAAAAAAAAAAAAAAAAAAACAACAACAAAAAAAAACAACAACAAAAAAACAATAAGGCCTCAGTAAAAACTGTTTTATACCTGTCCTCTTCTTTGCATACTGCTACAACACTATATAAAAGCAATTAGGTTATCCTTAGACTTCTCTTATTAACTGACTATTCTTTTTAAGAAATTCATAAGGAGATTCTTAAGAAATATTCTCAAAGACTCTTAAAAATTACTTCTTTAGTTGAATGGATGAACTTGCAGTGGAGGTATCTTGAAAACTTGTTTTACCCGTTTTCTGAAAAAGGGGTCTACTTTAAAACAAAAGAATTTGCTCCCGTTGGGAGCAAATTCTTTCTTTTTAAAGTAGACCCCTTTTCAGAAGGGATTTAGTGTATAGGGTACAGGAACTCTCAAAAGGCCTTTTTCCTTGTAAACAATGGCGAGAAATCTACCAAGTGTATCCAGTCTCCTCAGCTCCCAATAACCATGTCGTTCAAAGTAAAATTACAGGACGTTTCTTTACAGCTGAGCTGTAAGGAAGATTGCTTGATGGCAAGGCGCTTCTCATGAGTATCCACAACATGTTGATATGGAGAAATAAGAAATACAGTAGAACCTCGATAATTCAAACTCCAGTAATTCAAAATTCTCAATAATTCAAAATCATTTTGAAGTCCCGACTTAAATATATGTACGCATTTTAACCCTCAATTATTCAAAGTCTCAATAATTCAAACAAAACTGTTTGGTCCTTGGACTTTGAATTATCGAGGTTCCACTGTAGTATTCCCACATTACTTTCCAAAGCCTCCTCCTTAGCTCCTCTGCTGATTATTGAGACAACAAAAACAACTTGATATTCATTCTATAAAAACCTCTAAATAGGATTACCGTATTTACCGTAACTTTTCAAGCGTCTTAACTCCTTAACATACTTGTCCTAAAATTTAAACAAGTCCTGTTTAGTACATGTGTACTTGTTTAAAATAGTAAGGAGTATTTCCAGATAAAGCCACAATCCAGAACATAAATGCAGCCTATTTATGATGTCAAGAGGAAGGTTCCATGTCAAAAAAAAAAGGACAACGACGGACAGCACACAGATTCGATGAGTTGCAAACCGCATGGACTACATTACTAGCAGAGCTCAAACACTCTGCATGCTGGGTAAAAAAAATAACAGACACTATTTTGAATTATTTTTCTTATTTTCCCCCCAGAAAATAGGTTTTGACATTTCATGCACATTGTCTCCTAAGAGCCTAGATTTTGGGATAAATAAAAAAATATCGTGAATGTGTCTTCTGCTGAATTAGTCCAGAGAGTGGCAAAGGTTAAGTGGAATTTATTGTTTTGCTTTATTGACTATGTTTACTGACAAAATCACATATTACTGATTGCTATTAAAACAAAGATTTAAAAAGCCTCTTTACCATGCAACATTAGGTACCATTAGCAAGAAATGTTTATTTAAATTAGACACTTTGCTAATTCAATTCAAACATTTTAATCGCATAATCATATTTGTTTTAGATAAGGAACTTTCAATATAAAATTGTTTGAAAAGTGCATATATATTTCTAGAATGCTGTTTCTGCTCAGAACTGTCGATGGCCACATAAGGAATTTATCCGCAATTCCAGTTACATTGAACGAAATATGCATCATTGTTTTTCAAGCAATCCATATTAGACGTTGTTATGTCCTTTTGTATAGAATGTCTGACAGTCGCTAATGAAACAAGCGAGACTGAGGACCTGCATGTGACGTTTTAAAATACGAACAAGCATTACAGGCTTGGATTTGGATGCGATGCTTTATTATGCAGTGTAAATAAAGAATATAGTTTTATCAGATACTTAGATAGTGCAGATAAAAATGCTCTTCTGAGTTCGAGCAACAATAGTTCTGAAACCAGTATTTCTCTGAACGCCAATGGCACAAGCTGTTGCTCGAAATGTAGTTGTGAAACTGACTGTGAAAAACAAGGGAACTGTTGTCCGGACAACATTCCCATATCCAAGCTCAAACTATCCTCTTGGAGGTATATTTGAATGTGCTTATACCAGTGTCAAAGAAAAACCAAGACTATCACAGAGAAGACCACAATTAACAAGTAAATGCAGCCAAAAGTATAATGACATAGACGTTATACAAAGATGTGAATTGTCTAATCTAAATACATAAGAAACATATATTATAATTTCACACAAAGTAACCAAAGACGCAAATGCACAGACTGACAGAGTACATAATCGGCAACACATTTTCTAACATTGTGGCTTCTTAAATATGAGCAAACCTATGTGACTGTCTGTGAAGTGCCGTCTGAATGGCCAAAAGTACAGAGTCTAGGCAAAATTCAGGAGCAGTTTGACCTGGACTTTTTGATCAAACATTTATGTCAGGCATTTAAGGTACACAATAAATCCTCAGTGACTCGAACATCGATAGCTCATTTACCATAGCGGATTCAAACTCGGTTTTGAGTTTCTAGAAAGTTCTCAACAAAACATATATTTTAGGCTGTTTTAGGGCAATATTTATTTTTTATCATGAAAATGTATGTTGTTTTTACTCCTTAGAATCGCCTCGTCGATGCGATTCTAATGAGTACACACAACATACCATTATTTTGGAGAAGAAGGAAAAGACATTCCTAAATTATCCCCATTGGCCTCTTGATCTGGCGCTATGATTAACATTAAGTTGTTCGAACTATCCATATCTGGAACAAATATCCATGGTCCAAAAGATGTTCGACCCACTTAAATTCACTGTATTATTCTAGAAACCCACAAGTTTAGAACGAGGTCGTTATCGTTATCAAACAATTTCTAATAGAGCTAAACATAGCTGTATCTTTTAATATCTGAGCTGCAACGACATTAAACGTAATTTTTTTTCGGACATGTGAACCCGAACGAAGGTTTAAATCAGTCCGCGCATCCGCGCAGTTTGATCTGTGTCTTCGCAGTCCGCAGCTATGCATCCTCGTCTATCTAAAGTGCGTCTAATGAACTTTTGAATCTCTTTAGGCTTGTTGTATGTTGTCTTACTTTAAAGACACATATTTTCTGCCCCTTTGCTGGGGTGGTCCATCATGATTGCACCCAATATACAGCCCTGATAGTGGTGGCTCACATCAAAGGCTGGTCTTATCTAAGTGATTATGAAGTGATTTTCACTGTCTGAAGTCTGTTTAGGTGGGGCCAGAAAGGGGAAAAATAAATATAATCTAATAAAATGTTCACTGTTTTACCTGAACTATATGAATATTTCGATTTAATTATAAATTTTATTGATTATTTTTTATAGAAAGTATCTAAATTCAATTATGCATGAGTTTTTTTTTCTAACTTTTATGTATTTTTTATTGAATTATAAAGTTAATAAATGAATTCTTAGTTTTCATGGTTGTCAAAAAAGGGATAATAATAATAATAATAATAATAATAAACAATTAAAAAATAAATACAGACTTGTTTTATCTATATCTTTATTTACTTCTATCTATGTATTAGGTAAAAGATGAGCACTTCAAAGATGAAAATCTTTATCAGAGTTGTTTAAATGTTTAATTCCTAATAGATAAATAAATAAATTAATAGATAAAAAACACCCATCCGAATGATTTGAAATAAATACGGTTACACTTGTTTATGAAACTTTTTAATCTTTAAATTCTATACTTTATCAAATGGTTTCAAATTGATAAATGAAATAAACAAAACAACACTTATTTATACTTCTAGTCTTTAATATTCTGCTCAAAACAGATGTCCCCATATGTGGCCCCTACCTGTTTGAGAGCCATGTGTCACCACAGAAGTTTTTTTACTTTCAGATTTAGGATTTGCCATTAGTACAGAACACAGAGACCTTGTCTGTTCTTAAGACAAGGTATCTGTGTCCTACACGCATGGTAAATCCTAATTCCGAAAAACATAGCTACATTATTTTTTCCTTCATCAAAGACGGACTACGGAAAATTTTAAGTGAAGATATTTACATAATGCCACAATCACGAAGCACAATCTTTCCGAGCAGGCAAGAGAAGATGATGAGCAACGCATAGGGAAACGACTTTATTAGGGTTGATATTAAAGAAGAACACAACATAAGTTGTTTGTGTTTCCTGAAGTTAAGTGCTATGCAAAACATTTACTCAGATGCAAGTTTCATTAAAATCGGTCGAGAAATGCGAAAGTTACGGCAGTTGAATAGTTTTAAAATGGCCGTCATTGATGCTGCCATATTTTAGGCTTTGTGACGTCGTACAGCACAAATAAATATACAAAAACCTAATTATAATGGGTTTTAAAAATAGTTTGCTACATTTTTTTTTATTATGTGCTTATTTATAGTGACAGGCAATAATTTCCCCCTAAAGTAATTCAAACTTGTAACTAAGAAGAACAACTTTTGAAACAGATTCTTAAATTTTTGTGAGACCTCATTAAATATTCAAAATTGCGGCGCCCATATCACCAATGATAAAATACTCAATAGTCCATAACGTCCTTAATTCTTGACCAATTTTGATAAAATCTATATCAAAATTCATGGTTTGTGAAGCGCTTTACTTTGCAGCACAATATGCTTAAAGTTTGTGTTCCCATGATGGACTAGCTTCTTAAAACTGTAAACCATGTTTTCTTATCTTATCATTATGCATATCTTATGTAACACAACTAATTAACTCCTGCAGCAAGGAAACCAATACTGCATCTTTTATTACCTATACGAACTGTGCAAAACTTTATTTCTTGACCAATTTCGACGATTGAAAAACGAAAGTCTATTAACTTTTTCCCCGCTTTCTACCTATAACATTCTAATTGACTTTAATTGTGAAAAAAGAAAGACTAAAATATCTACTGTGATGTCGTGGCAGAAAGGAGAGTTATCTGATTACAAGTTAATGACCAGGCAGCTGACCACCACAGCATGTTGCAGAGCAAGAACTCGATGAAAAGAATAAAAACCACATGTTAACAGCGGGAAGCCTCAAAACCCCACTTCCTTATTATACCCCTATCTCTAGCCAAGAGGCTGGGTAACCCCTTAATTTTATAAGAGCGCTTGTCCAGCATGCCCTTAAAATTATAGTATGAACTTGTTGGTATACCCCTTATTGCAATCTGTTTTTATTTGGTTACCGAAGAGACTTTATTTTGTCCCTTTCGCATGAAAATCAGCCAATATTACGAAGCATTCGGTTAAGTATTTCGATATATAGATGACGTACTAAATATTGATAATAGTTACTTTGAGCAAACGGTTGATCAAATTTATACAAAAGAAATAAAACTATTACCTCTGAAACCAAAGAACCGTTTCTGCATTTAAATTTATCAATGTCTGATGATATAAACTCTACTAAATGTTATTACAAACGGGGCGGCTATACATTTTACGCGTTAGAATGGCAATGTTACTCGTGCTACACCCTATGGTGGATGTACTTCACAGTTATTAGTTTTGCTAGAGCATCAAGTAAATTCAAATGCATAAAGGTTCCCTTTGGAAACAATGAACACACAAAAGAATGCAATCGTTTTATCGTTTCATATGCAGCCTTAATTAGCACCGGCTTAAGCGGTATTCGATTTTCAACGAAACCAGACTGGACTTTTTGATCCCAAAGGAAATAAGAATATGAAAGTCGATGACATTAATTATCGACATAAAATGCTAACTGCTAAACTTCTTCAGCAAGGGTATTTGGTATGTAAAATATTTCCTGAGTTTTATCGCCGTCATGTTGAATTAATGTTCAAATATAAAGTGGCTTTGAATTTTCTGCGTATTTTCACTTATATTTTTAAAACCCTTCTGCAATAAAGTCTACCGTAGTCTAACTTTTGCGCTGATTAAGTCTATAAATTCAGAAAGACTCTTGATAAAACAAAATTTTGGTAACAATCAGAAAAGATTGTCATGTGCTACGATAGGTTATAACAAGGATTTTCTGTGGCAAATTACATGCATGGTTGTTAATCGAATTTTGGTGGATAACTTTGCTTCCCTTTATAATGCCATGACGGTTAGTCGGTCCTCAGTCCTCAATCGATTGTCGGGCCCATCGCAGTTCTGTTTCCATGTAATATGGCCTCAGATCGTCTTTGAGCCCCTTGTTCTGTTCCTTAGCTTCTTTTGTGATTATTTGATTTTTAACTGCTGAGGTACCATAACCCTATGCGGACCAATTGTAATTATGTGTGTAATTTCCAACTATAACAGAATTAGGGGTGAGATTTAGTGCGAATTTGCTACCCACTCCACTTCTAGTTTTTTTCTGTAGACAGTCTTAGGTAATTATTGCATTTCATTTTGTTCGGGCTTCAGTTGGTTTTTGCTTCTGATAATTCTTTAAACTATATTTACTTTATTATGCACTGTTTAACTACTTATTATACCTTAGAGTACAATAGCAGCAAATAGATATTTGTCGCCAGTGAAATATTTTAAATCGTGCTTAGACGGACCTGTTTTTTTTTATTAAACCTACTTGGCTGATTGATATATCCGTGTGTTGTATTAAACTTCTATGATACCAAAATTAGATTAATCACCGCAACGCAAGAAAACCTACCTTCTGACATGTGCCATAAAAAAGACTAAACACAATTCAGTGTCTTCGTTGTCCACATGAAGAAACTTTGTATCCTTGGTTATCCCAAAAAAGCGCTAAGCGAAGATTCAGGTCACACTGTGCGAATGCGCAGGCTGATCTAAATCTTCGCTGGGCGCACATGTCCAAAGGTACGTTTTCTGACATTGCGCTCATATAGTTCTCCTTTAAAAATCATTTTGTGTTATTGTTTCCTTTTTATGTGTAATCTTTGATGGAAATACAAATCTTTATCATGCATTGCAAGTTCAAACTTTTTCAAGTTATATCTAAAATAATTGTTTCGAAAGCAAAGTCGCAAAGTTGCAACTTCTTTGTCAAAATGTCGCATGTTTACTGAGTACGAAAAACAGAAAAAAAGCTAAGCGTATGCACCAAGGATGAAAGTACTTATATGTATAGATTTGATGTACTAACCATATTTTCATCGTTGAGAATGCTAGGACACAATATTTTCATAATTTTCCAAAATAAATGACTTTTGTTTTCTTGATACATTTGCTGAACCTATCCTGCTTTTTGTCAGACCAACGAAATGGAAAACGACAGCTGCTTACCGATTTACAAGGGGCCTGTTCGCAATAATCTATAGTCTTTTCACTGTTTTCTATAACGTCGCCCCCCCTTCCCCGCCCCGCCCCACCCACCCCTCAACCCACCCCTTGAATTTTATCATGACTAAAGTGTTACTAGATAAGTATTGTGCCGTGACAGTATAACATCACAAAAACATGGTGCCTATATAATTTTGAACCCCTTTAACCCCACTTTTATATAGTAAAGTGGTGTATACAGGGCTATACATTATTTTTCATATTTCTGCTCAAAAACATTGATTGTGTGTACTCGCTAGAACCGCCTCGTCGAGGCGGATCTAACAAGTACCTACAATCTATGTTTTGAGCAGAAATTTAAAAAATATCAGAGTTTTCTATCTGAAAACTTTCAGTTTTTTCAGGTGAAATTTTCTATATATTTGAATAGGCGTGTTTTCGTAATGGAAACCCCAAAATAATGGCTGTTCTGCCTGGTTTCATATGTAAGATTTTATCATAATCTTCCACAGACATTTGAGATGTCACAATGGAAATAAGCATGGTGTTAATAGTAATGTAGCATAAACTACTAGTTATGTTATAACGACACCATATTATGGTATGTGCTGTTTTACAGCTAAATGCATTGAAAGGCAAAAGAAGCGCAGTTTGAATAAATGATATGTAGTTTTCTTTTCTTGTCTTTGTGCCTCGAGCATTAGACTGAATTAAACTCAGTTGAACGCACATTTACACCCATCAGCAGGCTTTATAGCTCCCATATATATCAACACATTTTGTATTTTGTAACCCTACGTTATGCCACGTTAAGTTACATGCCGTTACCGTAAGTTATTTTCCTTACAATTTGATATCTTATTTTACCTTTAATCATATAACCTAACCGGAAGTCACTGTATCTCACCTTAAAGTATCTTACCTTACCCATACACTATCATACGATTTGCTACTTTACCTTTCTTTTTTACGTTTTGTTATGTTACCTGTCCGCATATTAGCAATTATTCCCAAACATGACCGGCTCCAAAATCCATTAACTTCCTTCCCATTGCCTTATGGTACATTAGTTTACACTATCCTTTATTACCTTACCCTACAATACCTTAACCCCAAACTTACATTATCATACCTAAACTTACACTATGTTACAATATGTAACCCTACCATATGTTAATTAATCCTTTCATCCCTAGGTTTCTTAATTGGACTCTTCCATCCATTGTTCCATATAGTGGTCTCAGTCAAAAATCAGAATAGAATGGCACCCAGTGTAGAACCTGATGAGACAGGTTATTATGTGTATGCTTTATATAGCATTACCTAGAGTTACTTAGAGTAAACCCCGCAGTAGTTTTACTACTGACCATTCTAAGGTGATGGTTGTGGCGTTGTTTATTCTTTGTGGCTCCTCGCTGCTGGTCAGTTTTCGTATTTTGTCCTATTGTTGGTGTGGAGGACCCTGTGTAGCATTGTAATCAGTTCCTTTGGAAAGAGTGAGCAGATTACTATGTGTTGTTTTGGGTTGGTGCACGTGTGCTGTACTAATTGGGATAAACATCCTTATTTTCATTTAACAGTTTCAATGATTATATGTTGTTTAGTGAAACAAGTATGTAATTCAATGATATCTAGATCCATGTTCAGTGGCTGATAACATATGTTGTTACTGCTAGTATTAGTATAGGTTATTGCATGGTTTTAAATTTCAAGCCGTAAAGCGAGAAATTTAAAACATGCAATAACCGACTTGTCGCTTCTTGCTGGCATTGTTTTAACTGACGCAAATAATCAAGTTTTGATTTGCTTATCGAAACACACTGCTGCTTTTGGGTTACAGGGTCATTTAGCTGTTTCAGACATACTGCTATGAAAATATGATTGACGTTTACCATGATGTAGGCTAAATTGCCAGACAAAGAGGATTTGTTTTTGTTTTGTTTTAGGAAGAGGTCACTTGGAACACTTTTCAAAAGAAATGTTTTAAATGCAAAGAAAAATGATTTACCAAGCTCTTTGTTTAAGACTTAAATGTCTGTTTCATTTTAAAATTCAGCATGCTAAATGTCTTCCATCACCTATACTGTTTACACATCAGCGTGATTTATCACAGCAGGAGGTCGATTATAATTGAATTAGGCTTGCACAGTTTCTAGTTGCCGCATTTCTGTCATGGAGACTCTCTGCTTTTTATTGTTTTAGTCTACCACACTCGGTCTGCACAAATAGCGACAACTTGTGTAATTGCACAGCTGCATCCGGCTGACTAATGGATTAAGTATAAGTCTAGAGATTGTAATTTGATTGAATTGAAAACAATCATATTTCATAAGAGAGGCAACTTTTGTCACTTTCTGTTTGCGTCTTTGCTAAGCAAGAACTTAATGAAAAAGGGTCTGCTCTTGAAATAAAGAAATAACTTCCCAAGGGAATCAAATTCTTCATTATTTGTGTGAACCTCTTTTCAAAAGGAAACTAATCCGTTTTGAAAGAGTTAGCTCATTTGAAAGTGTATCCATTCCTCATTAAAGTTTTGTAGCTCTAGATCTTCTATTTAAAATCTGCTCCAAACATTATGATGCGCTACGCATGAAAAATGTCATTATGCAATTTGCGGATAACGCAGGTCGACATCATCCTGTATTCGCTCAGACTAATCTGGGTCTTCGTTGTCCGGTTACAGAATCAATGGATACTGTAGTGTATGCTGACGCACATAGAATGAATAGATCATATACATATGCGCATGCTGATCTGGATTTTCGCTGTTCGCATATGACATAAGAACTTTTTATCCACGTTGTGCATCATATTACAATGTACCCGATAATAAGGGACACCACGGGAGAATGGGTCTTCGAGACATATGCAGACAGCGCAGGCCCCGAGGTTATAAAACTGTTTCCATGATCAACTCAGCTGAGTGCGAAATTTTCTCTGCTAATAAACATAAAAATGCCAACAATAGTAGGCATTTTCCCTATTTTTTGGCAGAGAAATTTTCATGCTTAGCTATGCTTTGCAAGAAAGAATTTGCAAGTGTTAGTAATTTGAAATTTGTTAGTAAGACAAATTTCATGCTCAGCTGAGTTGAGCGTGAAAAAAGTTTTAAAACCTCGGGGCCTGATCTGGGGTTTTGCTTTCCGTTTACGGAATCATTGCATACTGTAAAATATATTGGTGTATAGATAATACCCTGATCAGATTATGTAGTTTCGCTGACCCCGAGGTTATGAAATTTTTTTCATTCTCAACTCTGCTGAGCATGAAATTATGTCGCTAATAAATCTCAAATTACTAACAATTGCAAATTTGTTCTTGCAAAACATAGCAAAGCACGAAAACTTCTCTGCTACTAAATATGAAAATGCCGTAACAGAGAACATTTCATGCTCAGCTGAGTTGAGCATAAAATATAGTTTTATAACCACAGGACCTGATCTGGGTTTTTGCTTTCCGCCTACAGAATCTTTACATACTGTTAAATATATCGGTGTATAGACAATACCCTGATCAGATTATGTAGTTTCACTGGCAGTCTGATTATAATTTTTCGGCGTAGCTTTTGACATACTTATTGGTATTAGTCTCGAATGAATAAATAGTAATTTGCGATTGGTTAAAAATGTGTAAACTTCTGCAAACAAGTAGGGGTGAGTATAGAATTTACCGATGTTTGACGAATATATTCGTGATTGAACAATCACTTAATTATGACATTTATCTATTTAAAGTTGTACAGTATGGCAATGCAGATGTTAAACAATGGCAAAAATACCCATAATTTAAATAATACCAATAAAATTGTTGCAATGAAATAAATGATTATAGACGAGCTTTTAATTCTGTACAGTGTAACTAAATGTTTGATGTAAGCGGCCCAAACGCTAAGCGAACAAGGGGCGTTCAAGTTTACTTCTCTCCACTGTGTCCATAATATACAGAATTATCGTGTGCCTTGTATTATGTGCAAAAGGGGATGTAAAATCGCATGGTTTAATTTTATATAATAAATAAACAGGAACTATGCCTAAAGCTTGGTAGAAATATTGGCAACATAAATAATATTGTTCATTCTTAACTAGGAAATAGGTTTGTTGAACACCCCTTTTTTTTATTCGCGATGTAAGCATCCTATTGCGTCGGAGCGTAAACGACACGAAGAAGAAATATAACTATTTTTAGCCTCCGCTTCAGGTAGGATTTTCTAGAATATCTCTTCTCATACCGAATGGAATTTGTTCAAATAAAGCGCAGAGTGCGCGGAAAATCAAGCTCTTTCTGGTGGTGTAAGCGCTATTCTGCGATCTGGTCTAATTCTCGAGAACATTCGAAGAATGTTTTTGGTGTCAATCTGGGTCACCGGGACAATGTACATGGATTTTGACGAAAAACATTCTCCGAATGTTCACGAGAATCAGACCAGATTGCAGAATAGCACTGGCACCACGAGGAAGAGCTTGATTTTCCGCGAACTCTGTGCTTTACTTGAAAAAAAAAATCCATCAGGTATAAATCGAGATATTTTTAAACATCCTACATGAAGCGGAACTAAAAATAGTAACAAACTCTGTGCACCTAGTCATTTGGTCACGTGTTTCCCACGTCTGAAAAGTCAATGTGTTGGAGGGCCGAATGATTGTTCAAAGTTTTATGAATAGAGTTATCCCTCTTGTTGCTATAGCAACCAAATCTTGTACGGGCTGGTTGGATTTTTTTGTTACAGAAATGTTTCTCCAATAGAAGGTTTTTAAATCTTGTTAAAAGAATTTTGTTCTGTCTCAAAATATGGCTTCCAGTTGGCGTGGTTACTTTTCATTATATATGTAGAGTAAACTTGACAGTTCTTTTGCGCAATCTATGGTCCAATTTAAAAAAAAATGTACAAATGTTCTATAAGTGAATGTCTATCCAATTTGTTCAAATTATTTGTATATATATATGTATTATAACTAATTAGATTTCAATAATACTCACAAATATTACTGGATTGACCATCCATAAAAACTTTTCAAATTAATTTGTATCACCAAAAGAAACAAAAATAAATCACCGACAAAAGGCAGGATCTGATATATATATATATATATATATATATATATATATATATATATATATATATATATATATATATATATATATATATATATATATATATGCAGAAAACTTTGAAAATATCCTTCCGCCAGGCTAAAAAAAAATTGCTTCCCACGTGAACAATCCAGGGCCATCATGACCCTCTTATTACAAATTAAATGCATAATGTATGTTTTTTCCAGTTTATGCCAATCTTCATGGCCAGTATTACACTTTGCTTACTCTTAATAAAAAAGGTGCATGGTTGGCAAGGAATTTTCAAATACTAGTATAGTATACAAATTAACACACAAAATTATATGCTTTACATTTATATACTAAATTGCTTTTCATTATTTAGCACAGATATTTACACATCTGAGTACACTCTCTTTCCTCCCAACCCTTGCAATATATACAATATTATACAGTATTAAAACTTCCTTGGTTCTGTTTGAATTCGTAATAAAGTCTATATTATAAAGGCCTTCTTCTTTTCATATTGAACCACAAAGTTGTTTCAATATTCATATTCCAGTACCTCTTACGCCGTTTATCTTTTTTAAAGATATTTCTTGTTTATATTGCTGAATGAGTGGCAAACAGTGTAGATCAGGGCATCTGATCTGAGTCTTCACTGTTTTTGCAACAGGGGGTTATTACGGTAAGTATAAAAGGGACAGTGCTTCAGTCTGGCTTGGTTGTGAGCTGGATGGCCTAGTGATTAGCGCACTCGACTTTTAAGCGGGATATCTTAGGTTCGAATCCCGCTCGGGTGGGGACAATTTTCAGACCATTAGTACGCCTAGCTCATACTCGATGTGCTCTAGGTTGAGTAGGCAGGGCGACACTTGGTGACACAGCGGCACCAAGTGTACATGGGTGATCCATGAAAGCAAAGCTGTACAATACATGTACATAACAATCACGGCTGCCTCTATGTGCCTCAGATGCCTGGTAGCGTAAAAATCCGCACAACAACACCTGGCTTGGTCACACATTACAACGCATTAGAATATTTGGAGAGCAAAGGCCTGGATGTTACTTTGCATATGAGTTGACTACACACAAACAAAACTTTGTACATGTGTAGCATGATATGAATCAAGACATTTTGCGAATGTTAGAAGGCACTTTTGTTCTTGAGATGGCTCATTTCACTTCTTTACAATAGCAAATGGCTGTTGTAGTGAGCTTGCACCAAAGCAACAGGTGAGGAGCATCCAGGTATATGTTTTTATTATTTCTCCACAAAACATGTTATGGTACTCATTAGAAGCGTTACATTGAGGTAGATCTAATCGTTACAGTTTTTGATTGAAAAAACTTAACAACTTAACAACAAAACAACACATGTAGCTATGTTGCGCTGTTGTTACTGTCCTTTTGGCATCACTCGGAAAGACGTTTTCTGCTTAGCATTCTATTACAATTATTTTGTTCTGATTGATCACATCCTATTAGAAACCATTTGTCTTTTCTGGTTTTTTGCGTTTTGTTCGCAAATATTTACCCTGAAATTCAATGTATAGCCAAAAATTGGTCTTGCCTATGCAATTTCTATGGTAAAATGATTTTTTTGTCTAATAAAATATGTTTTACTTTTCGTTGCTGTCCTTTTGCCATCACTCGGAAAGACGTTTTCTGCTTAGCATTCTATTACAATTATTTTGTTCTGATTGATCACACTCTATTAGAAACCATTTGTCTTTTCTATTTTTTTGCGTTTTGTTCGCAAATATTTATCTTGAAATTCAATGTATAGCCTAAAATTGGTCTTGCCTATGCAATTTTTATGGTAAAATGATATTTTTTTTTCGTCTAAGAAAATATGTTTTACTTTTCGTTGCTGAATTTGATTTTTGATGTTTCACAGCAATGTTGTAAAAATTTCATAAAAAAAGAACAAGCGAAACTTGTTGAAAATCTGCTTCAAAGTTACCTACCCTACAGATTTCTGCACCATTTGTGTTCATTTTTACGATGGAAAAAAAAAGTGAAAATGTTTGATTTTTTAAAAAACCAGTAACAAGAATAAAACGTTTTAGGTAGTTATGACAAATGGTTTTGCATTAAATCATGACAAAAGTTTGGAAATGTACTTTTTCTGTGTGAAGCGCCAAGCAGAAAACGACTTTCCGAATGATGTCGAAAGCACAGTAGTTGGAAGCAAAGTGTCATGAGTTTTGGAATACTTAGAGGATTATTGTCCTATTTGGGTGTTTTCTGGACTTTGGGGTGAAGATACACATTAGATTACAAAGCTGAGCCTTAGCCTGAAGAACAGCTAGGACACTGTACCAGGCTGGTGGTGGGGGTGGGGATACTGCAGCACAGCAAAGGTTGCTCTGTAAAAGAGCATCAGCTCCCTCTGTAACATCTAGGTACCATCTCAACATGACTGAAAGATTGTAGACAGTGATGTGAAAGCTTAATAGCATGCTTGGTAAATATTTAGTACACATTGAAATATTTTTCTTCTTTGTGACTGTCCCAGAAAACAGGTTTTGACATTTCCTGCAAATTGTCTCCAGTGGAGACAATATGCATGGTATGTCAAAACCTGTTTCAGGGAAAAATAGGAAAAATATCATCCATTAGTTGTCTGCTGAATAAGCCCAGAGAGTAGTAATGGTTAAAGCTCAACTCAAACAGAGAAAGATAATGGCTGCAAAGTTTGCTTTTGTAATAGAAAAGCACTATCAGGCAAGCTATACGTCAAGTGAGAGCTCTTGTTTTTATTTTGATTTCTCATTTCTTTTACAGTGATCCCGGAGAAACAGAAGCTGGTGAAAATATTAAGAATGAACAAGGCAAAAATGTTGGACGATTTCGAAACAGGCAGGGAATTTATGGACTAGGGTTATTGCGTTTACCTGAGATATCTGGAACACTTAAAATGACCATAAAATCAAGTCAACTTGTTTCATTGAATGCTGAAGTGCCGAATTGGTGGCCAAGAGTGAATAGTCTGTGTGGAGTATTTATCTTCAAACTTTATCCCTCTCTTGGCAATCTGCAGATGAAAAATTGGAAGATATATTTTTTTCCTGAAAATAGGATTCGACATTTCATGCAAATTGTCTCCTTAGGAGACTAGGAGACAATTTTTATGAAATATTATCCTATTTTAAAGAAAAATGTCAAGTCCTATTCTCTGGGAAAAATAAGATGAATATTTCAAAATGTCTTCAATTGAATTTTTACCCAGCATGCAAATTGTCTGATTGGTATGAATTGTCATTGTGTTTTCTTGGAAAAAAAATAAAAAAAAGTTCAAAAGGTTGTATGCTGAAATGTTTACCGAGCATGCAGTGTTAATGTATATATATTGCAGCAGCAGACCACATTATAAAATATTTTTAAGCCCCCGCCACGAAGTGGAGGAGGACATATAGTTTTACCCTCCGTCAGACGTCTGTGTGTCCGTCCGTCTGTCCGTCACACTTTATAGTACTGTTCGTGTCTCCACAACTCCTCCTACAGTTTTCAAGATAATGGTTTGAAACTTGCACCATAGTAAGGAGAACGACTGAGCGTGTGCTTGAAGCTTTGATCTGATAAAATAATTATTGTTAGAGTTACATATGGGAAATTTGTCTTATACACATAGTAAGCTTCGTGTCTCCACAACCTCTCTTACAGTTTTCAAGATAATGGTTTGAAACTTGCAGCAGAGTAAGAATATAGGCTAGGCATGTGCATAAAGGTCACAGAACTCTGATCATTTTTATTGCTACAGCTACATACCCTTGATTTACTTAGAAATACGGCCTTGTACTCGTGGCATAGTAGAGTTTGGGTCTCCGCAGCTCCTCCTACAGTTTTCAAGATAACGATTTAAAACTTCCAGCAAAGTAAGAATACAGGCTTGACATGTGCATAAAGGTCACAAAACTCTAATCAAATTTTTATTGCTTCAATTACATACCCTTCATTTACATTGAAATATGGCCTTGTATATATGGCATAGTAAGGTTTGTATCTCCGCAACTCCTTTTACAGTTTTCAACATAATTATTAGAAACTTTCAACAAAGTAAGAATATAGGCTTGACATGTGCATGGACGTCACAAAACTCTAATCAAATTTTTATTGCTTGAATTACATACCCTTCATTTACATTGAAATATGGCCTTGTATACATGGCATAGTAGGTTTGTATCTCCGCCTTCTACAATTTTCAACATAATTATAAGAAACTTTCAACAAAGTAAGAATATAGGCTTGACATGTGCATGAAGGTCACAAAACTCTAATCAAAATTTTATTGCTTGAATTACATACCCTTCATTTACATTGAAATATGGCCTTGTACACAAGGCATAGTAGAGTTTGTATCTCCGCAACTCCTTTTACAGTTTTCAACATAATTATTAGAAACTTGCAACAAAGTAATAATATAGGCTTGACATGTGCATATAGGTCACAAAACTCTAATCTAATTTTTATTGCTTGAATTACATACCCTTCATTTACATTGAAATATGGCCTTGTATACATGGCATAGTAGGATTTGTATTTCTTTCTATTTCTTATTCATGTTAACTTTCTGCTAAACAGATGACTCATATGTATTATCTGAAAAAAAAAAAATAACCTAAGATATTTTGGAATGCTGTCTGCTACAATTTTTATTGAAACTTAACAAGTAAACTCGCATTCTCCTGAAAACAGAATTAGCAGGGGACAGATTAAAACTCGGGCTAACTTTTTATATTAATACGTCCCTATCCAAATAAAACCTGTCCAGCCAAAACATTTTATTAGTTTTCTGAGGCACTTCTAATGTGTACCCACACCATGTGTTTGCATGGAGAAATGAAGAAAATAATTATCATTCTTATCTAGGGCTATGAAAGGAATATTTTTCTAATTTTTCTCAGAAAGAAAACACGCTTCACATTCCTGGCAGCTGATTATCTTGATGATTCACATGAAATATCAAGTTCTGTTGAAAATGAAATACACTTGACTCTCGCTATCTCAAACTCGCTTATCTTGAATAACCGCTGAACTCGAAGTAAAAATCTGGTCCCTGTCTAAACATGAAAATCTAACAACATGTAAAAATATTGTGGAAAAGAGGAAATAAGGAGCATTTTCTCTTTTCCACAATATTTTTAATATATCTCTAACTTCAAGAGTCTAATTACACATATATTTGTTAAATGTGGTTAATCGAATTAGTTTTTCCTCTATTCTGCAAATCTGATATGTCGAAGTATGGATATCTCGAAGTATTTCAGAAAGTCCCTTGGAATTCGAGATAACGAGAGTCGACTGTATTTTAAATTTCATCTGCTGATATTCAGGGTTAGCAGCTTAAGGGCAATAGCTTGTGTATTTGATTATAGCATGTTGGGTAGAAGATTTAACAGACAACATTTTGAAACACTTTTCTTGTTTCTCCCAGAAAGTAGTACTTGGCACTTCATGCAAATTGGCTTCCAAATAGACAATTTGCATGAAGTGTCAAACCCTATTTTCACGGAAAAATAAGAAAAATAAGAATAATATCATCAATTTGTCATTTTCTGAATTAACCCAGAGAGCGTTAGAGTTTAATAGGCTTGTTATAGGCTTGTTTTACAAGAAGAAGGCTTGCACTTCTCACTTTTCTAACTTCAGAATAAATAAAAGCTTTGCATTGTGAGAATATGCTTTTAAGGCAACTTTAAACAATGAAGGTCTAGATCAGCCTTTATGGTTAATAGGGTACTTGAAATTTGATTGTATAAATAAATGCAAAAAAAAAAGCATACATCTTGATAGCAGTGTTTTTTTCCCACTGGGACAGTGGGGAGTGGGAGAGGGACAGATCTTCCTGTAAGGGGACTGGATACATTGGATAGTTTTCTATCATTTTGTACAAGGGCGACAGCTTTTGTGACTTCCTGTTTGCTTCCCTGCACACCAGTTCCCTTCTGAGACAGGGTCTACTCTAATAGGAAAGAATTTGCTCCCCTTGGGAGCAAATTCTTTCCTTTTTGAGTTGACCCTGTTAAGAAGGCAAGGGGAGAGGGCAAAACAGTTTGACAGCATTGTCTCCCTAAAATGTGTCCATTCCGCTTAAGAGTATCCTCATTTTGAGAGGAGAGCTATATGTAAATTTAGGCTAGGGAGATGCATTTACTCACCTTTAGTTTGATAGGGACTGCATTGATGTACATGCTGATCTGCCGGCCTCAGTGGCTCAGTTTGATGCGTGTCTGACAGGTGATCAGGTTGCGTGTTCTACCCCTGCCGGGTTGGTCACATTCAATCTGTGGAGATTTGGTCATTAAATATTTTCTGCTGTCATTCTTTCCCTTCCACTGATTCAAGAAGGGCAGTTGTCAGTTTCTGGCGAAAAAATGTAAATTATACTGGTGAACCGCTTAGACGACTAAGCCTGTCTAGTAAAAGTGCGGTAAGGTAAACTGACCACGCTCGACATAACCCCATTGGGTTGACTGGGCCATAACACCTCAACACAAATAAACAAAAACATGCTGATCTTAGTCTTTGCTAGGAACATGGGTTGATATGGAGGCTGATCTGAGTCTTTACTGAGCACATGTCCAAAGGTGCATTTTCTTATACTGCCCCTCAAAACATTGCCGCAGTATATAGTGTTTTATTTGGACAGACACACCTGAACGAACAGTGTAGAATCAGACCAGATAACATCTGATCAGGGTCTACACTCTTTGATACTCATCTATCATTGATTTAGAGACATTAACAGGTCAAGTAAAATGGATTTGTTCAAATTTTAGGACAAGTTTGATAAGGAGATAAATTGTCTGAATACTTTGGGTAAACATGGTACTGCAGAGGGATGGCACTCTTTAATATATTGTTTTTGCCACATTTTTTTTGTCATTTAATTTTCCTTTCAATGGCTGCCAATTATTGCAGACGACAGAATACAGTAAGCATATCAGATGCTATTAACACTTACCATGCTATAGGCAGATTCAGCAGACGACAGATTGATGATATTTTTCTTATTTTTCTAAGAAAATAAGATCTGACACTTCATGCAAATTGTCTCCTTTGGAGACAATTTGCATGAAGTGTCAGATCCTATCTTCTAGCAAAAGTAAGAAAAATATTTCAAAATGTCGTCTGCTGAAATATTTACCTAGCATGCAAAGTGTTACATGCTGAAAATGGAAATCCATTCACTTAACCCTTAAAGCGACAATCACAGCAGGAGAAGACAACATTCTATTTTTTTTTCAGAGAAAAGAAGGCATGACATTTCCTGTGCATTGTCTGCTAGGCAGACAATTCATATGATAGAAATATCAAGCCATATTTTCTCAGGCATAATAATACAAAAGATTTCAGAATGTTGTCTGCAAGAGTTTTGAATGACACTTTAACCAGAGAAAAGAATTGGAAAATACAGTATTTTACAAAAATAATGACACAGATGTGCTTGAGCAAGGAGTTTAGACTCGAGTTACAGACTGCTTTGAAAGTGGATGGGTCTTGCACTCCATTTCAGACCAGTTAACTCCTGTTGCCTTGGCTGTAAGCCTTGATAATATATTGCCAGCTATGATCTGTCTATGCAATTTAAATGTTTTAACAGCAGTTTTGAAACATAATTGCAAGTTAATGTATTATTTGTTGAACAGAAATTGCTGCTTGTGTCCAAAGTTGATGAAATAGCACCAGTAATATGCAACCAGTAAAAGCATATATAATATATTCTACTTGTGTACTTGAAAACAAAGATAAATTTACTTTGTATTAACTAAAACAGATATTCATAGACATGTAGAATGTTCAGCAGAATGTGTGATTGTGAAATTTTGTAAATTTTTAGATTATCTACTATTTATACATTATTTATAATATGAAAAACAACAACAACAACAACAAACAAACAAACAACCTCACATGTTTTTGTTTAAATGGCAAACAGGGTATGCTGATATTGTTTACATAGCATTTAGTGACACATCAGCATTAGTAAAGTTGATTTGCTGATTTGATTTACACGCAAGCCATGTCATGTCAGAATAATTACATTAGTCAGATCGTCTTCCGATCTCTTTGCAATTATTGTAATGAGAATCAGGCTTAAGTCAAAAGTAACTAGTGCTAAACATAAGTGGAGAGCAAAGATTGCCATTGATCAGCCGCTTATCTCGAAGTGAAAATTTGGTCCCTGTTTTAACATGGAAGTTAAACAACAGGTAACAAAGTAAATGTATTGTGGAAAAGAGGAGCAATTTCTCCTCTTTTCCACAATATTTTCAATTTATCTTTAACTTCAGGAATCGAATTACATATTCATTTGTGAAATATAATTGTTGGATTTATTTTTTTCTCAATTCTGCAAATCTGATATATTGAGGTACGGATATCTCGAAGTATTTCACAGAGTCCCTTTAACTTGAGACAACGAGAGTTGACTATATAAATCCTCATTATTCACATTTAGAGCAGTCCTCTTTGAGAAGTTAGGGAGGCACATCCCTTGACACATCACTAAGCTTACATTTTTGCCTTTCATTTCAAAGAAAGACCACTCCAGCACTAAAACTGTTGCTTCTCTGGTAAGGGAAGCGAATTATGCCCTTTACTGTATAGAATTTGCACTTTTTGAAGAGAGAGTTTGATTTGTATCTATTCGCCTCAAATACATATTCTGCTATTAAAATATTATTTTCTAGTGTTGTACAAGTCTCTTGGGCATATTTAGTCTTCCATTGTTTCATCATTGATTCTCACGGTTTCTGAGGAACACGCTGAAAGGAAAAAAAAAATAAATAACATAAAAAAAAAAACAAAAAAAAAAAAAACAACAACAACAACAACAAAAAACATATAAAAAATATACTGCACCAAAATTTAAGAATCATCTTATGTTTCTAACTAAGGTTATGCCTCTCTTTGGAAAGAATAAGTTGTCTAGGCCAACCTCTGAAACAAAATTAGAGTTTCAACTGACAATACCAAGACCATCTTTCACTCTTGAAACGAAAATTCAAGGGTCGATTTTCTGATCTCAAATGTTTTAGAAAATGAATAAATAAATAATGGTAAAGAATAAAGAAAAGAAAAACAAATGGTCATTTTGTTACTTTAATTGGCCAACAGATATTTTTGGCATTTTGTTTGAAGCTGTTTAGTAATGGTGCTTTTCTGGTATCAGCTGGTGGTGTGTTTCACTCTTTGGCCCCTTGTATAGCGAATGAGCGGTCATACTAACAAGTCCTGGAGAAAGTGATCCCTAATAAGTCGTTTTCGGCCGATCGCTGGTTTCGATAAAGTGTTTCAGAATTCTTGTGGGAAAAAAATGTAGTGTATTCTGTTGCCATGCCATTTAAAGACTTGCACACCATAATACAAGTGTGGTATTGGATTGGATGCGTTTTCGAAAATGTAACCATTTAACTCCTTTAACATTAATTCAGAGGGTGTCATTATATCTGCCTGAGGTATGATACGCGTGGCACATTTTTTTTTTTAAAGTTTAAGCAGTCTTTTTTCTATTTGCTTCAGTACGTCGTCCCCAAATCAAACAACCAGTCAAATATAGGAAGAATATACAAGGTGAAATATTGCTTTAAATGAGCTTTTCCGACATATTTTGAGAGTAATTATAGCAACGTAATTCTCCTACAAATGTTAAAACGAAACAACATGTATTTGTTTATCTCAATTCAGTGTTTTGTTAATCAGTACACCAAGGAGTATCAATCTTTTTAATGATCTCATTTTAGACGGTCGGCCAGGGATAGAATTTGACGGGATTCTTTAACCATCGAAGAGGTCTTTCCCATGTGCATATACCTACAGTATGTTCTGAAACTAGATTCTATTTTATCGAGAATTTCATACTTGTTCATGTATCCAAATAAATGTTAAGTGAAGTGTTTTTCAATTATTTTTGCAAGTACTGGAAATAGATATTGGTCTTTAGTTTGCTGGACAATCTTTTGCTCCAACTTCATGAGTAGGGATGACTTTGGCTAGCTTTTAAAGGATCAGGAACTTTACCGGATATGCTCAGTGTAATTATTTCTAGAAAGGTAGGACTAATAATGTGGGCTGCAGAGTTCAATATCTTGGCACTAATACCACCTAAGCCAGACCCGTTGTTGGAGTGCAGCGATTTGATAATCGAAACCAGGTCTGGTAATTGAATGGTGGGTATTTGAAAGGTAACATTGCGTGGTACTCTGGAGTCCACATATGAGTTTAATTTTGAAAAGTCATAAAGTCACACGGCATGTTGTCATCTCCATACTCTTCTTTCAATTTATCACTAATAGATGCAAAATATTTATTTAGTTAATGAATCACATCTGTTGTTTTTTTTTTCAGTCAAAACGTTGTCAAAATTAAATGTGGGCGGTATTGAGCCTCGGTGTGGTTGTCTCTTTATGTTTTTTTTTTTTTTTATATGATTCCATAGAAATGAATTCGTTTTGTGTTCAGCTATTAATTTGGTAAATAATTCGCTTCTAGCCTTTCAAATCAATAAGGTAGTCTTGTTACGTTGACTCTAGTTTTTATGTTTATGGTATGCATGTTTGCAGCGGGGCTTCATAGCGTCAGTTAACCACTCCGGCTGGGTATCATGTTTACCTTATTTTATTTTGATGGGCGTATGTCTGTTAAAACTTCCAGAAAGGTCGTGCACCAATTGCTGAAATAAAGGTTTAATAAATCCGTGTTTGATAACTGAAGAATATGTAAAGCTTTGAGACTAATAATGTGGGCTGCAGAGTTCAATATCTTGGCACTAATACCACCTAAGCCAGACCCGTTGTTGGAGTGCAGCGATTTGATAATCGAAACCAGGTCTGGTAATTGAATGGTGGGTATTTGAAAGGTAACATTGCGTGGTACTCTGGAGTCCACATATGAGTTTAATTTTGAAAAGTCATAAAGTCACACGGCATGTTGTCATCTCCATACTCTTCTTTCAATTTATCACTAATAGATGCAAAATATTTATTTAGTTAATGAATCACATCTGTTGTTTTTTTTTTCAGTCAAAACGTTGTCAAAATTAAATGTGGGCGGTATTGAGCCTCGGTGTGGTTGTCTCTTTATGTTTTTTTTTTATATGATTCCATAGAAATGAATTCGTTTTGTGTTCAGCTATTAATTTGGTAAATAATTCGCTCCTAGCCTTTCAAATCAATAAGGTAGTCTTGTTACGTTGACTCTAGTTTTTATGTTTATGGTATGCATGTTTGCAGCGGGGCTTCATAGCGTCAGTTAACCACTCCGGCTGGGTATCATGTTTACCTTATTTTATTTTGATGGGCGTATGTCTGTTAAAACTTCCAGAAAGGTCGTGCACCAATTGCTGAAATAAAGGTTTAATAAATCCGTGTTTGATAACTGAAGAATATGTAAAGCTTTGAGAAGTTCACTGCAAAAAAATCTTCATTAAAGTATTTGAAGCACCTGTATTGTTTTGATTTATGACTATGTCTTTTAAGCTGTAGTTCGGCTGTGGATCGGGAAAACAAGTAGGCTAATGATCACTAATAGCAATTTTAGGGACGAAAACTTCAGTGACTTTCTTAGGACTTGAAATATAATTATTAGATTAATCAACGTTATTGAATGAGCCATGGTTCTAGTGCGATCCTCCATAAGTTGGTGTAAATCATGAAGTAATAGGTTTCCATTTAGTGCATGTGAGAAGGTCACTTTGGATAATGTCGCCCATTACATAAATTTCGTCAATGACTACAAGCTCTTTGAAAATGTATCCTACCATTCAGATGTCGAGGATGGGGATCGATAGAAAGAGCATAAGAGGAAGGACTTGCTATTTTTTTTTTATTTCAGTCCATATCGTTTCAATATTTGAGGACTCAATGTCAAGTCTACGGGCATAGTTTAAGCGGTTTTCTAAGTAAACTACCACCATTTGTTTTGAAATGTTACCACGTTTTGATCTGTCTTTCCTCCCAAAATTATAACCAGGGATATTCAATCCGTCATCAGGCACAGTAGAAATTAGGAACGGTTCGCAGGTACTTAGAGTGTCTGTGATATTTGAGTTACTCAGCAATATTTTAATTTCAACTAGTTTAAGCTTTAATCGCCTAACATTGAGATGTGTACTCCTCGTTTAGTGAAACGCATTTCTGTTTGATGTTAATTGACATGGTGAATCAAGTATATTGTCACTACTATTGTTAATGGATTTTACTGTATAATCTAACATGTCAGCTTGGGATATGTTAACATTGGAAGTAAGAGCCCAGTAAGCATTCTACATAAATCTATAGCGGGCCGTTATCGGCCCGTCTGTTACCATGACGGACCGAAAACGGCCCGCTGTAGATTTATAAAGAATGCTAGCTGTGAGGTGCGTTACACAGTACTTGCTGCACTACATCATTTGTAGGGTTATGTATTCGATTATCGGTTTGTCTGGCGGTTTTGTGACAGTTACGCCTGTTACATTTATTGCTTATTTTACCAAGTCTCTGAAAATATTTTGTAGTTTTGGTCTTATTTAGTAAGGGGTACCCGGGCACTGCCTTCTAATGAGTAGGAGCAGTATGGTTCCTGAAATCGTTTCGTGGAAAATGACCTCGAGTAGGATTGTGAACATTTGCAAAATTTTGTGCTTTTGGGAGAATTTTACAGGCATCATTCAAGTCGTGAACTAATCCCAGAAAATTTCAGGTTTACCTGATCGGCATGAAAAAAGTCAGAGGTCATGATGAACGAGTTGTAATTGTCTATAAATCAGTCTTATGTTTTAAACATAAATCATTTAGAATGTCAATAAATTAATCACATCTTTCTTAGTTTTCCCTAAAAGGTAAGATGTGATATTTCATGCAAAGTTTCTCCCCAGGAGACCATTTGCATCAAGTGTCAAACCCAGATTTTCGGGAAAATAAAACATACTTTTTCTGAAATAAGATTAAGCATTAGTCACTGGCAAGTTCAGGAGAAATGGAGCAAATTAACACAGAGTGCCAGTTATCTGACGGTTATCACCAGATGGTTTTGAGATGTCAGCATGTCCTGAAGAATGTCACATCTATAATACTGTGGCAACCAATGTCATTGAAATGTAAAAAGCAAAGTTACATCAGTGACATTTAGATTTCCTTTATAGGTTACTGGTTACATAGAAAAAATATTTTGGCACATCGTGAAGTAAACCATAAAACTCTTTCATAGTTTGGCACGCGTGACTATGACAGTCAAAACAACAAATTATGTTTTCTTTTTGTGTTTTTTGTGGTTCTTTTTATGATATGTACGTGTTTCCCTAGCTGTACTTTATCATGTTTACAGTTGCAATTACTGTCTACGCCCACGGACAGTTTTAATGTTTCCCATTGCTTCGGAAGCACTTTAGGAAAGATCGTGAACTGGTCACATGCGATTTTCCATGTACGACAACCATATAATATTTAATCAAATATTAGCTTTCAAAAAAAAAAAAAAAGTTTTGTCTTCATAGTCCAAGCTTTTGTGAAAACTAATACTTGGTAAGCAGTTAAATGCTCAAATGCTCATAAATGTCGATGGCAGCCGTAAAACGTCCCTCTTACTTCAGTGTAGTTTATATTTTCTGGTCCTTTTGACTCACTGAGATCATTTGGATTTATTCAAACTGGAATGTCGCCCAACCATGGTCTGATAGGCGTGATCAGTGTACCACGTTGCACTCACTACTGTTCATGATCAGGCTCAGTGAAACCAGGACTGTTTTATTCGTTTATTTGATATTTTTCTTGCTGCCATTTTAGGGTACCTCTTTTTAGAACCTGTTGACTTGTTAAATGTGTATCTGACATATGAGCTACGCCGAGACAGAACGTATGCGTACCGCGCATGCTCGGAAAAGACTGTGCGTGCGAACGTTTCGTGAGAGAACAGCAGGATGCCTGTACTGTATTTGAAAGTGGTAGATGTTTTAAGACCTACCTATGCACATACTACACTGCACATAACCGCAGCAATGGCTTTACATAAGCTCGAAGACCATCGGAACTTGTGATGTATGTTTCTCGGCTTACCGGTGTTCTTTTGTTCCAGTATTCCAGTAGTGTTGACAAACCAGGGATCTTCAAATGTCTCAACACGTTGTTTCTGTCGAGTCCTCATCTTTGCTTCAATATAGGCTTTATCTGTGATTTATCTGTTGTCCGTTAGGTTTTATGAATGAGTTAGAAGACCTCCACACGGACCGAAAAAATGTATGTTTTACCACTATGGAAGCTGAGGTAGAGGGCTGGGATCCCTTAAAGCTAGCTTAAGCTTCCCCCTTCCCCCCCCCTCACACATACATACACGCACACGAGTATTTCATTACTGACTGTTCCAAGGCGGTACTTACATTGTGGTACTTTTTTTTTAATTAGTTATGTATATGTTTGCTTTTCTAAAGTTTTGTTTTAATAATTATGTATTTTGATTATATATATTCTGTTAAGTTTGGGAACAGAGTTTCAATTTGTTTTTGGAAAGAGTTGCCAACTTTGCTTGCCATCTATTCATTTTGTGGCTACTTTATTGTATTTGTCTGTCTTTCCCTTTGGTGTTGGGGGCTTTAGGTGGATCTGAGTTCTCCAATTTACTGTCATAACATGGCGCCTGTGACTTAAAATATACTTACGCTTAGATGTATCTATTAGCATTATTGGCGCCTGCGACTTAGGGCGGTGGTCCCGGTGTTAATCTTACTCTTTGTTGCTTTGTGGTTTATTCTACGAGGCGATTTGTTGTATATCTTTCCGTGTGTCATTTTGTTCTTGTGTCTTTCAGTCCTTTTAGTATTGCGATTACTTCGCTTGGGGAAGAGAGAGCTAATCGGTGCTTTTCGTACGTTTGTTCGATTTGTGCTTGTTTGGATTTGTCGGTTTCCTCTTCCTCTTGGGGTCTGGGAGAGGCTGCGGTTTGTGGTTATGGCACTCCCTGGGCTTTTCTCTTACCGTTTTTTATACATACGCTTAGATGTATCTTTTAGCATTATTGGCGCCTGCGACTTAAACATACTTACGCTTAGTTGTATCTTTTAGCATTATTGGCGCCTGCGATTAAAACATACTTACGCTTAGATGTATCTTTTAACATTATTGGCGCCTGCGACTTAAAATATACTTACGCTTAGATGTATCTTTTAGCATTATTGGCGCCTGCGATTTAAAATATACTTTATCTTTAGCTGTATCTTTTAGCATTATTGGCGCCTGCGACTTAAAATATATTTACGCTTAGATGTATCTTTTAGCATTATTGGTGCCTGCGGCTTAAAATATACTTACGCTTAGATGTATCTTTTAGCATTATTGGCGCCTGCGATGGAAAAAAAATATACTTACGCTTAGATGTATCTTTTAGCATTATTGGCGCCTGCGATTGAAAAAAAATATACTTACGCTTAGATGTATCTTTTAGCATTATTGGCGCCTGCGACTTAAACATACTTACGCTTAGATGTATCTTTTAGCATTATTGGCGCCTGCGACTTAAATATACAGTAAAACCTCAATAATTCGAAGTGCAAGGGACTGCAGAAATTTCTTCGAATTATCGGTAGTTCGAATTTCCGAAATCGGTAGTTTTCGGATATGTTCGGATTTTTTTTTATTCAATATCGTTGAAGTAATGGGAACATCTGCCTAAGCATTAAAAATAATGAGTTGCTTGAAGGTTGAGCTAATCGCTTGACAGGCCTACGTACGGAACCAGAAAATAAAAAAAAAGAAAACATGAACTTACAGTTTTATTTATAGCTATTTACAATAACGAAAATGAAGGTTAAATGTAAAGTAACGAACCAATTTACTGACGAAATATTTAACCTTGCAAAACCGGTGCAAAAAAGACAAACGTTGACAGATAGCGTAGTTTTGTATCAGTCTGCAAAAAAACTGGCTGATGCAGACCTGAAAGGGCAAACTCCACGTTTCTAGCCAATTTTGTTTCGCCTTTTTGCCCCTACTTTCACTTTAAAAAAAGTCCATAAATATTCAGGAAATTCGTCTCAGAATTGTTATTTTGGCTGTAACCGTACTATTACAGATCATTCGTATTTACACGTTACATGAATCACTGATCTTTAAAATCATTAAAGTTCATTAATGACCCATACTTAAAAAAACATCAAATAAGACATCATTGCTAACGATCTCAAATAAAGACACCCTTTACTCAATCAAGGATCATCACTCAATAGTGTGACCGTTAATCCGGTGTCAATTACCTGTAGCGAATAAACCTGTGAAGTCACTCGGGTGTGTAACAATCGAACTCGCCGCACAAAGAAATCATGATCGTCGTGCGTGACCTTGATTGGCAGTTTGGAATTTCAAATTTGGCAGGGGATTTTAAAAGGAATTTCTTTGATTGGGTCCGACGAATCTGTTCGGAATATTCACCGTTAATCCGGTGTCAATTACCTATAGCGAATAAACCCGTGAAATCACTCGGGAGTGTAACAATCGAACTCGCCGCACAAAGAAATCATGATCATCATGCGTGACCTTGATTGGCAGTTTGGAATTTCGAATTTAGCAGGGGATTTTAATATGAATTTCTTTGCTTGGGACCGACGAATCTGTTCGAAAAATTGATTTTTTCGAAAAATTGAAATTCGAAAAATCGGTGATATTTTTGCAATAAATTATAGTGAAAAAATTCCGGACCATCAGTCGTCTTCGAAAAATCCGGTAGTTTCGAAAAATTGGCGTTCGAATTACCGAGGTTCCACTGTACTTACTCTTAGATGTATATTTTAGCATTATTAGCGCCTGCGGCTTAAAATATACATACGCTTAGATGTATCTTTTAGCATTATTGGCGCCTGCGACTTAAAATATACTTTATCTTTAGCTGTATCTTTTAGCATTATTGGCGCCTGCGACTTAAAATATATTTACGCTTAGATGTATCTTTTAGCATTATTGGCGCCTGCGACTTAAAATATACTTACGCTTAGATGTATCTTTTAGCATTATTGGCGCCTGCGACTTAAAATATACTTTATCTTTAGCTGTATCTTTTAGCATTATTGGCGCCTGCGACTTAAAATATATTTACGCTTAGATGTATCTTTTAGCATTATTGGCGCCTGCGATGGAAAAAAAATATACTTACGCTTAGATGTATCTTTTAGCATTATTGGCGCCTGCGATTGAAAAAAAATATACTTACGCTTAGATGTATCTTTTAGCATTATTGGCGCCTGCGACTTAAACATACTTACGCTTAGATGTATCTTTTAGCATTATTGGTGCCTGCGACTTAAACATACTTACTCTTAGATGTATCTTTTAGCATTATTAGCGCCTGCGGCTTAAAATATACATACGCTTAGATGTATCTTTTAGCATAATTGGCGCCTGTGACTTAAACATACTTACGCTTAGACGTATCTTTTAGCATTATTGGCGCCTGCGACTTAAACATACTTACTCTTAGATGTATCTTTTAGCATTATTAGCGCCTGCGGCTTAAAATATACATACGCGTAGATGTATCTTTTAGCATTATTGGCGCCTGCGACTTAAAATATACTTTATCTTTAGCTGTATCTTTTAGCATAATTGGCGCCTGCGACTTAAAATATTTTTACGCTTAGATGTATCTTTTAGCATTATTGGCGCCTGCGACTTAAAATATACTTACGCTTAGATGTATCTTTTAGCATTATTGGCGCCTGCGATTTAAAATATACTTTATCTTTAGCTGTATCTTTTAGCATTATTGGCGCTTGCGACTTAAAATATATTTACGCTTAGATGTATCTTTTAGCATTATTGGTGCCTGCGGCTTAAAATATACTTACGCTTAGATGTATCTTTTAGCATTATTGGCGCCTGCGATGGAAAAAATATATACTTACGCTTAGATGTATCTTTTAGCATAATTGGCGCCTGCGATTGAAAAAAAAAATACTTACGCTTAGATGTATCTTTTAGCATTATTGGCGCCTGCGACTTAAACATACTTACTCTTAGATGTATCTTTTAGCATTATTAGCGCCTGCGGCTTAAAATATACATACGCTTAGATGTATCTTTTAGCATTATTGGCGCCTGCGACTTAAAATATACTTTATCTTTATCTGTATCTTTTAGCATAATTGGCGCCTGCGACTTAAAATATTTTTACGCTTAGATGTATCTTTTAGCATTATTGGCGCCTGCGACTTAAAATATACTTACGCTTAGATGTATCTTTTAGCGTTATTGGCGCCTGGGATTTAAAATATACTTACGCTTAGATGTATCTTTTAGCATTATTGGCGCCTGCGACTTAAACATACTTACGCTTAGATGTATCTTTTAGCATTATTGGCGCCTGCGACTTAAACATACTTACGCTTAGTTGTATCTTTTAGCATTATGTCTGTTTTTTCAATCCCAAAATGTTTCTTCAGCTTAGAGAAAACAGTTTTCAAGACCTTCTCAGAAGGATTTGGGGAACGTGTCTTCACTTCTAGCCAAGGGTCATGGCATTCCTTTGTGCGAATACTACGCCTTGTGCAACCCCATCCGACTTCGGAGTTATCAAAGTCAGTAAACACAACCTTCACTTCACCATTCAGCAAGCCTCCTATAGTTGAAAACGAACAAACAAACAAACAATCAAAACAAAAACAACAAAAATAAAACAACAACAACAACAACAAAAAACAACCACAAAACAACAACAACAACAAACAAACAAACACCGCCCACTACAATAAAAAAAAACAAAACAAAACAACAATCAAACAAACACCGCCCATCACAAAAAACAACAACAAAAAACAACAACAACAAAAAAAAAAACCATAAAAGCATAAAGAGGGCACTGTAATAGTCCCATACTATCATGTGCAAACAATGGCTTCGAAGCACTCTATACATCCATATATGTTCTAAATGTTAGCTGGTTTCTCTTTTCATTTATTTAGTTTTTCAGATTTAGTCATTTTCAAGTAGTGTGAACCAAAAAATCGAATACTCCGACATGCATAAATCTGTTTGGAGAATGGAACATCAAATGGTCCGCGCCATGCAAAAAACACGTCTATGCGGACTGAGAAGGTCCGGAGCAGCCTGCGTATCCGCACAGTCAGATATGGGCTTCGCTGTCCGCTAACAGGATCATTTGACACTATAGAATGCATCACTGGAGAGCAAATACCCGAATGAGACTTTGCGCATGCGTGGGGTGATTATGAATCTGTGCATTTTGCGCATGCTCAAAGTCACAGTCGCATTTGGCTCGGCCAAATGATAAAAAAAGAGATAAGGGGAATGTATACTCTTTCAAGAAAGGCAGTTCTATAACAGACAACCCTCTTTATACCGACACTCGATACAACGAGAAAATTCGTTAAAATATCAATTTGACGGTCACGAAACCGTCGCTTCAGAGGTAAGTAACAATTAGTCAAAAATTATGCAAAACTATACTTAATACTTAAAAGAAACATAGGTTTTGGATATTTTTTAAGATCGCATCGGCAAGGCAATTCTAAAAAATATCCAAAACATATGTTCTATGAGGAAATAACAACAAAATAAGACCTTTCTTACATATTTATCTGCTCATTTAGTATTCTGTACAACAGCAAATTCATTTTAATGGCTTTTAATCACCTTTGGGAACAAATGCTGTCGTTGTAACGAGGGTTCACTGTAAATTTGTTTTGCCATCTTTTGTTAAAGGGTCTACTCTAGAGGACAAGATTTTTCCCCTAGAATATTTCCTTTTAGAGTAGATCCCTGTATTAGTACAGGAAAGCAAACAGGAAATATAAAAAATTGTCTCCTTTGTAAAATCATATCGGAAAATCTACCAGCTCCTCTTAATTGATGTAGCCGGATGACCGAAGGGTTACCGTTCCCGGACTAGGAGCATGAAGTTCCGAGTTCGAATTCCTCTGGAGGCGGAATTCAACTTATGACTGTATGCAACTTCATTGCACAGCCTTTCATCATTATCTCGACATGATTTAAGATAATGTTGAAAAGGACATTAAACAGCAAACCCTTCAGTGAGAGAGAAACATCGTCAAAATTTTAAGAATATATGATATAGTATTGGCTCCAAACAGACATATCTTTAGTTGTTATTGAGATTACATGGGTAAAACATGTTTCGGAATCTGTTTAAGTATTTGTTTGTCATTTACATGTATTAATGTTATTGTTTTACTTTTTATTGATCTGATCAGAAATATGACTTCGAAACATGTGAGTTACTAAAGACTTCTAGTTCAAAATGTATCAGACAAATCTAAGATGTTGACCTTTTTTCAGAACCATTTAGATATCCTAATATTTGATGCATTTCTTCCCAGAAATAACAAATTAGCCATAACATGACAAATGCACGAATTCTTTGCGAAAATATAAATGAATATATTCATGAAATGCTACAATCACAAAGCTCCACGGCACCCAAAAAAGGGACTATATGATGCCCTTTTAATTTGTTTGAGAAATCCTGTCTGGCATTGTGAACATCTGGCTCGGAGAAGACGGATTGTTGCATTGCTTTCCTTTTGTTTGTGGCGTGTGAGCTGTATATCGTGGTTTATTTGCTCTACCTCTTGGTATTATTGGTAGGCTATGTTCTATAACTGAAACTCTTCCAAGACATAGTATATACATTTTTTCATGTTTTGTATTATTGTGTTAATGTCATATATATATATATATATATATATATATATATATATATATATATATATATATATATATATATATATATATATATATTATATATATATATATATATATATATATATATATATATATATATATATATATATATACGTGTATGTGTGTGTGTGTGATGATGATTCTAAGTTGGTTCATCTGTTTGTTCCGCGCCTCTTCTACTTTTGGTGCGTCGGGAAGTCTGTGGTTCGCGGTAGTGTCCTTTTTTGTTTTGAGTCATTTATATTTTTGACTATCCCTACGCTGACTCACCACAATGTATGTGAGATGTTTGGCACGCGGCCTTATATTACATGTATAATTGAAATCACACCTTTGATTATGTACTTTTAATATGATCGATATTTAGTAAAGGCAGGCTCGGAAGGAATGCTGAGTCAAGTTAGACGTTTACTAAACACTTTTGGTTAACAAATGCATGCATCCTCCTGTTAAGAAATGCGCACAAGTTTCAATGTACTGGTGACACGTTGTGGCTATAGACTACAGTGAACGTTCGTTACAACGACAGCATTTGTTCCCAAAGATATTGCCATTAAAAAGAATTCGCTGTTGTAAAGAATTCTGAATGTGTAGAGTGATATGCAACAAATGCCATGTTTTATTATTACTAGCTCACCTGAGCACGAAGTGTTCATGGTGAGCTATTGTGGTCAATCAATATCCGTCGTCCGTCGTTCGTCGTTAGTCGTTCGTCGTTCGTGCAATTGCTTCAAAAGCCTACTCCTCCTACACCCCTGGGCCAATTGACTGGATACTTAGTAGGATGCATCGGGGTGACTTGTAGATCAAAAATAGCTAAAATCGTGCCGATCGGAAATTCAAGATGGCCGCCATGGCAGCCATCTTGAAAATCTATTTTCCGCTTCTTCTCCTGAACCGAAAGGCCAATTGACTCCAAACTTGCTAGGAAGCATCGGGGTAACTTGTTTAAGCAATCATCATGGCTGCCATCATGAAAATTTATTGTTCGCTTCTTCTCCTGAACCGAAAGGCTAGTCGGAAATCCAAGATGGCCGCCATGGCTGCCATCTTGAAAATCTATTTTTCGCTTCTTCTCCTGAACTGAAAGGCCAATTGACTCTAAACTTGCTAGGAAGCATTGGGGTGACTTGTAGATCAAAAATAGCTAAAATCGTGCCGATCGGAAATTCAAGATGGCCGCCATGGCAGCCATCTAGAAAATCTTTTTTTCGCTTCTTTTCCTGAACCGAAAGGCCAATTGACTCCAAACTTGCTAGAAAGCATCGGGGTAACTTGTTTAAGCAATCATCATGAATCTTGCTCAAAATGTTTGTCTTGATGATTTCTAGGTCAAGTTCGTAAGAAGGTTGACTGTATTTCAAAGACTGGAAAAGTATTGCTGCATCCAAATACTAAAGAAATCATTTCAGCCGCTACGTCAGGAAACGTACCTTCAGACATGTGCGCCCAGCGAAGATTCCCATCAGCCGGCACATTCATGAGGTCTGATCAGAATCTTCACTGGGCGCATTTTGAATTGCTACGGATGCAAAGTTTCTTTATGCGGACATCGAACTGCGTGGACCTTGACGTACCAATAGAGCGCCCTCCACCTGCACCATGCCGGGGATTGTTCTAGGGTATGATTTTCTGAAAGCCCATTCAATGTTTCAATTTTCATTGAAATAAAACATATTAGCATTCTGGGCATTTGGACTTAATCGCATGGCGGCCTATTAAATACGTTGCCAATATGACTTTTATCGAATACCAAAACATCACTCTTAATTAAACAGTTTTATAGATTTAATGATTTAATTTATGACAAAATTCATTAAAGTAAGATGCAAATTGAAAATCAATATGCCAAAATAGTTCCTGTCTTGAATTAATCATAAAATGGTAACGGTTACATCAGGTACAAGGAAACAAATGCGTTTCTCACTTTCAAGAACGTACCAAAAACTTTCTTTGTGACATATATTCAGTGTTTATCAAATATTGACAGCTATTTTGTCATTTTACATTTCGTACTATCAAGCATGCGAACAGCCATGCTATAAAAAGCATTCTATCTTAGCTGGTCTACAGTTTTATATCCATATAGGCTCGTATATAGAAGGCGCAGTCAAACGTATACCTTTTAGCATTACTGGATAAGAAACGTATTTTCGTCATTACCAAAATAATCTAAAAGGTAACAAAGCATATTTGAATAACAATATCGCATAGAGTCAGTTATTTATTTTGTTTAAGTAACGTAGATAACGTCAGTCCGTGTAAAGAGAAAATAAAAAAAGGTTGTCAGAAGACAACGCAGCTCGCCGGAGAGGGCTGATCGGATTAGAAAATACTCTTTAAATATTAAAGATTAAATGCAGACCTTAAACAGAGCTGTAAATGACAGAGTATGACCTGACTTTGATGTCGGAAGAATGTTAAACTGAAGGATAGGTTATATGCCATTGAAACAGCTTCCCTTAGGTTGGTGTGGACAAAATATGAAAGGTATATCTTATATGCTGAATGACTTAGGTTGGTGTAGACGGAATATGAAAGCCATATCTTAAATACTTCAGCAGTCATATACACGTTTCAAAATTTAAACACGGGTGTAAATGACAAAGTATGACCTGACCTTGACCTAGGCAGAATGTCAAACTGAGGAGGGATGTGTACTATTGAAAGGTCTTACCATAGGGTAGGTGTGGGCCAAATATTAAAGCAGCATCTTGAATACATCAGCAGTTACAAACACTTTTCAAAACTTAAACGCAAAACTCAAACATGGGTTTAAATGACAAAGTATGACCTGACCTTGACCTAATCTAAGATGGTCGCCATGGCTGCCATCTTGAAAATCTATTTTTCGCTTCTTCTCCTGAACTGAAAGGCCAATTGACTCTAAACTTGCTAGGAAGCATTGGGGTGACTTGTAGATCAAAAATAGCTAAAATCGTGCCGATCGGAAATTCAAGATGGCCGCCATGGCAGCCATCTAGAAAATCTATTTTTCGCTTCTTTTCCTGAACCGAAAGGCCAATTGACTCCAAACTTGCTAGAAAGCATCGGGGTAACTTGTTTATGCAATCATCATGAATCTTGCTCAAAATGTTTGTCTTGATGATTTCTAGGTCAAGTTCGTAAGAAGGTTGACTGTATTTCAAAGACTGGAAAAGTATTGCTGCATCCAAATACTAAAGAAATCATTTCAGCCGCTACGTCAGGAAACGTACCTTCAGACATGTGCGCCCAGCGAAGATTCCCATCAGCCGGCACATTCATGAGGTCTGATCAGAATCTTCACTGGGCGCATTTTGAATTGCTACGGATGCAAAGTTTCTTTATGCGGACATCGAACTGCGTGGACCTTGACGTGCCAATAGAGCGCCCCCCACCTGCACCATGCCGGGGATTGTTCTAGGGTATGATTTTCTGAAAGCCCATTCAATGTTTCAATTTTCATTGAAATAAAACATATTAGCATTCTAGGCATTTGGACTTAATCGCATGGCAGCCTATTAAATACGTTGCCAATATGACTTTTATCGAATACCAAAACATCACTCTTAACTAAACAGTTTTATAGATTTAATGATTTAATTTATGACAAAATTCATTAAAGTAAGATGCAAACTGAAAATCAATATGCCAAAATAGTGCCTGTCTTGAATTAATTATAAAATGGTAACGGTTACATCAGGTACAAGGAAACAAATGCGTTTCTCACTTTCAAGAACGTACCAAAAACTTTCTGTGTGACATATATTCAGTGTTTATCAAATATAGACAGCTATTTTGTCATTTTACATTTCGTACTATCAAGCATGTGAAAAGCCATGCTATAAAAAGCATTCTATCTTCGCTGGTCTACAGTTTTATATCCATATAGGCTCGCATATAGAAGGCGCAGTCAAACGTATACCTTTTAGCATTACTGGATAAGAAACGTATTTTCATCATTACCAAAATAATCTAAAAGGTAACAAAGCATATTTGAATAACAATATCGCATAGAGTTACTTATTTATTTTGTTTAAGTAACGTAGATAACGTCAGGCCGTGTAAAGAGAAAATAAAAAAAAAGGTTGTCAGAAGACAACGCAGCTCGCCGGAGAGGGCTGATCGGATAAGAAAATACTCTTTAAATATTAAAGATTAAATGCAGACCTTAAACAGAGCTGTAAATGACAGAGTATGACCTGACTTTGATGTCGGAAGAATGTTAAACTGAAGATGGGTTATATGCCATTGAATATTAAAGCAGCATCTTGAATACATCAGCAGTTACAAACACTTTTCAAAACTTAAACGCAGAACTCAAACATGGGTTTAAGTGACAAAATATGACCTGACCTTGACCTAGGCAGAAGGTCAAATTGAGAAAAAGGTGTGGTGCTATTGAAAGGTCTTAAGCTAACGTTGGTGTGGGCCAAATATTAAAGCGGTTTTTTGAATACTTCAGCAATTACAAACACTTTTCAAAACCTAAAGGCGAACTCGAACATGGGTTCAAATGACAAAGTATGACCTGACCTTCACCTAGGCAGAAGTACAAACTGAGGAAACGGTGTGCGATATTAAAAGGCCTAACCCTAAGGCTGGTATAGGCTAAATATTAAAGCTATCTTGAATACTTCAACAGTTATGTACCCTTTTCAAAACTTAAACGCTATCAAACATGGGTGTAAATGACAAAGTAAGAACTTACCTTGACCTACATAAAGGGTCTAACCTGGGAATGGGGTGTATGCTATTAAAAGGTGTATGCTATTATAAGGTAGGCGTAGGCCAAATATGAAAGCAGTACCTTAAACAATTAAAAACATTATACACACCTTTGAAGTTGTATAGGCAAACTATTTACATCGATTATTAACTCGAGATTAAATAACTGCAGAAAAGCAAGACCTTATCAAGAACAGTCAAACCGGCTTCCGTAAAGGCTTTTCTACTGCCGACAATCTTTTTGTTATAAACAGTCTTATCGAAATGATGAAATCTAAGTCAAAGAAGTTGTATTGCGTATTCGCAGATTACAAGCAAGCGTTCGACTCAGTCTGGCGAAACGGCTTGTGGCAAAAACTTCAATCATCCAATATCAATGGGAAATGCTTCCACTTCATTCAAATTTATACCAAAATATTAAATCACGAGTAAAATGTGCAGATGGGACATCAGCATTTTTCCCTTGCATAATATGAGTGCGACAGGGTGGAAATCTGCCGCCTTTTTTATTCTCCATTTTTCTCAACGATCATGAAAATTACTTTCTCGAAAATCATGTCCCCAGAGTTAAGTGCGAATTCGCCGACAATGACCTAGTTACATATTTTAAGCTTTTTGTATTATTGTATGCTGACGATGCGGTAATTTTTAGCGAAACCCACGACGATTTACAGAGAACACTCAATGCTTTCAGTGATTACAGTACTCATTGGAAGCTTACTGCCAATGTTTCCAAAACAAAAGTGATGATTATCTCCCGCGGCAGACAGAACGCAAATATCAATTTCTATCTAAATAACACTAAACTTGTAATTGTCCAAGAATACAACTATCTGGGAATCTACTTATCAAAAAGCGGCTCTTTTAATAAGGCGAAGAAATATATTGCTGAGCAAGCAAATAAAGCTTTATTCGCGCTCATCAAGAAATCACATTAGTTAAATTTATCGTTTGATTTACAAATAGATCTATTCAACAAAACCGTAAAACCTATACTTCTATATTGCAGTGAAATTTGGGGAACGGGCAACTGCGACATTATAGATAGAATTCAACTCAAATTCTTAAAACACATTTTTATTTGAAGAAATCGACTCCTTCATTTATGATTTACGGAGGGCTAGGTGTTACTCCTATAAGCGTTGGTTTAAAGGCAAAGACAAAGGTTGTTCCTCAACAAGACCAACCAAGTAGACTTTCATATCAAATATACACAATACTTTATAACTTGCATAAATCTAATCAGTACAATTCAGCTTTCATCGCAAACATTGAATATATTCTTAGTTCATGCGTTTTTTCTGTAATTTGGCAATCACAGGATATAATAAACCCGAGATGGCTTTCCCTAGCAATAAAACAAAAATTGAACGATCAGTATACTCAAAACTGGCATTCCTCAGTCGAAACTTCGTCAAGTGGGAAAATCTATAAACTATTCAAAGAAGAATTCAAGCAAAGCAAATCTATCAGAATTTTATCGAATAGCTACTAAAAATCTTTCATAAGATTTAGAACGAGGAACACGAAGCTTCCAGTAGAAGTATATAGAAAATGTAATTAACATGCTCTCGTGACCTTCACGCTTGTCTAGCACCGGCTTAGTGACAACTATCATAATTTTGAAATGATCAGCAGTAATAAAGACTATTTATAGAAACAAGGTAATTCTACCTGCAATGGGAATTTACAAACAGAATGGTACCCGTCATAATGCTACAATATATGAGCAATAGTATAGGACAATTTAACTGTCGAAAAAAAGTTCTTCAGATACTCGTATATTCTATATCAGGTCTGTTGTGCTCCTATCTCTGTCTTTTTCTCATCTGTGTCTCTTTATATTGATTACGCCATGGCATCGTATATGTAATTTGCTTATGTATTCATTGCAACACTTGTTGCCAACTTTGTATTGACCTAGTGTACGAGTAAACGATGTGAAAACTTTAACATTGTGCTAACGAGGACGCCGACAGACGCGACGCCAACGACTGGGTGACAACATAAGCTCTCCTGGGACATAGTTTCGGCGAATTAAAGATGATGAACTAAATAAATAAATAAAAGCTACAGATAAAAAAAAAAACAAAAAAAAAAAAACAACAACAACAAAACAAAACAAAAACACTTCATTTCATATAATTAGACCAGTCGCTGAGATTTATCTTTAGAACCCCATCTAACCTCTCTCCTTGCCACACGTATCGTTCGAAAGGACAATTTTGGTCTCAAATTAAATGTTAATACCTATACAATCATTGGCTGGGTGTTGTCGTGTCCGCAGTCCGCAAATAGTAACGTCATAATTTTAAATGGGAAGATAACCATGTACCCTGCCAGTCTAAGAATTGGAACATTGGTATTTAGATGAGACAATTAAAGTACTCAATCAACTTCAAATTTTCATATTGCAAAGGTTTATAAACTTAAAATAGATACGCTTGCGATAGAGGTTTTTGAAAAGCAAAGTTATGTTACGTACATATAATAGCCATATAAAATGACTAAATAGCACTTCCGCCATTTAATTGTTAACTTTTGATATATGTAAATGTTGCTCTGATTTCTCAATATTCTAAAAGAGCAATCCTTAAGCTTTTCAAAAATGTAAGTTAAATTTGTCTATGCTGTATACGTAGTCAGTTATATTTACCAAAGATACCTATCTCGTGTATAAAATATACGTCAAAATGTTCCTAACACTTTTTGTATATGTATGACCATTGTCTCAAACGTTAATAAAATCTTTCAGCTTCAAAGATGTTGTATATTATTTTATTATATAGCTATAAATATTAACTGATGAAAGTATGCGATAAAAGCCGAGAAGCTAGCGTGCCGATGTCACACGATATCGGCACACTTAATCGATATTGCACATTTACGTATGCCTTCTCATATTACCGTTACATTACGTTGCTTTTGATGACGTCGTAATGCAGTGACGTCGCGCAAACCTTGTCACGCACATTAGTAGAATTAACATTTTTTATTATTAAAACAGCGTTTTAAAGATTAGAAACACCGGGGAACAAAATCGCATCCTTCGATATCCCAACTCGGGACAAAATTAACCAATATCAGTGCAATAATCCTATAATAAAATGATAAGCAGGGTTCAGAAATGCAATTATTTCTGTCAACTTCAGTTACATACGTATATAATATGCGGTAATGTACGTAACATAATGAATCATTACGTTCTCTTCTGCTTATGTTTTGTTTTACTAAATCATATTTTGTGTGTTTGCTTTAACAAGCGCATTTTACTCTATTCTATTGGTGAGACTTATGCGTCACTGCATATAAGTCCAAATTAAGCTCAGTCTTTACGTCGTATTATTTTTTTTCAAATACAATGAACACGGTTTATGTAAGCTTTAGTAAATCAACACCTACAGGTTTCAACAGTCTGATCAGTGTTTCTCGTTTGCATAACACAGACACTAGGGCAAGCAATGAACTTTGTGTAACAGAAAAAAAAAAAAAAAACAAAAAAAAAACAAAAAAAAAACAAAAAAACAACAACAAAAAAACAACAACAACAACAACAAACAAACAAACAACAACAACAACAAAAAAACTATCTAAAGCCTGCATGATTGAAACGTTGGTCTCCCCGTACTTCATCATTGTGCAGTGTATACTTTTATTTCATTTAAGAACATTGAGCCTATTGTGGTATCCCTGAAAATAGAGTTCTGCTCATGTATACGCTAGATGGCGTAAGCAGTGTTGCAAACTTCATTTCTGCTTCTAAAGAGTCTCAGTAAATCAAGACTCCCTTTTGCTATCTGTGATGTATTCTTTGTTTTGAAAGGCAGCGTTTTAGATTTTCATTTCTCTTCACTGCAGCTGATGTTAAGTGCCGTGTGGTGGTGGTAAAACGTCTCCCCGTACTTCACGCAGTTTATGTCTTTAATTCCAACATTGAAACTTCAAGGTACAACATCCTACAAAAGGGCACGCAACTGCACGGAATTGCTGGTACAGGATATTATTTGTTCTACTATTTACTAATATTTCAGTCTCTCCTTTTCGAGAGAGAAATATTGCCATTCGTTTTATCTACAATGTACTAGTAGCTAAACAAGGTTTCTTAAACGATTCTCTGCTTAAAAAGCCTAAATGCATTTATGTTATGTTGATATTTATGAATATATGTATGAAATTTACGTTACAATTATGTAACTTAATTTGCAAATTCATCGTAACCCGTAAATGTTTGTCTAATTCGGAAGCCCTTTGGATGGTTAATACACTCTAAACAGCCAAATGTGTACATCAAGTATATCAATGCTTATTTGAAATGTCAAGTCCACAGATGGTATGTGTCTTGTTTAGTTTTGATGTCGAATATGTGTTATTTATCGGAATATTATAAAGGGAGTAGGCGTTCGTTATCATAATTTATGACAGAACTTGAAATTATGTTTGTAAAACACTATGTCCCAAACCATATGCTTGCCTTGAAAAGATAATACAAGGTACAAATGGTCCAATCTACAAAGGGCCATAAATAGTTTTCAGAATTTATTCAAAAGTTAATCAGGTCATCTGTTCATCACTACTAATCTATTCATTAAGTTATGAGGCTCTAGATTTAACATTTTTTAAGATATTTTGATGACAAGGGAAAAATGTCAAAATTAACAAAGGGACACTACTCATGCCCAGAAGCAAGAGACCTCTCCAACTTCCTTCTCATTACTACCATTCTATTTGTCAAGTTATGAGGCTCTAGCTCCAACAGTATTTGAGAGATTTTGCTGACAAGGGAAAAATGCCCAAATTTACATAGGAGCTTTACTCCCTAATTCTTTTGCAGAATTTATTTAAAAGTTAACCAGGTCATCTGCTCGTCATTTCCAATCAATTCACCAATTTTTAAGACTCTAGCTCCAACAGCGTTCTAGATATTTTGCTGGCGAGGTAAAAAATGCCCAAAATTACAAAGGATCGTTACTCATGCAGTGTGTTTTAGAATTTATTCAAACGTTAATCAGGTCATAGGCTTATCACTACCAATCCATTCATCAAGTTTCAAGGCTCTAGCTTTAATAGTTTGTGAGATATTTTGCTGACAAGGAAAAATGCCCAAATTTACATACGGCCATTACTCATGACTAATATTTGTTCAAAATTTATTCAAAAGTTGATCAGGTCATCTGCTCATCATTATCAAAATTCATCAAGTTTCAAGGCTCTAGATCCAACATTTTAACTTCATAATACATTAACCTATAGATAATGTGCTATTCTGTTCTGTTTCCACACTTTCCACAGAAAAACGACCTTTCAATCGTTAATTAAAGTCTTAATCCAGAAGGTCCCTGTGTGACGTAACTCTTCCCGCTCAACTGATCACGTGCCAGTTTCTTTTCTGTGGACAAAGAAATTCAACAAGGAATTTTACCTGTGAAAGAAATTTGGATTATTTCTTTACCTCACGGATAAATTTCTGTATCCTTGTGTTTCTTTTGTTTCTTTATCACTCCTTTCACTAACCATGTTATTATTTAAAATTTTCGATGGTCGATTTCTTGCATTTATTGACTGGCTATTTCGACATGCGTTTTCGCGACTCTCGCTATAATCGGCACAAAGCTCGTGTGCGGTCGGTTCGGAAGTCGTGTTTCTTATATCAAAAATTTTAACCTGTTTCTTTTTGTTCCAGATTATTCAGCGCTGCGACATGCTATACCTGGACTGTTACTGGATATCTTGCGAGTTGGCGAAGATTTCTGTGGTGGAGAAGCTTATTTTTCAGCGATGCGACATGCTATACCTGGACTGTTACTGGATATCTTGCGAGTTGGCGAAGATTTCTATGGTGGAGAAGCTGATTAGTAAAGAACGTCAACCCTTATGGGTTATACGATAATTCTTTACTGATGGGAGCCCCACCCCATATGGCTATACTGCCGGGGTAAGACCCATCAAGGTGGCATCTTATGGATGCTTTACTATCCAAAATAAGTCTAAGTCCACCGGTCACCAGTCACCTGTCATTCATTGTCAGCTTCACCAGGCACCAGTCACCAGTCACCGGGAATCCAGGTAATGATAAAATCACCGGTCATTTCTTACCGGTCACCGGTCACCGGTCATCCAGTCACCAGTCATCCAGGCAATGATAAAATCACCAGGCATTTATCACGGGTACTAGTGTCCGGTCATTGTGACGGATTACTAGTTACTCCTACCGGGCATCAGTACGAGTACTAGTGTCCGGTCATTGTGTCGCATTATTAGTGACTCCTACCGGGCAACAGTTACGAGTACTAGTGTCCGGTCATTGTGACGAATTATTAGTGACTTCACCAGGCAACAGTTACGAGTACTAGTGTCCGGTCATTGTGTCGCATTATTAGTGACTCCTACCGGGCAACAGTTACGAGTACTAGTATCCGGTCATTGTGTCGAATTATTAGTGACTTCACTGGGCAACAGTTACGAGTACTAGTGTCCAGTCATTGTGTCGAATTATTAGTGACTTCACCGGGCAAACAGTTACGAGTACTAGTGTCCGGTCATATGTCCACCTACTAGTGTATACCACTGGCAAATAGTTATGATTACTAGTATCCAGTCATTGTATTGGATTACTAGTGATGTCTACTGGGCAATAGTTACGAGTTCTAGTTTCCGGTCATTCTGTCGGATTACTAGTGATTGGGTCACAGTCATTAGTCCCCGAACAATCAATTATTGTTCATAAAGCTTTATAGATAAGTCAAGTCAATGGATATAGGTTATAAAATGAAATACATTGTAACATTTTATATAATTAATTTCAGTACAGTCTTTCCTGGATCAGACTAGAATTCTAAATATTCCATTGACTTATTATAGGAGTGTAATTCTATTAATATTTTAAATTAACATATGCAATTTATCTCTTTCATTCGCTAGAAAGAGGTTAACTTCCGATTCTAACAAAAATTCATCGGACAGTAGTTTCGTAGACTAGTGCCAGGTCATTCTAACGAAATTCCACCGGGCAGTAATTTCGTAGACTAGTGCCAGAACATTGTGTCGGATTACTAGTGACCGAGTAGTAGTAACTAGTCTTCGCTCAATTTATGTTTATTGATTGAGCACTATAGACATGTGTAGTCTTGGGTTAAATACGTTATAGAATGACAGCGATGGGTTCTAATACCTAATAGACCCTTATATTGTTGAACTCTGTCAAGTCATTTTTGAACTAGACTTAAAATTCTATATATATATATATATATATTTATTCTTGAAAATGAATTAAGAATTATCGGTTACGATCAAATTTGCAATTCATTCACAAAGTGTAGATGATACTTCCTTCTATAATTATATAATTTATATTTCTTTTTATTCGCTACAAAGAGATTAACTTCTTAAATATTCATCTTATTCGGCTGTAAGACAAAGGTGAACTCTATATTTTTTTTTTTTATTTTTTTTTTTGTTAAGGTTTTACGGCCCAGTCAACCCAATGGGGTCATGTCGAGCGCGGTCAGTTTACCTCACCACACATTTACTGGGCAGGCTTAGTCCTCTAAGCGGTTAACCAGTATTGTGCACATTCTTTCGCCAGAAACTGACAACTGCCCTTCTTGAATCAGAGGAAGGGAGAGAATGACCGTAGAAAATATTTCATGATCAATCTCCACGAAAGAATGTTGCCGACCTCGGCGGGGGTCGAACCCGCGACCTCCTGGTCTCCAGTCAGACGCGCATCCAACTGCGCCACCGAGGCCGGCAAGGTGAACTCTATAAAAATATCCTTATTTCTAAGATGAAAAATATACACGAAATCTAAAATTTCTACATGCTCCCGATATGTAATCAGCATGTAATCTAAGGAGTAAATTGACAAGAAAGTAGCAATAGATCCTTTCTACTTTCTATTAATATTTCATTCATAAGGTATCGGAAATCTACACGAATCAGATAAATAAATAAAGAGTTTATTTATTTATCCGCTACCTCTCTAGATTACTACGACTTAAAATTCTAGCTGAGGTACATATTTCCTTTTGCCTTTGTACATGGAAAATAGTTGATCCGTTAAGCTATTATTCTAGTTTAGACTATCTTTTGATTGATTATATAAGAGTCTAAGTCAGTCGTGCTCTGTCTAAACTCTGCTATAAAATAATAAATAAGAAGAAAATCTTATATTTAGGCATATATATAATTCGATACGTTCTTTACTTTGCCTGTTTTATTTTTTCTTCTGGATCATTTAAGACTTCCATCTATAATTAAGAGGTATAGCAATATACCAGATAATTTTGTCTCAGTTAGAATCTATTACGCTGAAGATTCTTCATCTGGGAATAATAATTTTATTATGATTATGATTAGAAATTATTTAGAAAGGTTTAAAACTTATAATCACTAGACCCAATTAATCCATGTATATTATAGGTCTACTTAATCTTTATTGAGGAATAGTTTTGCTTCGACTAGCTCTATACCTCTAATATTTTACTTATCACTAGAGTCCATGTCAATCAAACATTTTTTCGCACCTTTGATATTGACAATGGATACATATTTAGTAAAGGCATTAAATTTTCAGTACGTGACAGATTATTATTGCCTAAATTATATATTATATACAATACTTTCCTTTTGATTTTTTTTTTATTGACTTCGTAACTATTCAGAAACTGCCAAGTCAATCATTTCCTTCCTCTAAACTTACCGAAGCCTTAGATTATGTTTATATATATTTTTAATATATGCTTAGAGGTTAATTAACGATAGTTTACCTCATAATAGCAGATATTATCATATTCATATTAATCAATGTACGATCTAGGCTTAGACAAGAGGAAAACATCCTTAATTTCGAGTCGGTAAAGACTTAAGATACACGTAATTATCTCTTTACCCCTTCTTTATGTTTACATTCGTTAAAGGGATCATAGTAATTCTCGCTAAGAGTTCAAGTTCAGTTTGCGAGTTATGCAAAGATTAATATCTTGATTTCCAGTTCGCATCAAAAATGGTCTATATATATATATAGATAAATATCTTTTCCGAAACTGGATATTTATTCTTTCCACACAATAAGTCATTTCAAGACGTTTCCATGATTTTGAAATGCACTGCCTCAATTTATAATATAGAATATGTTTATATAAACTTCACAACGTAGTAATAGCTGCATCTACGTTCCTGGTCAGATCTTTTGTGATACGTTTTCGAATATACTGAAATTTTTTCCGATTATGTGTTCGGTAAATAAACTTTCGAGTAGCATTTATGCTTTTAAACATTCAGATTATTTGATAATAGTTGGAGATAATATATTATACCGATATTTATAAATCTATCTTCATTATTTATCTTTCTCAACTTACTTTTAAGTCAGATTGACCTTCTCGCTACGTTCCTGGTTTAAATCTAGCTAACATTATGGACCAGTCCTTTTTTTTTTTGTTAAAGATAAAATATTTCCTAAACAATATTTTAACACTTTTTTCTCAGTATTCAGAGCATAACGACTTCATGAATACTTGGAAATAATTCAATTCTACGCTTGTTAAACTAAACCTAAAACAAGCTCTAGTTTTTAGAAAGGATATTATCCTTCGATTCAGTTCATGGAGATACATCCATTTAGATCCCATTATCTCTATTTCAGTCATACAAAATTCTAATGACTAAGTACTCTTTTTCTACGTACGAATACAGAATAACGAGTCACTGTTGCTGCATATTGGTTAAAGATTAAACAAATTTTATCTTAAACCTATATGACGTTAAATTAATAATTATCTCTTTCATATTTATACATGTTTTTACCCTTGCGTAAGGGATCGTGGTAATAATATTATTTTATTACTCTCTATGGTTTACGCATAGATCTCGAGAGTATATATGTATATATATACATATATATAGATCTCGAGAGTATATATATATATATATTCCTGAATTCATTTGCGAGTACGTAATGTAATATTTCAGGAATTACCAATTATGCAGACATAGATTTTATTCTATTAATATTCAATTCTAAAAATTTGATTGAATATTTATCTATAAAATTCTGGGCAGTAATTTTATAGCGAGTTATATGTTTTAATAATTCCTTGCTTAATAAATAGTTACGCTTAACCTTTTATTTATAGCAGGAATTTGTTCCGTAGTATAATTTTAATTTAATATTCATATATTTCTTACTATTCTTAAATATGCCCATAGAATTATAACTATCTCTTAACTTATAAATTAAGTGTTTTAGAGATTATTAATCAGTACTATTGTATAATCTTTCTTCAAAGATTATCACACTTTTACATCGTTCTCTGAGGCCTCTGAGTCCTTCTCTTTTTAAGAACATTTTGATTCGTCATTACAAAGTGGACTTTTTAACATTTCTTGATTTCCATGATTATTTACTCAGGAGTACTTTTTATGGCAATCTTCTGGTATAGAAAGATTCTATCTAGCTTATTTATTATTGCTTAATCTTAGCAATACGGTAAGATTTAGCCAAACTATGACCGTCTTACAGTTAGCTGCGATCAACCTTATTCTTATCTCTCTTATTGTCTGTCAGACTCTAAGTTATGATGTTGACAGTCTCTTCTTTATTATTTTGTCAGGACATCAAACGCTTTTATATGTCCATGACAAAACTAATTATCAATGGTTTAGGTTGCTTTTTCTTCCCAGCAGTTTTATGCAACCTCTGTATTATTTTATTGCTTGACTAAAAATTTGTAATACAATTAGTCCAGCAATAGTTTTAACCATTATGTTTTTGTATACCTTTTCTTCTGATAGATAACTGAGTTATAGTTAACTCCATCTACCTTTATTATCTCCCCTTCTTTAATTTGATCAAAGGGGAATAATCAACATAATGGTTATTTTAAGTCTATGTCTGTTCATCGGAAACGGTCCTATCGCTCCAATTAGCAGAATCTAATCAGTTTATAATTCTAATAGCTTAGACTATTACAATTAGATAGCTTCACATAACTAGAATTTTATCCAAAGTATCTACATATGTCAGTTATCTATAGGAAACTCCACCGAGTAGACTTTTCCTTATTAATTCAAGACCCTAGATAGACTACTTATGGTCTTGGCTTTTTGTTTTACAAATTTTGTTTTGAAAATATTATCTCTATATTCCTAGCTTACTTTGCAATGGACTATTTATGTTATGTCTCAATGACTCCTTTTTCTTTTTGGAGTCAATTGTTGTTTCCCAAAAAAAAAAAAAAAAAAAAAAAAAAAAAAAAAAAAAAGGGGGGGGGGGGGGGGGGGGGCAATGTTAGGTCTCTGAGGCTTAAGAACTGGCTTCCTCTAGAGTCTACTATTATATATAAGGTTGTTAGATCATACCACCTTAAAGATATGCTATTTAATGAATCTAGATCATTCTTTCTATTAAATGTAGAATTAGAATGTATCTGATTCCTTAGAGTTTCCTGAGTCTTTAACCAGAAGTGGTGAGATATTATTTATTGGTGTTAGAATAAGGAGAGCACCTCCCTCCTATTCTGCAAATTCTAGCACATTATCTATAGGTTAATGCATTACGAAGTTAAAATGAAGTTTTTTAAAAGTAAAACGTATTTTAACGAGTAATACTTAACCAAAAGATAATCAATTATCTCCCTCCTTCCACCCTCGCTTATCTCTTCTAATTGTGCCTATTGTTTTACACATAAAAGAAACTGACACGTGATCAATTCAGCGGGAAGAGTTACGTCACACAGGTAACTACCTAAGGGACCTTCTGGTTTAAGACTTTAATTGACGACTGAAAGGTCGTTATTCTGTGGAGTTAAGTATTACTTGTTAAAATACGTTTTACTTTTAAAAAACTTCATTTTGATGGAGTTATCTGCCAATAACACGCCCATATTTTGGTTTAAGGAGGATACCTTGAGTAAATGTCAAGGGATTTTAACCAAACTTAGTACATGCATTTATATTAAGGAGATCCAGTTTGGGATTGCTAATAGGCAAATTTTGTCAAATTTTGACAGAGTTATCTGCCCGTGACAGGATAATGGCAAGGTAATATCGTTTTATGTTTTTGTTTATTTTTTTTTTCAATAAAAAAAGTACATTTCGTATCACTGTTTTTCTTATTTCTCCATGAAAACATATATTATGGGTATTAGAAGCACCTCATTAGCAATGGTATGGGCTTATTACTCTAGCTTTGATCAATTACAGTATATGTTATGTACCCACAACATATGCTGTAATTGATCAATGCCAGAGTACGGCAATTAAATTAATTGATAAACCATAAAAGAAACTGACACGTGATCAATTGAGCGGGAAGCGTTACGTCACATAGGTAACTGTCTAAGGGACCTTCTGGTTTAAGACTTTAATTAACGACTGAAAGATCGTTTTTCTGTGGAAGGTGTGAAAACAGAAGAGAATAGCACATTATCTATAGGTTAAGTATTACTCGTTAAAATACGTTTTACTTTTAAAAAAAAACTTCATTTTTTGAGATATTTTACTGACAAGGTAAAACTGTCCAAAATAACAAAGGGCCCTAACTCATGAAATATTTTTAAGAATCTATTCAAAAGTTAAACAAGTCATCTACTCATCACTGTCTATCTATTCTTCAAGTTTCAATAGTTTTATAGTTTCAATAGTTCAATAGTTTTTAGATATTTTGCCGACAAGGTAAAATGCCCAAATTTACAAAGGGCCATTCCTCATGAAATATTTTTCAGAATAATTCAAAATTTAATCAGGTCATCTACTCATCATTACCAATCAATTCACCAAGTTTCAAGGCTCTAATTCCAACAGTTTTTGAGATATTTTGCTAACAAGGTAAAAAATCTCAAAATTACAAAGGGCCATAACTCATGAAGTGTTTTTCAGAATTTTTTCAAAAGTTAATCAGGTAATCTACTCATCACTACCAGTCTATTAATTAAGTTTCAAGGCTCTAGCTTTAATAAGTTTTGAGATATTTTGCTGAAAAGGGAAAAATTCCCAAATTTACAACGGGCCATTATTCATGAAATATTTTTCAGAATTAATTCAAAAGTTAATCAAGTCATCTACTCATCACCAACAATCAGTTTACCAATTCAACGATCTAGCGCCAACAGTTTTTGAGATATTTTGTTGAAAAGGCAAAAAAGCCCAAAATTTCAAAGGGTCATAACACATGAAGAATTTTTCAATTTTTTTTTTTAAAATTTAATCAGGTCGTCTACTCATCCCCACCAGTCTATTCATTAAGTTCAAGGCTCTAGCTTCAATAGTTTAGAGATATTTTGCTGACAAGATTGCATCCGTATTTTTTTCAAAGGGCCATAACTCAGGAAAGGGGCATAATCCTGTCGAGAAAAAAATACGTGTCAGCTATTTTTTGATGAGGAATCCATATAAGAAATTTCAAAACAATAGAATCACGGTTCTAAAATCATGCTATGCATCAAAAAGCGTGTCGAACGGACGGACGAACGCCCCAGACGCAATATGCCCCTCCAACTTCTTCGAAGTTGGGGACATAATACAAGTTCATACTAAGCTTAAACATACCTCATCTGAAAGGTCCTAAAAGGTAGATTTTATTCATTTGTACTTTTAATGTAATATTAAATTAAGGCTTAGTTGTATAAGAATCGATAAGACGTATATGCTTAAATTCAAAAGGGCAATCTACGTTACTTGTGTTACACTAGAGACCAGGGTATTCAGATTTTTATCAAACTGGTCATATTAGAAAATGTGTTATTTCTGCTACATATTTAAAAGTAAATTACTTTTATATCCTATCGCCACTGATACATCTTCTGGTAATTTCAACTACAACCAGAACTCAAACATTACATCTAAGTAACGTTTTTAACACAAAACGGTTATGCCCCAACAAGTAGAGTGCTTACATGGTACATTTATTAGCTTAGCATATGCTCATATTGGCTTTTAGAAAATATATGTCTGCAAAAATCCACGGCATAGTGCAAGTCACCATATGCTGGCACATAGACTAGCGCGAAAGCGCATGCTGATCTGAGTCTTTGTTAGGCGCACATGTTAGAAGGTATGTTTCTTCACGTTGCGGTTCACTTTTTACCAATGCTGTCGTCAGCTAAAACTGTGCCAGGAACGTCTGATGGTAGAAAATCAACAACGCTGCTTACGCAGTTCTCACCATCCCTGTAGAATAACATCTAAAAATAATAGTGATTAACCCTTATCCTGCTGAATAAACATGATACCCACCTACTTCTAATTTTAGCCAATCAGATTAATTGATTTAGGTTACTGATATAAGTTTGAATACTTAATTACAAACAATTAAGATGAAGATCAGTTGGCTTCTTAGAAGCCAACTGATCTGGATCTACACTATTTGCAAAGGCAGTGTATATCCGATTCAGCCAGACAAGGGTTAAACGAAGTGTTCATGCAAACATAATAACCATTTTGGAATTTAAAAAATGGTAATCATACTAATGATCGTGCACACATCAATGTATTTATATATACTGCAGCACACGGAACATGACGTCTAAATATTCAGTTAAATACATGTATTAAAATGCATCAGAGTATGAATACATCTTTTCTTTTTTACTGGAAACAGATTTTGTTCACAAATGGATATTTTGACAAGTATATGGTAACCATTATGGAATGAAGAACAATGAGGTCTCAATGGGGTTTACTGTTTAAGGAATTTGGCCTAAAATTTAACTGATTAGCGATTTCTGAAGGATACTTTTACTGGTTAACGGAATGAGCGATGCTGAATGAGTAGCGAATTCGGCGGAAAGAGAGTAGTGATAAGCGATTTTGCGTGAAAAAACACCGAATGGCGGATTCACGAGAGTTAGCCGTTAGGGACTAAATTCGACAAAAAAAAACACACAAAAAAAAACACACAAAAAAAACAAAACAAAAAAAAAAAAAAACAACAAAAAAAACGGTATTATCCAACGCATTTTTTAATGACAGATTTTATCTGTCATTCTTAGTTGCCACAGGCGGTTTGGACGCGAGTGACATTCACCACCACTGTATCCGCACAAAAACAGTAGAGCGACTTGTGCTGAATTGGTCTAAGCCAGTATCATGAGTTTTGAATATATGTGTTAGTTTAATATTTGAGAATTTATCGAAAAAAAAATGAATAATGAATGTGCATGAGGTAAACTTAAACAAATGTGATCTAATAAACATTACATATCATTGCGCCATCGTTGTCGCATGGCTTCTTCTTTTAAAGGAACGCCCCTCGTGTTAGGGCATCCGAGTAGCTGTTTATAAGTATAAATACTGCTGTGTACTTTTTTTTCACTTCCCTTGGTTTTATAATTTGACAATAAACAGAACGGCAGATATTTTTAAATCTGAAAACGCTTAAACCTACCTATGCAACATATATTCAGATAGCGCAGACCTTAAGTATCCTAATTACCTCCCTTGAAACACAGAAACCAGAAGAATCAATTGAAGTGGTAATGCTGTTTCTTCGAAGTAATAGTAATAAGGTAAAGATGATTCATGTTTTAGTCAATTTACCATATTTAAAAGTAATAATTCTTATAATGCCGAGTTAATTTTGAGAAACGTCCTCATGACATGTAAGAAGTGACCAGTCTTCCTGTACGTTTTCTTCTTTTTACCATCCATCTAATTACTATCCAGTATCTTAGTGAATCATTAACCACTGATTTCGCTTGCAATGAACATTTTTTTAAGTAGAAAGCATAGAAAAACATAAAAAATAAATGTTTGCTGTTCCTTGAGCACAGTGCTACCTTTCTAAAGCATTTAGTGAGAAAAACCAAGGGGTGCACAATCAGAGCATTGACTTGACCGTTCTAAGGCGGTGGTCCCGGTGTTAGTCTTACTCTTTGTTGCTTTGTGGTTTATTCTACGAGGCGAATTGTTGTATGTCTTTCCGTGTGTGTCATTTCGTTCTTGTGTTTTTCAGTCCTTTTAGTATTGCGATTACCTCGCTTGAGGAAGAGAGAGCTAATCGTAGTGCTTTTCGTACGTTTGTTTGGTTTGTGCTTGTTTATACTGAAAGGAAAAAGAAACGCAGGGTAGAGTTTTTTCCTTCTTATTTTAACCATTTTTTACGGTGTTTACTATAGATATACACTTTTACAGATTGTCCTGTGAATGTGAACCGCGGGTATACGAGTCTTTGGTCGATGTGCTATCTACCCAGTGTGTGAAATCATTCAACCGTGCACTACACAGTGCATTGCACGGACAATACGGAAAGCCAAAATTTCGTGCAAAACAAGCATGTTTAAACCTTGAGCACAAGATTTCCTCACATCATTTGGTACATTTCAACGATACACAAAGCTCTTCGATTCTTTTACCGATTTTTCTTTTCATTTTTACGCTACTTTGAACTTTTTTTTCAATCATGGTACGATTGACTGATGTTCAGAGGGGTAGGGCAATTGCGTTACTGATGCAGGGTCAGAGGCAACAGCAAGTTGCCAATCATTTTGGGGTTAACGTCTCAACAATTGAACGTCTTGTTAGACGTTTAAGGGAAACAGTGCATGTAGCAGACCGACCGCGGTCTGGGCGTCCACGCGTGACGTCGCGACGTCAAGACAGGACAATCCGTCTGGCACATTTGCGGAATCGTCATCTCACTGCTACCGAAACTGCCCTTAATACAGTAGGTACGCATAATCGACAAATTTCTCCGAAGACTGTTGGAAGTCGATTGCGTGAGATTGGTCTTCGAGCTCGTCGTCCATACGTTCGTCTGCCTCTGACCCAGGCACGTAGGTTGCGTCGTATGGCGTTGTTGACGGCGCATGCGCCCAGGCTATTTCCGATTAGGCAGCGGAGACAAGTTCTTTTTACGGACGAGTCTAGGTTCACTCTCTATCGCGCAGATGGTCGACGTCGTGTGTACCGACGTCGCGGAGAACGCTTTGCCGACGCCTGTGTTGTCGAACGGGATCGGTTTGGGGGTGGCTCCGTTATAGTCTGGGGAGGCATTGCTCACGGGATAAAATCACAGTTGATTATTGTTGTGGGCAATATGACCGCAGTAAGGTATAGGGATGAGATCTTGCAGTCCCGCTTGTGCAACAACGTAATCTGATTCTGCAGCAGGACAATACCCGACCACATGTTGCCCGAGTTTGTCAGGATTTCCTGGCAAACAATAACATCGCACCACTAGCATGGCCACCGTACAGTCCAGATTTGACCCCATTAGAGCACATGTGGGATGAGCTGGACAGAAGGGTTAGGAAGCGCCGCAACTCTCGCACAACTAAGGAATGCGTTGATCGATGAATGGAATAACATCCCGATGCGAACTGTCAATACTTTGGTTAACTCTATCCAAAGGAGAATTAGGGCAGCAACGGCAGCAAGAGGGGGGCACACCCGATATTGATTTTCAGTTTGATTTTGATTTCAAGATTTGGGTGGTAGCTATCAATGAACTTCAATAACTCGAGACTTGTTGATCACACAATGAAATATGGAACTTTTGTTCCATACATGTACCGTTTTGTAATCATAGTAAAATATTTAACAAACTTTTTCAAACTTGAATGAAATTTAGGAATAAAATTTACCCTGCGTTTCGTTTTCCTTTCAGTATAGATTTGTCGGTTTCTTCTTCCTCTTGGGGTCTGGGAAGGGCTGCGGTTTGTGATTGTAGCACTCCCTGGACTTTTCTCTTACTTTTTTTGCTCACTTTTATCTGTTGTGAAAAAGTAACAAGAAGGTAATATTTGGGATTGTTATTCTGTATTCAATATACAGTTTCTTACATTGTAATTCACTAATTGCTCAGTATAATAAGCTATAGTCAGTTATAAAGTATTAATATATTTCTGCATGCCATTAACATATGATATGTCTTGACTGATTAACTAATCTTGAAAAGGAGCATAATTTTCCCCAATGTACAGGGCTTAAAGACGTTTTACTGATTTTGCCAAAATTTTACTGATTACTGAAATTTTATCCTTCAGTTTTACTGATTAATGATTTTAGGGCCAAAATGCTACTGATTACTGAGTTTTGCCCTTAATATTTTTTTTCTGATTACTTATGTTAGGGCCAAAATATTACCGCATTGAGACCCTTACCAACGGTATGATTGTGCACACATGAAGGCAGAATATTCAATGAAATTAATTAGAGTGTATTGGAGCATACATGAAACATTAGTTTAGTTGGAAACATACTTTATTGACAAATGGATATATACAATACAAATCTTTTTTTCAGCATTTAATATATTTACAATGTTTTATATAGCCTTCATTTGTTGCATTATGCCTAATGAGAACATGAAAAGAACGCATGCATTAATTATTAACACAGGAGCTCAATAACTATTTCCATAGCAAGAGAAATGGCATATAAAAAAGATTTACCTTAATAAGAATAGAGTAGAACAGAGTAGAACATATTTATTTTCATATTAGTTCTCATAATACTGTAGAATGGCATATATAGAATAGAAATATACAAAAAAATATTACGAAAACCGATTGCGACGACCTTTACCTAATGCATAACTTAAATGTAGCGTACATTGATAATATAGCCCGGGCCATTCCAACTGACATTTTCTGCTAGTGTTTTTTTGGTCACACAACCGTTATTATTAGTTTCTTTAAATACTATTCCATAATAGTTAAAAAAAATAGTAGAGTTTTTCCCGCCTGTATTGTCTTAGAAATTATTGATTAGACTCTAAAGCTACAATCTATAGCTGATTTGCCCTTTTGGAAGCCAAATTGATATTGCGACATTTTGTTTCCCTTTCCCGACCACTTTGTTAGTCTTTTGAGCATTATTTCGGAATAAAGTTTTGCAAGAATATTTATAAGAGTTATCACCATGTAATTCTGAGCCTCACCCACGTTCCACTCTTAAATAAATTCACAATTATTCCTTACACGCGAGTACTCGTTGTTCGGAAAAGTCTATTATATAATTTGAGCAAGAATGAAGTTATCAAGTTATCAAGTCAAATGATATTTTGAATTGTTCACAGTTAAGATTTTCTAGGCCCGAACTTTTATTGTTGTTTTGATGGAACACCACCTCTCTTAATTCACCTCCAGATTTCCGAGTCTAGAAAAAAAGGTAAGAGAAAAGTCCAGGCAGTGCTACAATTACAAGCCGCAGCTCTTCCAAGAGACCAAGAAGAATAGGAAACAGACAAAACCAAACAGCGCAAATCAAACAAACGCACGAAAACACTAAATTAAGCTCTCTCTTCAGCAAGCGATGTAATAGCAATGCTAAAAGGACTGTTAACCACAAGAATAAAATAACACAAGGCAAGACTTAAAACAGATCGCCTCGTAGAATAAACAGCAAAGCAACAGAGAGTAAGACTAACAGCCAGACCACCGCCTTAGAAAGATCAGCAGAAAAAACAACCGGGGATTTCAAGCACTTTTACAGCCGGCTAACTTCACCCTGGGTCCCGTTGCTACTCTTAATACAGTAATACATAAAATTCGATTCGCATAAAGGCTCCCAACTCAGTCAATGCATCAAAGCGAAAACATAAAAACCAAATCAATCACTATAACAAAGACGAGTACTCATGGCTAATTCTACTGTGTGCAAGAGTAAATGAAAACCAATAGTTGAACCACGGCGGGCCAAGCAAAAGACATTTCGTCAAGCCTTAACCCACTGATTAAAGATTTACAAAAAGGCCATCATTGCGTCTAAGGCCCGAACCACGACGTGCAATTAAAGAATGAAGCATAGTCATCAACAATAATTGGGTTGATAACTGGGAATGCAGTCTGTCGCATAATATCCAGGCTATAGCCAATTCTTTTATAACGGTTAATTAGTTTACTGAATTGCTCCGAAAAATAAGACTTTCCCACAATTTCTCTAAATCTGTACACTAAGTAACCGTAAAATTCTGGTTCCGATATATCTTGTTGCAGAAGTGTTTTCAGACTGACGTTTTATTTTTCTACCAAGGCACTGTATCTGCAATAAAATTTCGAAAACGCCTTACGAAGTTTAAAATAACGATGGCCCTGCCTAAGAAGTTTGGCAATAAGGGATTTATTACGGCAGTTAAAGTCACTAAGATTTAAAGAAACTCTGGCGAATCTAATAAGTTAAGATATGTATACCCCATATGAGGTACGCCGGGGGGACATCGCCATATAGAAAAGGGAAATTGACTATATTAATCAAAATTGTTCCGTTTATCATAAATTTTGGTGGAAACTATACCATTAGATATAGATAAATTCAAATCCAAAAAAGGTGCCCCAGTATCGGAAGAATTGGCTTTATTTAATTGGAGTTCAGTATGGTATATGCGGTCTACCATTTGGTCAAAATAAAAATTGTCAATATTCAATAAATCATCAAGGTATCTTGAAGTAGAATTGTAAGCCTCAATAATGATCAGCCTGATTTTCCAGTGAGAGAGACTTTTTGAAATCTCTTTCATAACAATAAAGCAACAATTCTGCAGCAAGAGGAGCACAATTAGATCCCATCGGAATACAAATAGTATGCCTATAAGGTTTAGTTCCAAATCAAGCTCCGGATGTGTTATGGAATTTCGGAGTTGGGTGGGAGTTGGGGTTGGGCTGGTCCTGCTGGGTATTGTCGTTTCCAAAGATCGTTTAAAATGATCGAGTAACTGATCTGCAGTTAAGGATTCAGATTGAACCGCTCTGGGTTTATACTTTCTTTTAAGTGTTTTCCGAAATTTTTTGGTTTGCTTTTTCGCCATGTTTAATATATTCCTACCTTCATTTACTTTGTATTTTTGTTAAGCATTGCGTTTTATACGATACAACTTTGTACAATCAAATATAAATCTTTGTCTGTTTGTAACATTATTTTTTTTCCCTGAGAAAGGAATTTCTGGCTTGCTTAAAATTACTTTTGCCTCGGAGCATTTTTCGTCAAACCAGTGATTCTTGTTAATCTATTTGAATATTAATACTTGCACACAGCTTTGATTATTTTATGGTACGTGTCAAGAATGCGCTGTTTGACCAAATTAAAAGGGATTGATGATTCCGTTTGTCATAGCCATACATAAGAATTTGTTTTAGTGAGTATTTCTTTACCTAACACTAGCAGTCGCAGCATACAAAGAGTCAATAACCGAATTTACTATGCTATCGACGGGACCATGATTTTCCACGCATTCGGTCGGTCGTAGTAAAACCTTATTAACACTTATTAGTTTAGATCTAAAAGTAAGTAGTTTTGTTTCGTCATATATTATTACCATCTGAGTATGCGGAATTTTCGCGGACTTACTATCGCGCATATAATTGCATGACAAAACAGAGAAAAATACACGTCAGGTGCGTGGTATGAAAATTAGTTTAATTGAAGGATTTGGAAGTTAGATAAGATGTAAAGATTTTGTGTGACTTTGTATATGTCTAGTGAATAATAAACGCGTACACAAACCCTGAAAATCATGAAAAAAAAAAAAAAAAAAAAAAAAAAAAAAAAAAAAAAAAAACAGATAAGAGAAAAGTCCAGGAGTGCCACAATCACAAACAACAGCCCTTCCCAGACACCAAGCGGAAGAGGAAACCAACAAAACCAAACAAGTACAAATCGAACAAACGCACGAAAAGCACAAAGACTAGCCACCCCACTCCCCAAGCGAGGCAATCGCAATGCTAAAAAGGACTGAAAAACACAAGAACAACACAAGGCGAGACATAAAACATATCGCCTCGCAAAACAAACCACAAAGCAACAAAGAGCAAGACCAACACCGGGACCTCCGCCTCAGAACGGCCAGCAGAGCAAACCACGGGGGGCGTCCAAAGTACCTTTACAGCTAGCCAACCTCATCCTCGGCCCCGACGCCACACCAAACACAGAAACACACAAAAAACCGGCCCGCACAAAGCCTCCCAACCCAGCCAATGCATCAAAGCGAAAACATAAAAATCAATCCAATCACTGTAACAAACAAAGACGAGTACTCACGGCCAACTCCATTGTATGCTAGAAAACCAATAGCAAAACCACGGCGGGCCAAGCCAAAGACATACCGCCAAGGCCCAACCCACTGGTAAAAGTTTGACGGAGGCCGTCATTGAGTCTGAGGCCCGAACTGCCGTCGTGCAATTAAAGAGTGACGCATAGCCATCAAAAATGGTTGGGTTGACAACTAGGCATGCTGTCTGCCGCATAATATCCAGGCTATTACCATTTTTTTTATATCGGGTAATTAGTTTTCTGAATTGCTCCGAAAAGTTAGATTTTCCTACAATTTTCCTAAATCTGTACAGTAAGTCACCATAAAATTCTAGTTCCGATATACCTTGTTGCAGAAGTGTTTTCAGACTGACGCTATATTTTCTACCAAAGCACTGTATCCGCGATAAAATTTCGGAAACAGCTTACGAAAAAAGGTAAGAGAAAATCCAGGGAGTGCCACAATCACAAACCGCAGCCCTTCCCAGACCCCAAGAGGAAGAGGAAACCGACAAATCCAAACAAGCACAAATCAAACAAACGTACGAAAAGCACTAAGATTAGCTCTCTCTTCCCCAAGCGAGGTAATCGCAATACTAAAAGGACTGAAAAACACAAGAACAAAATGACACATAGAAAGACAAAATCGCCTCGTAGAATAAACCTTAATTCTTTTATAACGGCTAATAAGTATTCTGAATTGCTCCGAAAATTTAGATTTTGGTAGTACCAAAACATATAAACGGATTTCTATTGACGAGAGATCTATTGTCAATACCCATTCAATCGATATTACTGCTAAGTTTGCAGTGAGTATTAAAGAAAAGCAAGACAGACTTCCTACGTTATATTGGTTACCGAAACTTCATAAACGGCCTTATAAAGCACGTTTCATTGCTTATTCTAGTTCTTGTACGACTACTGTTTTGTCCAAACTGCTAACTTCATGCCTTGCTGCTTTTAAAAACATTGGATTAGATACTATGATACTGTTTACGAAAGGGACGGAATTAACTATTTTTGGTCAATTAAAAATTCTAATGATGTTCTCAATAAATTTAATCTAAAAACTTTCAGGCTTCTAAATTGTCTACATATGATTTTTCTACACTGTATACTACGTTACCTCATCATCTTAAACTTATTGATTTCATTAACCAAACGTTTATTCGGGAGTATCCCCAATATTTGGCTTGCAACGAAAAAAAACTTTTTTCACTTCTGATGTATATAATAATCACAATTTATGGTCGTGGCAAAAAGGTTGTGATGCCCTTGTTTATCTTTTGGATAATATTTTTATAAGAGTTGGAACTAAACTTTATAGACAAACTATTGGTATTCCGATGGGAACTAATTGTGCTCCTATTGTTGCAGATTTGTTTCTTTTTTGTTATGAGAGAGATTTCATGAAGTCTCTCTCACGTGAAAATCAGGCTGACATTATTGAGGCTTTCAATCCAACTTCAAGATACCTTGACGATTTATTAAATATTAACAATATTTTGACCAAATGGTGGACCTGATATACCCTACAGAACTCCAATTAAATAGAGCAAATTCTTCCGATACCGAGGCACCTGTTTTGGATTTGAAGCTATGTATAAAAAAAGGTAAGAGAAAAGTCCAGGGAATGCAACAATCACAAACCGCAGCCCTTCCCAGATCCCAAGAGGAAGAGGAAACCGACAAATGTAAACAAGCACAAACAGAACAAACGTACGAAAAGCACTAAGATTAGCGCTCTCTTCCCCAAGCGAGATAATCGCAATACTAAAAGGACTGAAAAACACAAGAACAAAATGACACACGGAAAGACATACAACAAATCGCCTCGTAGAATAAACCACAAAGCAACAAAGAGTAAGACTAACACCGGGACCACCGCCTTAGAACGGTCAGTAGAGCAAACCACCGGAGGGTTTAAAGCACTTTTACAGCTAGCTAATTTCACCCTGGGTCTAATGATACAGTTTAATCAACGAAGCCCAATGGTACAGTATATCTAATGGTACAGTTTCCACCAAAATGTATGATAAACGGGACGATTTTGATTTTGATATAGTCAATTTCCCTTTTCTGGATGGTGATGTCCCCGGTGGGTTGGGGCTTGACGATATGTCTTTTGCTTGGCCCGCCAACTATTGGTTTTCATTTACTCTGGCATACAGTAGAATTAGCCATGAGTACTCGTCTTTGTTTATTATAATGATTAATTTGATTTTTATGTGATATCTTTGATGCATTGACTGAGTTGGGAGCCTTTAAGCGAACCGAATTTTTATGTATTTCTGAATTAAGAGTAGCATCGGGACCCAGGGTGAAGTTAGCTAACTGTAAAAGTGCTTTACACACCCGGTGGTTTGCTCTACCGACCGTTCTAAGGCGGGTGGTCCCGGTGTTAGTCTTACTCTTTGTTGCTTTGTGGTTTATTCTACGAGGCGATTTGTTGTATGTCTTTCCGTGTGTCATTTTGTTCTTGTGTTTTTCAGTCCTTTTAGTATTGCGATTACCTCACTTGGGGAAGAGAGAGCTAATCTTAGTGCTTTTCGTACGTTTGTTCGGTTTGTGCTTGTTTATATTTGTCGGTTTCCTCTTCCTCTTAGGGCTGGAAAGGGCTGCGGTTTGTAATTGTGGCATTCCCTGGACTTTTCTCTTACCTTTTTTACCTACAATTTTTCTAAATCTGTACACTAAGTCACCGTAAAATTCTGGTTCCGATATACCTTGTTGCAGAAGTGTTTTCAGACTGTCGCTATATTTTTCTAACAAGGCACTGTGTCTGCGATAAAATTTCGAAAACGCCTTACGAAGTTTAAAACAACGATAGCCCTGCCTAAGAAGTTTAGCAATAAGGGATTTTTTACGGCAGTGAAAGTTACTAAGATTTAAAAGAAGCTCTGGCGAATCTAATAAGTTGAGATATGTATACCCAATATGAGGCACGCCGTGGGACATCGCCATCCAGAAAAGGGAAATTGACTTTATCAAAACTCAAATCGTTCCGTTTATCATAAATTTTGTTGGAAACTGTACCATTAGATATAGATAGATTCAAATCCAAAAAAGGTGCCTGTATCGGCAGAATTTGCTCTATTTAATTGGAGTTCTGTAGGGAATATGCGGTCCACCATTTGGTCAAAGTAAATATTGTCTATATTTAATAAATCATCAAGGTATCTTGAAGTTGAATTGAAAAAAAAGGCTAAGACAAAAGTCCAGGGAGTGCAACAATCACAAACCGCAGCCCTTCCCAGACACAAAGAGGAAGAGGAAACCGACAAAGCCTCAATAATGTTAGCCTGGGTTTTATGAAATCTCTCTCATAGCAAAAAGAAACAAATCTGCAACAAGAGGAGCATAATTAGTTCCCATCGGAATACCAATAGTATGCCTATAAAGCTTAGTTCCAAATCTAATAAAAATATTGTCCAAAAGATAAACAAGGGCATCACAGACTTTTGACAAGACCATAAATTGTGATTATTGTATACATCAGAAGTGCAAAAGCACATTCTTTGTTGCAAGCCAAATATTGGGTATTCTCCCAAATAAACGTTCGGTTAATTAAATCAATAAGTTTATCTTTTATAAAATGATGAGGTAACGTAGTAGACAGTGTAGAAAAATCATATGCAGACAATTAATAAGCCTGAAAGTTTTTAGATTTAAATTTATTGAGAACTTCATTGGAATTTTTAACTGACCCCTAAATAGTTAATTCCGTCCCTTTCGTAAACAGTTTCATAATATCTAATCCAATGTTTTCCAACAGCAGTAAGGCATGAGTTTGGGTATAAGTCACGTAATGAAAAAACACTTACCTCCATGTCACAAAAGATTTAAAGGTGCCGCTGTTCCGCGAAAATGTTATGTTCCAAACAATGTTGTCCAGAAAACGAGCACCTGCCCAGCTGTTTGGATTTACTAATACGGGCGTATACCACAGTCCCTGAAACTAAAATTAATTTTCAAGTTTAATAAGAGTATCAACTTCAAATGTTTATTCATAATAAGTTGCAGGAAATGTTATTTTCAGTCCAAACCAAAGTCGTTTGCAGGATTTGTTTAAAAAAAAAAAGCAATATATCAACTGCACTTTATGAAGTCGTGCTATTGCACACAGGATTGTTGATTAGTCTGTGCGCCAGCGGATCTGACCCTTCGTAAATTTGAAATCACATCTTCTATGTGGAGACTCTTATGATTCATACCAAACAGTTAGGTGAATATGTAGGCTACAAGGTGCTGCGAGAGCAGCACATTTGATCAGGATATGCCCATTTTACAAGCATGGTTGTTGTTTGCGGCATTTGTTTTAAAACAACAATATATCTACTGCGCTGTATGAAGTGCTACCATTGCATAATCGAACGTTTGATCAGTCTATGCGCCAGCTGATTTGACCTTTCGTAAATATTTGAAATCTCGCCTCCTGTGTCGAGACAATTATTTCTTAGTCTGAACAAAGTTAGGTAAATATGTAGGCAACAAGGTGCTGCGAGTGCAGCACATTTTATCAGGACATGTCCATTATACTAGCGTAGTTGTTTGAAGGTCGTCAAGTGAATATGTGTTTCGCTCCTTTAAAACAATACATATTTCCATAACACGACAGGTCGGAAAATATCCGGACTTTTTGCTCTCCTAAAAACCGTTGCATATTTTTCAAAAATTCTTTTTATCACTTTTTAAAGTGTTGCCCATTGCTGAGGTACCGATTAACAGCTGAAATGAAAGCTGCCCTTGGCTCCTACTCGCTTCCAGCGAGCTTTTTTTTTTAGTTCTGGAAACAATTAAAATCGCAGGGAAGTGTTTGTGTGTTTGTGTGTGTGTGTGTGTGTGTGTGTGTGTGTGTGTGTAGGGGTGGGGGTGGGGAGTTAGTGGGATAAGGTGCAAGGATGTATGCAGGGTTGGACAACAATTGCCATTTGAAGGAGATGATAAGTTCTGATGTAGAAGAGGGGCATTGTCATACAAAAGAGTGACACCGGGTTGCAACACGTTTAGTTTTTCTTTGATTGTTTTTCAAAATTATTTCCAAATAGTATCTAGCAGTCAGTTTGACCGTTTGGCATGAATTAGCCAGTATTATTCTTCCTGATCCCACCCCGTCCTCTCATAAAAAAGCATAACCTTGACAGCAGAAGCAGACAGAGTAAACGTCTTAGGAGGTGGGGAACCAATTCGTTTCCATTGCTTTGACTGAGGTTTTGTTTCAGGTTTAGCATGATGAGCAAACATTTCATCCACTGAGACAATACAGTTCAAAAACTTATTTTCATCGTGGTTAAAACGCGCGAAATGTTCTTTTGCAATGGTCACCCGGGCTGCCTATTGATCTTCTGTCAGCTGTTTCGGCACCCATCTTGCACTTACTTTGCTCATACCTATTTTTCGTGTAAAATCCTTTTTTGCTGTTGCTTAACTGATAAGCTATCTCCTGCAATGTCACTTTGCGATCTTTGCTGATAATGATAAAAGCTTCCACATTTGCGACCATTGTAGGGGTTACTGCCCCAAAGAGCCTCGCTGGCCTAGGGTTGTCCCTCACGCTTGTCCTGCCCATCCTAAACTGCGAAATCCTGCTATAAAATGTTAAATAGGATTAGCATGTTGTAGAAAACATTTCTGCAGCCTTTGAAATATGTGGTAAGGTTTTTCACCATCTGAAGTCAAGAAATTTATTGCAGATATCTGTGCCTCTAGCTTAGAGTCCATGATAGCCAAACACATACCTTGTTTAAACGCTCAAAACTTCGCGTATACACACTTCTAAAAATAACTGACCGACCTATATGCGTTTAAGTGTAGTTTTCGCTCGTGTGTAATATAAAATAAAAAAAAAAATATTGAATATGAAAAAATATAATTAACAACGCAAACAAATGTCACAATGGTTAGTCAAAGTGAAATAATTGTCGATCGGACAGCAAGCGGGCGCTTATATAAAATTGTCAGAATTTTTATCTGAAAAGTTTCAGTTTTAGGTCGAGAAATTTTCAATATATTTAAATATGCGTGTTTTCGTAATGAGAAATTTAATAGAAAAGCTCCGCAAGCGGAGGCATCATGCGCTCATGGCAAGTAATATGATGTAGCACATACACTGACTCCTGTACAATTCCGTGCTCTGGATATAAACTGTAAGTGGAGCTCGTTTGAAACAAAATAAAAAAAAAACATTCAAAAGGGTGTAACTCTGCTAATATTTGGTGGACTGTAACCTCGAAGCAATTTGCGCTTCTCCACATCATGGTGTAACTATTTATAAAGTTTCAGCGAGTGGATATAAACTATAGGAGGAGTTAGTTGGAAAAGATAAGTTTACATAAATTTTCAAAGGGCATAATTCTGCTAAAATGTGCAGTGCTGTGACCTAGAAATAATATGCACTGCTCGACCCCCATGGTCTAACAATAAGTCAAGTTTAAGCTTGATCGTATGTACACTGTAGGAGGAGTTTGCCGAAAACGAAAAGTTTACAGAAATTTTGAAATTGACATAAACGGCTAATATTTGGTGTACTGTCACATTCTATTTTGTCCTTCAAAGTAAGAATACTAGAAAAAATATAGCACCCTACTAACAATCCCAGTCTGAGCACGCCACTTCGTAGACAGCATGAGGAATTCTGGATCAGAGAATTTAGCACTGCAGCACGATACGGTTGCAATGACAAAATAGATTTCGTAAGGAATCTTACCAGCCCAAGATGCAGCTCAGTTAATGTGATGAGGCTCTTTGGCAGCTCTCAAAGCCGTAAGAGACGTCATGGACATCAACACTACAATCGTCCTAAGTTTCATGCTGATGTCACATTTGACTTCGCTCTTTGCAGAAGGAAATTGTGGATACATAAACATACGTTCCAAATTCTCCTGAATATAAGCTGGTTGCAATCATTTTAGATGTTGCTAATTTTAGGTTGTGAAGACTGTTCAAACAGTTTCTCCAGAAGAGACTCCCACTCGTGATTTTCTGAAACTTGACTTCAGAAACAAAGGTTTTGACGCCGTTAACATTAGCAATATCCTGAACCATAAGAAAGTGACTTCAACCATACCAGCAGAGCCCACCCATCATCTCCTACAGTTATTTGTCTCCCATTGCACCTAAAATTTCAATTACAAAAACGTGCTGCAAGGGCTAAATACTGCGAACATTACTCGAAACCCCTCAGCGTGTTCCTGTAAAGCATCGGAGTTCTGCTATAACACAGCCGGTCACATCATAACAGGAGACCTCAATTTAGTCAGAATTAGCAAACTCAGGGACATTCTTTCCAAAGGTCCAAAATACAGGGGGAAAGCAGGTCTTTTACCTGGAAACAGAATTCCAAATTAATGTTAGATTCTGTTGAATAGTATGCACGATGCTAGCCAAGAAAGATGACGTGGCGGGTGATACCCTTTCTGATTTGGTTAAAACGGTAATGTACTTGGTAGACGTGTCTCAGTACTCAGCAGAACCATGTCTCGCCGACATGAATCGGTGTTTGATGATCAAGACGTTGCGGCTGAGTTAGCTGAAATACATGAAAAGCTTGTCGTTGTTCCAGCCGACAAGGCATCTACAACATTGTGTTTGTTTGCAAAACACATTATATAAAATGCTTAATGGAAGAGCTTGGTATGAGTACTATGACTGGAAATCCTACATATAATCTTACTGCTATGCCCAAGGACGAACTTCTACAAAACCACCATTCGGTGATGCTGACATTCGGAATTTCCCTCCCAGAGGAAGATATTGACCTTTCCAAATTGTATTGGAGTCCTAAACTTCACAAGAATCCGTACAAGCAGAGATATATTGTAGATTCGGCTAAGTGCTCAACCAAGCCTCTTTCTAAGATTCTAACACGGATCCTAACCGCAGTTTAAGAAGGCCTTCAGAAGTATTGTGACACTGCATATGCCAAAGAGCTTTTAGAAAACCTGAAGACACAATCTCTTCATTACGTCAACAGTATAAAATCTTTCGATTTCTCTACTCTGTACACAACTACATTTGTATTCCTCATGATAGATTGAAATCTAAATTAACTAAATTATCAAACAGTGTTTCTTCCATAAGAATGGTAACCGCCGCTTTCAGTATGTTGCCATTGGCTACAAAGACACATACTTCGTTTGGGATTACTCTGATGCAACACAAAAATACTCAGATGCAGATGTCATAAAAATGCTGGAATATCTAATCGACAGTATTTTTGTGGAGTTCGGCGGACGGATATATTATAGCAAACAATCGGTATACCAATGGGTACAAACTGTGCACCGTTGCTTGCCAATTTGTTTTTACACTCACTCGTATGAGGCGGAGTTTGTACAAAGTCTCCTCAAAGCAGGCAAGAAACACCTTGCACAGCAATTCAATTTCACCTAGAGATATATAGGTGATGTATTGTCTCTAAAAAAAAACACAAAATTTGCAGAGTATTTGGAATTCATCTATCCACGTGAACTTGAAATAAAGGAAACGACGGAGACTGCAGCCTCCTTCTCATACGTGGATTGTTATCTCTACATTGACAGTGGAAAGCTTACTACTAAGCTTTATGACAAACGGGATGACTTCAGTTTTCCCATTGTTAACTTTCCATTTCTGAGCAGTAATATCCCTTCTGCACCAACATACGGCGTTTACGTATCGCAGTAATCCGTTATGCCAGAGCCTGTACAAATTTTCGGGACTTCATGGAGCGTGGGAAAGTGCTCACTACAAAGTTGTTGGGCCGTGGGTATCAAAACACCAAACTGGTAGCAACACTTAAGAAGTTCTATGGGAGACATCATGATCTGGTCAATCCCTACAATGTGGCAGTTTTCAGAATGGTTTCTGATGTTTTTACCAATGACAAGCCATAAGTAGACTTCCAAAATCCCGGACGTACGCTTTTACCTGCATTTCCTTCGTTCAGGCCTGTGGGCATAGTGGGGAAGCTTGCTTACTATCCGCGGACACCTGATTACACCCTTTATTCTTGGGTCCATGTCTCTTAGTCTGAACATTCTGATTCGTCCTTCGTTTACGGATTTATGAGATTGATTTATGGCTTGGGTACCATGACCACAACTAGCCTAAATGATTTGCGCTGCTTCAAATCATACTGGAACTATTTACAATGTTTCAGCTTGATCGGATGTGAACTATGAGAGGAGTTTGCTTGAAAAGAAAAGTTTACAGAATTTTCAAAGGGGCATAGCTCTGCTAATAAATGGTGGACTGTTACCTCGAAAACAATTGCACTACTGTATATTATGGTCTAACCATAAATCAAGTTTCAGCATGATCGGATGTACACTGTAGGGGGAGTACTTTAGCTTGATTGGATGTAAACTGTAGAAGGAGATAGCCGGAAACTAAATGTTTACAGAAATTTTTAAAGTGGCTTAATTCTGGTAAAATTTGTTAGACTATAACCTCAAACAAATATACGCTGCTCCATATCTTGGTCTAACTATGAATTAAGTTTCAGCTTGATCCGATATAAAATGTAGGAGAAGTTTTCCGGAAACGAAACGTTTACAGAAATTTTCGAAAGAGCATAACTCTGCTAATATTTGTGGACTGTAACCTTGAAACAATATGCTCTATTTTACATCAAGGTCAAACAATAAACCAAGTTTCAGATTGATCGGATGTACACTTTAGGAGGAGTTAGCCGGAATAGAAAAGTTTATAGAAATCTCCAATGGGGTAAATATTTGGTTGAAAAAATCACGACACAATATGCGTTACTCCACATACTCTAACCATAAATCAAATTTCAGCTTGATCGGATGTAAACTGTAAGAATAGTTAGCCGGAAACTAAAGTTCAGAGAAAGTTTCAAAGAGGCATAACTCTGTTTATATTTAATGGACTGTAACCCCGAAGCAATATGCGCTGCTCCACGACATGGTCTAACTATTAACCAAGTATCAGCTTCACCGGATGTAAACATTGGAGGAGGAGATAGCCGAAAATGAGAAACGTTTACGGACAGCCGGACGGATGCAGGACTCGTAACATAATACGTCTCATTTTTTTCAAACGGGCGTATAATAATAATTCTTTAATTTAAGGATTTAGCAGGACAAAAATATTCATTTTTGCAACAGTCATTCTGCTTTTAGTCCGTAGTTATATATATATTAGCTATATATACATGGTGGTTGCCATAGGCCTGTTGTCCTGGTGCGAAGGGATTTCAATTACTTTTATTGTCACTAAGCCTTATGTTGGGCTGTCTATCTCTGATATCATTTATAAATCTGTGGGCTTTATTTGCAAAGCTATAATGCATTATTTGCACATTATAGATTTTCATAAATTTTTCATCTAACAGCTTTGCTAAAAGCACAACATTTCTTGAACGCTGAATATAACCTCCTTTCATGATAGTAGGTGTTGATGTCATTGTATTGTAAAATTATGGGGATTTTGCTATCTGCCATCTAAGATTTAGTTTATGTTCCCTTGAATGTAGCAAACAGACGCCATAAAACAGAGAAAAATATAAGGTTTTATTGAAGAGTTTTGATTCATAAAAATGCAAGTGTAAAAAAAAAAAAAAAAAAAAAAAATGCAGTGTTTTCACTAAGCCGACCGACCCTGTTTCAAACATCCGACTCTGCTATTTTTTTATCAATAAAATGCAAAATAAAAAAGTAAAGCACCGACCTTCAACAAAATACCTGTATTTTTATTGAATTACAGGCCTGATCCTATTCTTTTCTGGATAAAAAATAAAACAAAAATAATAATAATAAAAAAAAGCTTCTCCTACCTACCAACTATTTTGTTTCAGCATGTTAGTGGAAACACAGCTATTTTTTACGCCTAAACTGAATTCTGGTGTATTTAATTTATTAATATTTACTCTATTTCCTTTTCTGATATAGTTTTCATCTTTTATCTTTATGATTTTGTTTACTTTTATTAGTGATCCATGACTGGGACACTACTTCATGTTTTGTGAAACTGAAATGACTATAAAGAGCGATAGATTAGACCACTACTAACTTTGCTTTTTATTATTCTTATATTAATCTGTTGCAATAAGATATACTTTATTCTTTGTCACTACCATTTTAGAAATCAGTATAAGTGTTTTTCCCATACATCACGAAAACATGCCTATATAATTTTGACCCCCTAAAACCCGACTATTATATAGTAAAACTGTGGTTTACAGGGGTATACATTATTTTTCTTATTTCTGCTCAAACACATAGATTGTGGGTACTCGTTAGAACCGCCTCGCCAAGGCGGTTCTAACGAGTACCCACAATCTATGTTTTGAGCAGAAACTTGAAAAATATCATAGTTTTTATCTGAAAATTTTCAGTTTTTGGCGGTGAAATTTTCTGTATATTTGAAATAGGCATGTGTTTAATGTTTTATCTGCAGCATCTAGTAGAGTCTTCATGAATTTGTCATGTGCCTTAGGGCTTTTAGTGATCGGCTAATGACATTCAAACCCAAAGTACCAAATGACAAATGCAATATGTGCACAACAGCCGGCCACGCTAGTCCCTGATAGCCATAGATGGTATTTATTCTTGAGTTGTGTTCCATCCACTAATTATATGATTTGCTACTAGTATGCCTTGGACGAATATGTGTTTTGATAACACCGTCTCCTTCCTCTTTATTAATGGGGATGGTTGGGTGGTGCGAAGGTGTCGTGTATCTTACGTCACCGGGGCGTCCGACTGATATTGGCTTACATTTGGGCAAGGCCTGCTATCCTTGTAGCAGGTAAGGGTAGAGAGGGAATGTTTTTATTTCTGCTATGTCTTCACTTTCATTCCTGTTCCTCTTTCTTCCCTGTCCTTCTCTTTCATCTCTTCTACTATCTCTTCTATCTCTCTTCTCCCTTTCTCTGGGAGACGACACAAAATGACCCACAAGGGTTGACGTGTCGTTAAACCCCAACACAATAACAATAAAAAAATCCTCTTTATTAATCATAATTTCGTATTTTTTCTTCTGAAAGGTGTTCAGTGTATGAACTTGCCTGACTACTTTGATACATACCATTGTAATATGTCTGAATTCAGTTTCATTAATCTGTGGGAAGTCGGCAAATTCAGACACCATTTTTTGTCCAAATTATGTGTTTCTTATCCCATTTGTTTTCAATGACTTTATGCTGCAGCCTATTAGCCACTTTTGGTAGAGTCATCATTTTCTCATCGCAATGACAGCATCTGATTCTAAACTTGTCACCGGGATAGGTCTAAAAGTACTGCATATTAATCAGACAATTCTGACATAATCGCCGGCATCAGGTATTTGTGAATTTAAAAGTACATTATTTAATACATACTATAGTTTGATACGGCCATTTGCATATTCGACCACACATCTCATTTTGGTGACAAGTCTAGATTCATTTACTTCTTTTGTACTGTGTTTATCAGAGTTATTTTAAAATGAGACATTTAAGTCTTAATACCACAGTTGTTTAGTAACTCTGTGACATCCCTATCTCCTCGATGAACTATAAGTACACTGTATCGCCCTCACTTCCCAGCTGCAAAGCAATGCCCGAGACCAGTTAGTATAGGCATCTGTTGCTATGATCATCTTTGGTTTTAACGACCTTTGCGCACCAAATATGACCGCCGTTGAAAAAAAAAAAACATATGATTATCACTTTCCTCAATGTATATGTAAGTATCATCATCTACAGTAATTGCTACATCTGTCTTAGACTCACCAAATAATACTCTTACGAATTCAGTGGTATGGTCTTGAATTACATTATTTCTGTCAATGTGTGGAAGACCAAGGTACTTTGGAACAAAATTAGTCATTAGACTGATTCTAGCTGAACAAATTGCCTTACTGCAGCTGTATTTCTCTACGCCAAACAACATAAAAATGACAATTAAGAACAAAACCAGCCCTTAGCTCCACAAGTAGTATGCAATGTCAGTTTAAGTGCTCCTTATTGATGAAGAACGTAAAGATGAGACACATTTATCGATAAGTTCTTTTGCTATTCCAGATAACCGATTTGTTTTAAGTCTCGCCTTGTGTTATTTTGTTCTTGTGTTTTAAGTCCTTTCAACATAGCGATTACCTCGCTTGGGGAAGAGAGAGCTAATCTTAATGCTTTTAGTACGTTTGTTCAGTTTGCGCTTATTTGGTTTTGTCTGTTTCCTCTTCCTCTTTTCTGGAGAGGGCTGCGGCTTGTGATTGTGACACATCCTGAACTTTTCTCTTACCTTTAGTTTTTCTCATATTGTCTGTCATTGCACCATCACAGTCAAAATTCAAAGTTTTAGGTCTTTTGATTTCTACTAAGCGCAACTCATGCAAAAACTTTGTTATCTGATCACCTTTGGCATTCACAAAGGATGCTCATGACGTGATTATGTTACAACACTCTTCTTTGATAGCGTCACCCTTTAAATGAACGACATAAGCTCTTGTGCCGTCAATCTTCATTATTCCCGTTTTGATAAAAATGTTTGTCATTTATTTTGGTGTCAACTTTGTCAATTGTGCAGAATTCTTTTTACGCCTCTCTTTTTGACACACGACACACTTAACAGACGAATATGGTGCTGGTGGGATATTCAGTTTAATCTTATTCTTAGGGGGTGATAATTGGTTTTGTTTGTTTGTGTTGAGGTTTTACGGCCCAGTCTACCCAATGGGGTCATGTCGAGTGCGGTCAGTTTACCTAACCACACGTTTACTGGGCAGGCTTAGTCCTCTAAGCGGTTAACCAGTATTGTGCACATTCTTTCGCCAGAAACTGACAACTGCCCTTCTTGAATCAGCGGAAGGGAGAGAATGACCTTAGAAAATATTGCATGATCAATCTCCACGAAAGAATGTTGCCGACATCGGTGGGGGTTGAACCTGCGACCTCCTGGTCTCCAGTCGGACGGCGCATCCAACTAAGCCACCGAGGCCGGCCGGTGATAATTGGTCCAGCCAGATGTATCAGAGAGGCTACCATTTTCATTGGAAAAATTTCCGCACAAAGGAGAACTCTCTCACTAACCTTTCCTTTTTAGACCCGATGGCAAATCAGAAACATTATGTTTATTGAGTCTTCTAATACGGGCCAATTGCCCATATTTAATTTTGTAAACTATGCAGATTTTGCCTCTTGTTTTTTTTCCATCTTGTACATAAAAATGCAAGTTTGTTTATACAATAATTACATTCCCTAGGTAAATGGTTAGATATAAAGTCGAAGATAAATATTTACCAAACAAGTATATATGATCAACATACAACAGATAAAATATGAAATCAACTAAGTACAGATAAGTAGATTCATTTTACAAACAATTAAACAACAGTACGAGTAACAAAAAGTTCTGTCACTGATAGGCTTCTTTAGTTTTATGCCAAGTATATTTTAAATGCCTCACTACACTTGAATGGTGTGTTGAAGAGCTAACGATACCCGTTTATTTCGTGCAAATTGCTTTCCAACTGACAGAGTTATTTTAAATTGAAATCGATGCGGTCATATACACTGACCAATTTACTTGTTACATTGGAACATGGACCAAGCAGAGGATGGTCAGGAGTCCACCTTTTACATGACAACGCCTCCTCTCAGAAGTGTGAAGTTGTTAGGTCTTTTTGGCTTCTGAAAAGGTGAAAGTTTTAAACCATCCACCTTATTCACCTGACCTGAGTCCCTGTGAATTCTTTTTATTTCCAAGGCTTAAGAAAATGCTTTCTTGACATAAGTATACGTCTAGAAGTTCCCTTGGCAGCGCTATTTATCAGTGTCTCAAACAGATACCAAAAGAAGACTATCTGTTTTTCGCGACTGGGTAAAAAGGTTACAAAAATGTGTTTCAGTAAAGGGGGAATACTTTGAAAGTTTGTAATAAAAATATGTTTGATAAAACGTAACACTGAAGTAATCCGAACCCAGTGACAAAACTTTTTGCTGGACCCTCGTATCAAAATTAGCACATGTACAAATATCCAGTAAATGGACATTTCTTTTCCTTAACAGTAAATGCAGTAAACAGTCACACTTCTACAAATACAAAAATGATCTGTGACTTAATTGAACACAGATGGTTCCTGAAAATATGCACAAATAGTAACAAGTGAACAAAAATGCAGAAAACGTCCAGTAAATAGATAGATTTCCTAAACAATACAATGTAGTAAACAGTTAGACTTAATCAGTCACTACAGATGATTTATGAACTCAGCTGAGTACATATGAGTAGAAAAACCATGTAAAACAGTAATAGTATCAAAGACAATGAGTGTAAAATGTCCAATAAAATGCAGTTAAATGCAGTTAGTAGTCATGCTCAGCAAACACAAAGATGAACTGAGACTTCAACTGAACATAGATGGTTCCTGACAGCAAAAGCACTGCAAAGCGGGGTAATATACGCACGTTTGGTATTTTACAATGGTACCACATCTATATAACTGGACAATGGACAAATGCGTAAACATGTTGACTTTCACAAATGTACGCTCGTTAGTTTCCGTATGGTTACCCAATTATGGCGCGAAGAAGGATAGTCATCAAAATGATAAAAACCAAAAAAAAAAAAAAAAAATAAAAAAAAAAACTATAAATAAATAAATAAATAAATAAAAAAAAGAAGTAACTCAGTAACTGAGAAAGAATTGTTTTGTAGGCAATGCACTATCTTAACCTCATTCACATTGTTAAAAAATTCGTCAAGATTTTCCATATAGTTACCTAGTTATTGCACGCATTAGGGTAGTGTGAAAAAATGTCAAAGGGAAGCAAAACTTTGCATAAACTGGGAAAGAGAGAGAGAGAGAGAGACAACAATCTCTTTTTGTACGCGACACACTGTCTTGATTCGATACACATTGTTGTAAAGTTTCATCAATTTATTCCATAAGATTATGTATTTATGGCACACACAAGGATAATGTGAAAAACAAAACTTATCTAAGGGAAGTAACTAAAAACCTAAGGAAAGGAGTGCAAATTTTTTGCATGTGACACGCCGTCTTAACCTCATATACATTGCTATAAAATGTAATCAATCTATTTAATAAAGTTACATGACACGTACAAGGGCAGTCAAAAATTTAACCAAAGGGAAGTTACTGAGAAACTGAGAAAGGGAGAGCAATATCTTTTGTACGTAACACACCGCCTTACTCATATACCGCCTTACTCATATACGTCAGATCCAATCAAAGGGCAGTAACTCAGAAGGTAAGAAAGGGAGAGCAACTTGTTTGCACGTGACATGCCGTCTTGAGCTCATATACATTATTCCGACGTTTCATCAAGATATTCCATACGGTTACCGAGTTATGATGCGCATAAGGATGTCTGAAAAAAAATCAGAGGGAAGTAACTCAGAAACTAAGAAAGGGAGAGCAATCGTTTTTGTACGCAACACACATTCTTGGCAGATTTCTATAAGGTTTCATTAAAAAATTCCATATGGACACCTTATTATGGCATGCATAAAGATAGTGTGAAAAAAATAATCAAAGGAAAATGCTTGGAAACTAAGCAATGAAAGCAACCTTTTAGTACGTGATAAACCGTCTTAACCTCATTCACATTACTATGAACTTCCAAATGGTTACCTGCTCATGGTACGCACAATGTCAGTCAAAAATTTAATCAAAGGGAAGTAACTCGGACATTTAGAAAGGGAGAGCATTCTTTATTTGTACTCGACACACCGTCTTAACCTCATACACATTCCGTTCTGGCCGTTCTGCTTGGCGGATATTACGGCGTCATAGGATTATGTGCGCTGGAGTGCACAGTAGTAATTTACCTGATTGTATATTTTAACGCTCTAAGTAAAAAATTCAGCAGACGACATATTGATATATTTTTCTCAGAAAAACAGGATTTGACACAGACAGGTGGTTCACCCCCCAGGACTGGGATGTGGGTGTAAAGAATTCTACCCAGCTCCCGGGGTTTAAAGTACCGTGGACCGACATTTGCTGAATCTGCCCATAAGCATGGTAAGGGTTCTTATAAAATGTGTGTAAAGGATTACTTGTATCGAATCTCTATTGAATACCGCTGGTTTCCTGCTTCGGCATTGAATACCGCTGGTTTTCCGCTTCCGTTTATTGCACTAAAACACTCCAAGCTTTTATGTGTTAAATTTACAGATATTTATCGCCCTACGGGGCACTGTACAGGTTTAAACGTAGCGCTACGACCCATTCCCATCCCTTGCCGGCACTTCTAGTAAGCCTCTAACGACTTTCGCCTCAATCATAGATAGATACTGAAGGCAGGAGTGGCCGAGCATTGGACGTATGAGAGGTCCTGGTCAAGAAAAAGCCCCTCCCCCCACAGACACAGAGAAAAGATTTAAAAACGAAAAAAATGACCTGGACCTCGGGGCGGCTTTTGCTGAATTTTTGTGCGTGAGATCGAATCCCGGCGACGGAATTTTTCTTTTAATGCTTCAACTTAATAAACTCGTCTGCTGCTCAAAGGGTTGGACCAGCCTGCGCTGTTTTTTTAAATGCTTCCACTATTGCTGCTCAAAGGGGTTGGACCAGCCTGCGCTCTTTTTTTTAAGCTCGCCAGATGCTTATCGAGAGGTACCACTGGTATCAGCTTTGTTGAGCTCTTCCAAGAGCTTAGTATGGTCCGTTAGCATCGCCTCGTCTCTCATGAGGCGTAGGAGCTGGTTTTTTTCGGTCTCGGACAAACCGCCCTCTTTCTGACGCCCACGGCGAATCTCAGCCTTCATTCGGTCGTACTTTTCGACCTCAGAGAGAATCAGGCGAAACTCCTCCGCGTCGGTCAGCGCGGTCGAAATGCGGTCTGCGATTGTGTTTAGCTTCGACTCAGCTAAGACACGGATCTGGTCATGTTTCCTAGCTTTGACTCCAAGCCTCCGACCAATGAATTTTCCGCCGGCTCCCAGCAACCCACACACAATCGCTCCAGCCTGTAAGCCAACGGCAACAGGCACCGCGATGATCGTTGACAAGAGTCCAATGCCAGAAGCAGCCAACCCTGCGCTAGCCGCTGTGAGCGCAGTGTCGTCCGTCTGCGACGTTGGCACCGCGCCGGTATTTCTTGTACAGCGAGGCTCTGAACTCCCGTTCCTTTTCGAGGCAGAATCTGACCTCGGCCACGTGCTGGTCGGTGATTGTCTCCATTCGTCTCAAGTGGTGGGTAAAGTCCCATCGTGCTTAACTATCACCGCTGTCGGACAAGTTCAAATGGTCGAGGACCACCGAGCTTTGGTCTGAGGTGAGGTCTGCGGGAGTGAACCTCAGCCTTTTGAGCTCGACCAGACCAACATGGATCTTGATATCCAGAAAGCGGTGCTCAGCTTCATGCCGGACACCCCTTCCCCAAAGGTAAAGCGCACCAGAGGTCGCTCCCGAACTCTGATGAAGGCCTCAAGTTCTTTTTGCGCGTGCGCGCTGGTCCATTTGAGCTTAAAGCCGGGCAAAACTTCGACGAAGTCGTCGGGCGGGTCTCCGAGGATGACCTCGAGGAGGATTGTTGATGTGGGCCCTTTTTCCGCGCCGATGATTCCCGCTGGAGAGAACTCGGATACCATTTTTATAATCCCCTCCCGGCTATTACTTGTTTTCAGCGTGTACTGCTCAAAAATGACCATGATTTTGGTCTCATTAACGTAGGAACACAATCGGTTACCGGCATTTGTCACCTTCCGAACCTGAGTTCTCGCCCCGTTGCGACGTAGGGAGAAAAGACTCGAATGTCGATCAGCCACCCCCGTCTGTTGTGTGGGGTCTGCAAATGCCACCCACTTGCTCCCGGTAAACGCCAGCTGGTGGAGCCGTCTGGGGACGGCATATGAAACATCGACGTCGCTCAACTCTCCGAGCTTCTGCGCCCCACCTCCCTCTCGGGTGGTGACCTTTTGTCGTTTGTAAACCCCGTCGGACAGCTCGAAAGCGTACAGCTGGCCCTCTTCTCCACCCTTGTCAAAGCCTTCCGTGTCCCCGAGATCGGCTAAAGCCACCCCGGCGCATTTCCTGGCGCTCCCTGGGCCACCCGCGTCACCCATTTCCTCTTATGTGTAGGACTGCACTCAAATAGTCGAAACCTAAATTTCTGCCGCCCGTGTCTACTATCATGAGCGCCAGCTGTGAAAGAGGCCCCGATGCCAGCCGTTTGTACTGCAAGACGGGGAATGTCTCCGTCCGACAACCCCCCCACCCGCACCTTTCGTTCTCGACGGGGATGGATTTCAGCAGTGTGGAGGGGCGACCGTTGTGGAGGTTCTCCGACGTACTGACCTCGGCAAGATGCACGCAGATCTCCCGATGGATGGCTAGTTTGTGTGGCTCGTCTGCCGTGTACGTCTTGCCGGGCTCGAATGTCTCTAGAGAGAACCTTAGGAGTTTGGCCAGCCCGCTGTTTGACACCAGACGTTTTTTTGCAGCTGTCGCGGCTCCAGAGTCCAGCTATCACGATCTCGTTGTTGTTGGCCTGGACATTGCCCGGGCGTAGCTGCAAGCGGCCGGTCGGGGGAGGCAAACGGAGTTTAGCACCCAAAGGCCGGAACGCCTCTTCGTCCAGCTCGACAACGTTGTAGTACCCGTCAGGTATCATCAGCGTTGTGTGCCCCTTTGAGACCTGATTGTTCCCTAGTACGGCGCTGATGTTAGACCATGGTGGTAATACGTGAGCTCACAGAGAGCGACCTCCAGCCCCCCACACGCATGCTGGGAACAGAGACCGGTTCCCCATTTTGAATGTCGGTGAGTGTGACGTACATAATGATGGACAAGAGGGCCTACTCGTTCAAAAGCTCTGCAACATATCGGGCGGGGGCCATTTCAAAGAGAAGCAGGCGTCTCTGGCCAGCCAGAAGATTATGGTTGATGAGGAGGGAGGTGACTTTCAGGCCTCTTTCACAGACATCTTCGCACAGTACCAGAACCCCCCACTCACCGGGGATATCGCTATGGCAAACAAGGCTTTGAATTCCTGGAGAACCACTCCTTTCGATTGGTGGCAGTACCACCTAAACTTCGCGGTTTGGTGCGCCACCGCCGGATGTGGCGTCTCGATTGAGGACCACATCCAAGCCACAGATCCGCTCCTTGCGAGTCTGTATCGCTTCCATGTTTACTTCACTACTAGGCGTATTCTTGAGGAGCTGCAAGTCGTCCTTCCCGGAGAAAAAATCTCATTCTTGGTATCTGAACACCTTCGATGCCAGGGCCCAGAAGCGGCTTTGCACCGTTCGGCGTGTCCCCGGAAACGGACTGGAGACAAAAGCTAGACAACGGGTGCCAAGGCCTAGGAGCACGTATATGGAGCCGTCGGGCGCCTACCGGCATGCGCACTACTCCGATGGCCCCTTCTTCCACCCGAAGGACGCCATACGCCATAACCGGGACATATCAAGGACGTGGACGATGTTCATTCTCGATAAATCAGAAGGCTTTACGCAAGCAGGTGTGGAACGGCTCAATGATAGTATACGGACGTATGTGTGGGCTATCCTGGGAGCGCAAACCCAGACGCGCTCGAACATTCTCAAGGCCGGGACGGGGTTCGACGCTCAAAAGCAGCTCCTGGCCAACGTCGAAGACGCCATCGCCTCGCCCGTCGACATCCCCAGCAGCATCGCTCGCTATCAGAATACGCTCCAGTATGCATCAACCCCTCTGGACTTCGTCTTTGGGATTGGGCTCTACCTCACCCCAAGCGACATGACCCTCCACCCGGGCAATGTCCAGGGCTACAACAACGAAATCGTGATCGCTGGATCTGAAGCAGCCATCGGCCACAACCAGGGGATTAACGAATCTGAACAGATCGGCAAGACCGCAGGTGATAAGTCCTTCGAAGGAAAAATCGCAGCACCAGCCGGGACTGATCACAAGGGGCCACCGAGTGGCAAACCCGCAGCTGACCCTGCGGGTCATGCTGGTCCCGTTGCTGACCCGCAGGGTCAAGAACAACACGCGTCTGGTCGCGCGGCCGCGACAAGCAACGAAGAAAAAAAAAACGACTCTCATAGCCGCAGGGGTTGGGTTTGACCTAGAGGCGCTTTGGTTAGTATCTCGCTAGCCAGTCCTATGCGGCCAAGAGAAGAAGCGCCCCCACGCTGATGATCAAGGCGCACAAATTGTCAGCTAGCCAAGTCGGGGTTTTTCAAAGCGCGCTCAGAAGCCAAGAGACTATTGACCCGATGATGCCGGGCAGGGCCGCAGCGGCCTTGACGGCCAAATTGGCCAGGGCACGCTCAAGGGCCTATAAGTGCTTTTTTACCCACTCCTTGAACCCGCCCTTGTCGGGTGGCCTGGGAGTCTTCGACGGCACTGGCGCACTTTCCCCACCGGTGAGCGCAAGCATGAGTGTCGAGATCGCCATGCCGATTGCTGTGAGGATGCTCACGATCGTTATCCCCTGTTCGCGGAAGAGAGTTCGAATTCGCTCAGCCAGCGTCTTGTCTTCATGGAGAAGCCGCCTGATGGTCTCACGAATTCCGTTGATCTGGGACCGGAGAGCTGCTTTGTTCGTGGAGAGGGCTTCGAGCCTCGCCTGCCTTTCAAGTTCGATGTCGGAGAGCTCGCCCTGCAGCCGTCTCATTCCGTCTCTAATCTCCTGTTGATCTCGGCGTCATCCGTTTCCGTCAGTTTTTGGCGCTCCCGGGCCAAGTGCTTTTCGACCGGATTTCCGGTCGTCGGCATCTGACAGCTTCGCCAAGTTGTTAGCGAGCTCATCTCTCATTCTCGTCATGGCCTCTCTTACTCCAGCCAGTTCTCTTGCCGCCTGGGTCGCCCAGGCGACGTCCATTGGCGGATCATCGATTGTCTTCAAGGCGATCTCGACATCTCCCGTTGTCCCAATGACGTCGTTGGTCGCGCCGGAGAGGTCCTTCAGCTCGATGGATTCAGTGTTTTTCGGGAGGGTTTCCTCTGCATTCTGAAGTGTTTCCACAGCCTTTTTCATCGAGCCGTGATATCTTTGATCTATAACCAGTGAGCCCTAGTGATCTCCGAAGCGCATTTGTGCCACCTTCTCCGTATCTTGTGGCCAGTGTTGATAGGAGTAGAAACCGGAATCCTCCCCTCGTCGCAGAGATAGAGTCGTCAGGTGTCCAGTAGAGTGTTTTGCCGTCGTCATCAATCCCAAACTGGCTATAGTCGATCCTGCCTTCGGGGCGCAACCCATAGGCACGCTTCACTTCGTTGTAGAAAGTATCAACCAGGCGCTCCTTCTGGGCCTCAAGTTATGCCTATTCATCTCGCAGGTCCTGAAAAAGGTCCCCGGACGTGTTTAGCTGTCGCTGGACGTCCAGCGGGGGAGGGGGAGGGGGGTCCATGGAGGGGAGGTCGGGGAAGTCATAATCATCGTCTATTGCAGTGGCGTCCTCGGGGTCGAAAGTGGGGTTTTCGAAATCCATCGCGGTCATTTGAAGGTTGTTGCGTAGGTTCAAATACACACACACCATGGCTTCGAACAAATTCGGACGCAATCTTAATCCTTATAGGTGCCTCCGCGAGCCCCTGGGGGTCAAAGGAGTGCGGCAGTCCGCCGTGATTACAAACAATCAGAGCACGATTGATCAGAATCAACAGCTGCTGGTTCGATCCCGAACCCCGGCGCGCACGACGTGATCGTTCCAGGGTCTGCCCGCCTGGCCTTCAGAATCACGCTGGTTAATGAAGATGCGAAACGGACCGTGGTTCAGAACCTGGGCCGCACAATCGTGAAGAAGACCGTGATCAAGATCTCCGGCAACTAGTTGATGTCCGTCGACGATAGTGACGTCTGCAACTGTTACGGCGATCTCTGGAAGACGGCCTCGGGGAGGAAAAATGACCAGTACCAAGGCATCGATACGTCTGGTAACCGAAACACAACACAGATTCGCATCGATGCCGGAAACAAAGATGAGGCACTGGCAGCCGACAAAGCCATCGCCGATGCCTTCGGCAACCGTTTCTACATCCCGCTTGATTTCGAGCTGCTCGAGAGCCACATGCCGTTCTATCAGAGCGCGCTGGGAGACCGGCTGGAGTACGAACTGACCTTCAACGACTACAGCCGAGTGATCTGGGCCACAGGCGATGCCGACGCCTCCTACCGCGTCGAGAACCTAAGTCTGGAGTATGACATGGTCACTCAGCCGGAGCTGGCTCGCATGATCGCCAATCAGTACAACGGCCGCCTCGCGATCCGGTACGACCGGATTCCGATGCACCGATGGATAAGCAAAGATAAGAGCGACACCCTCTGGAATATCAACCTCAACGTGCCCGCCCACAGCATGAAGGGGGTCTTGATGCTCTTTTGGGATGTTGCCGCGCAACAACTCTTCACTCGCAACACCGAGGCCTTCTATGTCCCGAAAATAACCAAATGTGAGGTCACCATCGAAGGGATCCCCAACCAGCTTTTCAGTCAGGGGATGCGTGCCTATCAGATGTGGGACGAGGCACTGAAGTTATTTGCACCCGGCAGGAAGCGCCACCTCGAGGTGGCAATGGTGGCGAAAGACCTGGCCCTGGCAGACGTCTGTCTGGGAGAATTCCTGACAAACAAGTATGCTTTGTGGCTTGACCTCAGGACAACCGATGATGACCGGCTTCATGACGATCCAGTTGACAAAGAAAGCAGAGGCGGCCGGCACTTTGAACATCTATCTCTTCATCATCATGGATGCCCAGCTCAACCTCGAAGATAGCCGCTTCGTCTCAGCTGTTTATTAATCATCTTCTGCCTAAGGGCGCCCATTCGGCAATTGTCTGTGGGCAGACAGGATGCAGAAAAACCGTTTTCATCCTGTCTCTGCTCGAAGAAGGCCCCTACCGGGGGTTCTTTCGACACATCGTGGTCCTGTGCCCCACCATAGAGCACAACAAGACCTACAAGCAGTGCCCCTGGCTCTGGACGGACCCTGAGGTCTACGTTCTAGACCCCGGTGAGCGCCTTCACGATTACCTGCGGGCCTTCTACCTGGTGTTTAAGGGCGAGCCAACACTTTTTATAATTGACGACTGCTCGGCCACCAAGTCTTTGAGGAAAAAGAAAAAAATGCTGTCAGATTTAGTGTTCTCGGGCCGCCACGCCGACATAAGCGTCTGGGTCCTCACCCAGAAATACAACTCAGTCCTGAGGGACTTGCGCGAGCAGACGCGCTGGGTCGCACTCTTCCACTGCAAGGATCGCGACTCCTTTGAAGACTGCCTTTGGGAGAATGACGTGATATCGACTTGAGAACAGTGGGCGTTGGTACGGCAGCAGCTAGCCGAGAGAAAACACGCCAAGCTTCTGTTGAAAACAGATCAGCCTGCTGCTTATATAGTTGTGTAGCAATGCTTCCTGTTACTGAATGACTACTGGTCGCCGTGCTTGGCACGCATTCGGTACTGCTGGTTTTTGTTGCTTGGCAAATCGCACAGTGTCTGCGCCGAGTCGCACTCCATATTTGACGGGGTCGTCGGCTTGTAATAGGCGAAATGGACTGTGACGACCTGATTGATGAGATGATGTCAGTTGCTGAGGAGGAGGAAGGACGGGCGCAAAAACACCGCGAACGGCTCGCTGCCATCGCGGCGGGAGGCCAAGCCGGGCAGTACGGACTGGTGGTCCGTGGGAAAGCATTCACCGCCGATCAAATCGACGCTCTGGACAATAGCAAAATCGAGAAGCTTTACGCCGGCTACGAAACAAGACTTGGGGCGGCGATGACGAAGACGCTGGGGTCTGCTGCGCTCCAGCTTTATGCGGGGATCACGGCCATGTTTCTCCCGATCGAAAACCAGCCAGGGCTTATCGCCGACCTCGAGGGAGATCCCTTTGTCAGACACGCGCTTAGCAGCGCCACCTGCGAGCTATATCACCGTTATGACATGTTCTTAGCACCGTTAACCGCTGCGCTAACCACCTTGAAGCACTGCCAATTTGGACACTGCTGCCCTGTTAGAGTACACGATGGAGGAGACGAAGCAGGAGAACCAAGAGACGGCGGAGGAGCCAGCACAGAGTTCTCCAGTGGAAAGGGTTATGGAGAAAGTTAAGGATCCAAAAAAAGTGGCAGCCGGGCGTGCCGGCGCTGCCGCCCGAAAGGCAAAGCAAGAAGAACGACCTCTCGAGCAGCTTCGAGCGGCCAAATAATCATTTTGCACCCCCCGCCGCGCCTGCCAATATTCCTCCGAAGGAGGCGGACCAAGCGGTTCCCGGACGGAACGCCGTGAAGGACTAACTAACTGGACCCCATGGATCGTTGGGGCTTGTCTTACGGGCGGGGCGTTCGTGTTTCTCCGAAACGCGCTAAGCGGCAGGCCCCGTTGACTCCGCGCCCAAGCAGCCTGGGGATAAGCCCCTCGGCCAGATCGGCAATTAAAGGCTAGCCCAGACCCCTTCTTTATGGAATGAGCAACCACCACGACTCCAGCAACCGACGGGAAGATGATCATAAACGCGCTCTACCACAGTGCGGTCGTCTCTGGTTTGGCCATGGGATACGCCCGGCTCAGAAAGATGGCGATGGGGGTAGCCCCCCCGAAGCTGGACCGCGCCCCGTGACGTCGGCATGGTGATATTAGACGTCGCTCTCGCAATGACAACGAAGGACGTGCTAATTAAACAGGGGATCATACCTGCTGCTGATATGATGAAGTAAAAAGGCAAGCGTTGCAATGCTCGTTGGGGGTGCCCTGGTGAACGCCCTTGCGTTCTCGGGATCGAACTACTTATTCACGATGCTGAGGAGCTCTGGCGTCGACGAAGAGCGCAAGCGTCACGATAAAGCAGTCGAGCAGCTGCAGGCTGCACAGGCATCATGGACCCGGAAGCGGACCGAGCGCCTGCACTTTATCAACGAGGAACTTCGTCGGCGAGATTTATGTGCAAAATGGGGGTTCTGCGGTAAAAATGCATAGTAACACTCCACAGGCTCTGAGATTAATTTTTTTTTTGTCAAAAAAAAAAAAAAAAAAAAAAAAAAAAAAAAAAAAAATAATAATAATAATCTATATTTATCCTTCAACCTCTGACATTCAACATACATATACCGATGTCTCAATCTAATTAAAGTTACGTACACGTATCACAATACTCCACCCTCACCAAGCTATTATCTCTCCACAGGCTCCCCATTTCTCAATCTTTACTATTTATGTATTCTGAAATTTAACTCTAGCAAGGGAGACAACTCTAACAGTAATGTTCAATAGGAAAGCAAGAGTATGATTACGCCGTAGTTCCCAACAAACACACAGTTCATTGGCGATTACGCTGTAATCATCAATAAATTCATGAGATCAAAGGGAGACTACCGCAGCAGCCGTATGTAATAAGCAAGACAATAGTGGCAAGGGACACGACTACACTGTAGTCATGGTTATTTAGAAAAATCATGCATTTTTTCATCACACAGTCTATTTTATAAAATCGTTCTATTGAAAAAAAATTGCATTAAACAAATAAAATTTAGTCAATATAAAAAAGAAAAACTACAATGGCACAAACGGAAAAAGAGATCCAATTTGATCCACCCACAGCTGCAGAATTTGATAGATTGCTCAAGGAACAGACACCAGAATATAGTAAATGGACTGATTTATAAATTAATAAAATATACATAGTCACAAATACAACTATGGTTAATACTAAAAAAGGTGAATTGATGGTTTTATCTTTATATAACTATGGTGAGGTATGGGCACCAGATCATTTAAAAACTAGAATTACAAAAAATAACATTAGCCCACCGTTATACATAAGACCTCTTGGTTTGAAACCTTGTAAAGGTAATCCAGCGAATAAGTATCATGCATATGATTCGGTAGTTGAAAAAAATAGGTTGAAAATCACATATGTAAAAAAATATACTGTTTTTTTTAATGTATAATTATTTTTTGTTTAGAAAATATACTAATCTATATTTATATTCATAAATCGTTTACATTCAGATCTAAATGGTCTAATACCATTATAGTATCTAAGTCTAACTAATAATTTATTACCATCACATCTATTACAAATTTGTAAATTAGAATTTGTTCTCTTACCACAGCGTAAACAAGCTTTCACGTTACTATTCTTCATCAAAAACTTATGCATTGAACAATATTGTGAATTCTTTACAGGTTTCTTATGACAAGGATCATCGCTACCAACTTTCAGGAATGCACACTCCATTTTTTTTTAATTATATTAAACAAGTATTTATTTATTTAAAATAAATATAAAAAACATTTTATAAAAAAATGAGTACGAATTTAGAATACAATTACATCGCAATGGTGTTATTACTGATGATGATTTACGAAACGGAATAAGAATACTGAAAGAGCCTATATCGTCAGAAACACCGACGGAAGCACCGTCACCACCAAAGACGGAAGTACCGTCAATTCAAACAGAAAATAAACGCGCCAAACGTAATAAAAAGAAGAAAGAAAAGCGGAAAAAGAAATATGAACAGCTGCAAAAAGGCTGTTATTGATGAACTGAAACAGGTTTTATCTCAAAGAGAGAAAAGAAAGTCTGTTTCCGAATTGGCTGATTCTAAATTGAAACTGGTTGACAAACCATTGTGCAATTATTTTAAAACATATGAAATTGATGCACACACTTATAAAGATCCTTCTGCTTTGTTTAGTGATAAAAATATCTATGCTCGTTAATCAAATCAATCAAGATATTAGAGAGTACAATGGTATCAAATTCTCAATTGGTCTCTCTGTACAGTTTTCTCATGATGAAGGTGATGGAAAACGAAAGCTTGTTGTTGGCCAAAATCATAGAGAACAAGGTGCTATTCTTGGTGAAAATAATGTAGATGAATTCTATGACAAGCAAACCGCTTATTTACAAACATGGATTGAAAAATTTACAAACACTGCTTCTGGTTTAGAAATAGACCATTGCATCAAATTATATTTGAATATAGCAAAATATGAACCACTTAAAGGCTCATCATATATTCCTTTGCCTGAAGCATTAGCAAACAAAAAGGCAATAATTAGTTTACCAAATGAAGATAATAGATGCTTGGAATGGGCTTTGTTGTCTATTTTATACTACAATGAAAATAATCCAAGTAAATTATCAAGCTATAGAAAACACCTAGGCAATAATTAGTTTACCAAATGAAGATAATAGATGCTTGGAATGGGCTTTGTTGTCTATTTTATACTACAATGAAAATAATTATCAAGCTATAGAAAACACCTAGGCAAGTTGAACTTTGATGGTATTGAATTTTCAACACCAATCTCTCAAATACCAAAGCTAGAGAAACAAAATCCTGATCTTGCAATCAATATTTATGGTTATACAATATCACCAAAGATGAAAAAGAGAAACATATTCCCATACTACATATCTGATTAACCCAAAGAAAAACTAAGAACTAACTTACTCTTGATATCAGAAGATGTAGAAGTTGGTGCAGATGATAACAATGATGAAGGCATAATAGATGATTATCCAGAGCCAAAAAAGAAAGAAACAAAATATCATTATTGTGGGATTAAAAATCTTGATAGATTACTCTTTGACCAAAACAAACATAAAACTAAAACCTATTTCTGTGATCGATGCCTATACGGTTTCACCAAAGAAGACCTGCTTATCAAACACAAAGAAGACTGCTGTGGCATCAACAAAAACTCAAGAATAGATATGCCTCCAGAAGGTAGTTACATCAGATTCAAAAACCATCAAAACCAAATGCCTGTTCCATATGTCATTTATGCCGACTTTGAAAGTATAATCAAACCAAAAACAGAAAAAGCAGGTGATAAATCAGAAATAAACCGTAAGCACGAAGCTTGCGGATTTGGTTATCAAGTTGTCAGATATGATGGTCAAACTGAAAAACCTGTAATCTACAGAGGTAAAGATGTTGTTGAAGTATTTCTGAACCACTTAGAATGTGAGGTTAGCAATATCAATAACATCTTTGCTCACCCAAAACCATTAATTATGACAGAGCAAAACATCAAAGACTATGAAAATGCCACCAAATGTTGGATATGCGAACAAGAAATAACAAAAAACAATCCAAAAGTAAGAGACCACTGTCATTTCACAGGTGAATACAGAGGTGCAGCATACAAATCCTGCAACCTTAAACTCAAAATCAAACCAGGCAAGACAAAAATCCCAGTAGTATTTCACAACCTTAAAGGATATGACAGTCATCTCATAATGCAAAAAATACACAAAGCAAAAGGCAACATCACCTGTATTCCAAACAACGCAGAAAAGTATATCTCATTCAGTTTTGCACAATTCAAATTCTTAGACAGTTTCCAGTTTATGACATCTTCACTGGAAAATTTAGTGAAAGCGACTAACAAATCAGATTTCAAAATAACAAAAAGTGAGTTTGGTGATAAAACAGATATAATTCTACGTAAAGGTGTTTACCCATATGAATACACAGACAGTCTAGACAGGTTTAATGAAACACAACTGCCATCTATAGATAAATTTTATAGCAAACTTTCAGATGAAAAGATCAAAGATGTAGATTATGAACATGCGCAAAGAGCATGGAATGAATTCAACTGTAAAACTATTGGTGATTATCATGATTTATACTTAAAAACTGATGTGGTTCTACTCGCTGACGTATTTCAAACTTTCACAAAAACATGCATGGATTCATATAAACTTGACCCTTTACACTATTACACTGCACCTGGCTTATCTTGGGATGCATTACTAAAACATACAAAGATAGATTTAGAACTTTTGACAGACATGGATATGCATTTGTTCATAGAAAAAGGTATGCGTGGTGGTATAAGTATGGTATCCAAAAGACACGCCAAAGCAAACAATCCTCATACTGCAGATTATAATCCTGAAAAAGAAAATAACTACATCATGTATTATGATGCAAATAACCTATATGGGTGGGCAAAGAGCCAATCACTTCTATACTCTGATTTCAAATGGAAGGCAAGAAATAAAGATGGGAAATTTGATAAAAGACAAAAAGGAAAAGGTTGGATACTCGAAGTAGATTTAGAATATCCAAAACACCTAATAAACTACACAATGACTATCCACTTGCACCTGAAAAACTAGCAGTAAAAGAAGAATGGCTCTCATCTTATCAAACAGATCTGCTAGAAAATAAAAGCATGATAAACATAACAAATTTGTCCCAAACCTCATGGACAAGAAAAAATATGTAGTCCACTACAAAAACCTCCAACTTTTCTTATCTCTAGGTATGAAAGTTAAGAAAGTACACAGAATACTGGAATTCAATAAAAAACCTTAGATGGAACCTTATATCCGTCTAAATACAGAACTACGAAAGAAAGCAGTCTGCATTTGAAAAAGATTTCTACAAACTTATGAATAACTCTGTCTTTGGCAAAATAATGGAGAACCTCCGTAAACGAGTAGACATAAAATTAGTCAGAACAGATGGCACTGAAAATGAAAAGATAAGAAAAATCATAGCCAAACCAAACTTCAACAGACGTGTGAAATTTTCTGATGAACTATCTGCAATACATGTCAACAAAACAAACTAACGTTAAACAAACCAATCTACGTTGGTTTCTCTGTCCTTGATCTATCAAAACACTTGATGTATGACTGGTATTACAACAAACTGAAAAAGAAGTATGGTGAAAACTGTACCCTGTTGTACACCGATACAGATTCCTTATTAGTAGACATCAAAACTAACGACATATACAAGGACATGTCTGAAACAAAAGAAGACTATGACTTCTCTGATTATCCTAAAGACCACCAACTTCATAATGAATCAAACAAAAAAGTAAAAGGCAAAATGAAAGATGTGTGCTGGTACTCCCATAGCAGAATACATTGGTTTGCGTCCGAAGTTATATTCTATACTACGATCAGATGAACAACTCATCAAGAAAGCTAAAGGAGTAACAAAATACGTAATCACAAAACAGATAAACTTTGAAACCTACAAAGATGCACTCTTCCACAAAAAGAAGTACACACATAGTATGAACATGCTACGTTCAATACATCACAACATATATGGACTAACAGTGAACAAAACAACACTCTCACTACTTGACACTAAAAGATGCACAGCCCCAGATGGTATTACGACATATGCATTTGGGTATGAGTATCAGCCGGGACAATAAGTAGTTCCTCTTTAACAAAACCTCTCCTTGGTGCTGGTGCCTTCAAATAATATACTCTTATGCCTTGCTTTATAATGTGATAATCCATTTTGTGTATATCCACAGACCATATAGGATCTGTTGCCCGTCTTCTACCACCACCTTCTAATTCACCTGGTTGATACAAATACCTAACATTTGCATATGGACAAATAGAAGCATCAACTTTTCTTGTTACAATAGGAGGGGCTTTTTTCGTCTCCGCATTTAGTGCTTTTATAACTTCAGGCAATCTCTTAACCCATTCTCTGTTACGCTTGTGAGGATTTTCCAGCTCTTTTGCATATTGGTAGCCAAAGAGTCTTTCAGCTAAAGTCCTGTTGAATCTCTCCACTACACCTTGGTCTCTATGTATTTCTGTTCTACTTCTTCTAATTTTAACACTATGTTTCTCCATCAGTTGTGACACAGCACCCATAAATTCTCTCCCTGGGTCTACCTGTAATAACCTTAGATATTTCAAATGTCTACTGTATATTTTCTCAAAAGCTTTAGCAACTTCTTTGCTGTCTTTTGAAGTTAAGGGTTCAGCTTCTTTGTATCTTGTCCCCACGTTAACCAATGTCAAAACATATCTATATGTTTTGTTTACTCTAACAACCTTGACAGTGTCATGTGGCAAAAACAACAAATCTGCTTGATGTACTTCATCTTTAGCAGACACATCAAATCTTGGTCTGATTATTTTCTTAGGTGCAGATAAATAAATCTGCCACATAGCTTGTTTCTTTAAGAATTCAAGTGCCTGCTTTTCACTGACCTTTGCTTCTTTGGCTAACTTTTTTATTGCTGTACGACCCCTCCAAAATTCTTTGGGGCTGTAGTATATTTTTTCCATGTTTTTTTTTTATATAAATATTTTAGAATATACAAAACTTATAAGCAATAAACCCAGTCACTGTCATGCCTAATACAACAAATGTAATCTCTCTATTTTGCTGGTCAGATGAAGGTGTATAAAAATCACTTAGTTTAGGCTCAGGTGGTAATGAGTCAAGAGACTTGCCAGTTATGTAATAATATTGTTTCATAGCCTGATCTACATCATCAAAAGTCTGTACTGCATGGTGTTCTTTTTTTTATTTGATCGTTGATAAAATCTAATCTCTGCATCCTTTTTTATTCCATGCAGTCTGTGCCGATTCTAATTGTTCCACAGCTTTGTCATGTCTCTCTCTTTCTTTTTCAGCATCATCACTTTTTCCCATATGAGAAAACAAATAATTACTACCAGAGAATGCCAATGCATTCACAACTGCATCGCCTATCATCATTGCTACTGCACTTGCCATTTTTTTTACATGTATACAAAACAAAATAATTTAAATTTATTTATTTCATAATATCGGTCGGAATAATACCCTGTTTAATCAGCATATCTCTGGTAGCCATAGCTAACAATATATCTAAAGACCACATTCCAACATCACCCATGTTGAAATCAACTTTGGGTGGAGGTCTTCTTAATAGTTTTCTAACAATCTCTGCATAACCAACTATTAATACAGTTTCAACAGCAGCGTGGTATAACATGTTTACAATTTGTTTTCCGTCAATAGTTGCCATTTTTTATTTTTATATGTGAAAAAAAAATTTTAAAGTTAAAATTAATTCATTTCAAAAGGATCTATATCAGACTTTGGTGTTGATTGTTGTGGAGGCTGTGTTTCTTGCGTTGCTGGCACTGATTTATTATACAACATGAAAATACCTATACCAAAAATAAGCACAGCACAAAGTGGAATGTAGTTTTTATAAACATTCACTTTTAATGTAGATTCTGTCTCTTGTGGTTCTCTTGTTTCTCTTCTGACTGTTTCTTGCTCCACAGGAGCTTCCTGTTGCTCCGCAGGAGCTTCTTGCTGTGCTTGCATCCGTTTCCATCTCGCTTCAGCACCCTTTTTTCCAACTGCTACTCTTTTTGGGTTCTTTTCTTTTTTTGGTTTTAGATCCTGATTATTGGTCTGATTTTCCTGATTCTGATTCTCCTGATTCAAATTCTGATTTTCCATTTTTATTATCCACAATATTTTTAATTTTATTAAAATCAATATGCCTTGCAGTTTTTAACATAGCCGTAAAAGGCGCTAGATGCATACCATACTTATAATACAACTCACAACAAACACTTGTCAAGGCATGATTAATAAAAGGATCTTCTTCTAAATCTTCTATTACCTTAGGTAGGTTGGTTACATTGAAATATCTTGACACAGCCATAACATACAAATTTATAAAAGAGTTACCCAATGTCTTAGTCATACTTGCACCAAGTCTGGCTTCATATCTGCAGTAAAGTTTATCTATTTCTTGAGGAGTCATTTTATCCAGATCTGTTAGTTGAACATCACGTCCAAAGTAATGACGACTTCCGGCTCCAACGACAATAGCTGATAATCTTTCTCGTTTTGTGTCTTGTACAGCTTCCTGTGATGTTGCATCTTGCGGTATAGCTTGTGAAATATCTAATAGTTCTTCAGCGTTCATTTTCATTAAGTTGATCATTTTTGTTTTAAAATTAAAATAATTGTAAAATACCAAACATCCAACTGATATATTCACACAAGCAGAGGCAATTGCTATTAGTTCAAGTAGCATTTTTATTTTTTTATTACTATCATTTTATTAGCAATGTTTTTTTTACTATTAGCAATGCTTTTTTGCTATAAGCAATGCTATTTTAGCCATGAGCAATGCTAGTAGCAAAAATAAAAAAAATAAGGAATCAATCAACCAACCAATAACCAGTAGGTTGGTCAGTTTTTAATATTAGTTTACGGTGCTTAACTTTGGCTAATTCTTTTTTTATTCTTTGCCTTTCTTCTGTAGGGATAACATCATTTTCTCTTAAACAATTGTCAAAACTATTCCTATCTTTAGTATAAAACATGCAAACCCATTTTGTTTGCTCACGTAAATCTTTCAAAACAGAAATATATCTCTGTGAAATAACCCACACTGATTGGTCTGCAGGTCTGACAGAGAATGCCAACTCTGACAGCATATCTTTTTTCTTGGTTAATTCTTTTGTAGCAGAGCAGTCATCAATGATGTATAATGTTGGTTTACCAGCTAATTTATTAAAAACAACCGTAACAGTTCTTTAAGTCTTTCTGTTCCATCTGGCATCAGAGGATTCACTATTGTTATGTTTTTGTCTTTTGGTTTTCGAACATCGCCAATCCAACATCTGTTTTTGTATGCTTTGTTCCAATTTATTGTTGGGCAAAGTATGACTATATTATCAAACACCCCAGCATACTCTGATTCAAGCAAATCTAGCACAAATTCTGTTTTTCTCACAGCCTGTCTGGCCACAGATAATTGCACTATGTGGATATTTTGGTAATTCACTTAAAGAATCAATAGACAACTTCTTAGAATCTTCCATCTTCGAAATTGATTTGGGCATCTTGTATTATAAAAAGGTAAATATTTAAATTTTCATTTGATTCTTGTTCTTTTTTCAATTTGTATGGTGACCCCTTCACTGGCATTTTCGATTCGTCTCCCGCTGCCGTGCAATGAGTTGTCATCTGTAGACCGCAAGTCAAGCGACAGAGCAAATCTAGTAGTAAAATACTTTTCGATGTTAGTATCGCTGAAATTCAAGTCTTTTGCAACTTTGTCTGTCTCTTTGTCTCTTTTTGATGTTAGTGCAAAGTATTTATTAATTTCATCCCACTGTTGGTATGCAAGCATACCTTTGCTATACAATTGATTAGGCATACCTTCTATGGTCACTTCTACTTTTGTGATTTTGGGGTTATAATAATCTTCAGTGCTTGTCCTGTTTGGGTCTTCAAAAAGCACCAGAATACCCTTCATGCTTCTTGCTGGAACATTCAGGTTGATGTTCCATAGTGTGTCAGATTTGTTTTTTGTTATTTTTCTGTGTCGCAAAATGCGGTCATATAAAATTGCTATTCTACCGTTGTACTGTTGTGTTATCTGCCGTGCAAGTTCGATGTCAGTAACTTTGTCAAATTCTAAGCAGATATTTTTATCGTATAACTGCTATCAGCATCTGAAGAATTAATTACTTTATCATAGTCATTAAATGTCAGCTCATATTCCAGTCTATCACCAAGTCCTGTTTGATAAAAAGGCATGTGAGTTGCAAGTAATTCGAAGTCCAATGGTATTCAAAATCTGTTACTATATGCCTTTGAAACAGCTTCGTCTTCAGCACCAGCAGTGGCATTACCAGCGCCGACTCTGTGTTTTAACATGTTTGATTCGCCAAGACCTTGATATACCATGTTCATTCGCTCTGTGGAAGATTTCCACAAGTCAACATAGCAATGGTAAATGTCACTGTCGTCAATAGACATGACTTCATTGCCGCTTATTCTTATAGTGGTTTTCTTGATGATGGCTCTGCCGAGATTTTGGAAACTGTAGCGTTGGCATCTTTACTTGTTAGTTCAATAGTAAAAGTGAGACGTGCACTTCTGGGGACAATAACATCGTTATCACTCAGATTGGGGAACCTCACCAAAGTTGTTGGTTTTGATCAGTGGTGCTGGGATTGTTAGTGATAACAACGCTTTGGCGAATTTCTTTGATGCCGCGGGGTTCTCTCATTTTTCTGTAAGGATCGAGTTTGTTTCCGTATGAAGACATTTTTATTTTTTAGTCAAATTATATTTTTAAAAAATAAACAAATAATTCAAAAATGGCAGAAGGAGGATATGATTTTGATTTTGAGGCAGATGATATTTATGATGATGATGATACCGATGACATTGACGACAGATTGCCTATGGTGCCTACCGATGTTCATCAGAGAATTCTTTCAAATCAGAATGATAGTATTGCAGATTCAAGAGGACAACTCAGACAGAATGCTCTTGACGGTCAGAAACAAAAACTCGTGAAGATATTCTATGACGAAATAGGAAAACGATATAAAATGGCTCCAGAAAAGATAGATTACAACCAGTTCAGGATATCAGATGATGGGAAAACTCTGTACTGGGTTGTTGGAGATAAAGAAATCAGAATAACTGCAAAACAGGGCTCAGCAACAGTTCTTTCTCTTAGTTCTTTGGTAAAGGAATACAGCAGAGCAGTAGGGTCTGGTGGAACACAAGCAATACGACAGTATTTGAATTTACCAGAGTATAATAGTAGGACTCAACCGCTGCCTAAACAAGCAAGACAGGCTTTGGAAAGCACACGAAATGATTTGGTGAATGTTGAAGAACATATACCACTTAAAGATTTATCAAGTACCACTGAACTGCAGAGTTTGACAAATACAATAGGGGCGTTACATGAAACTGTAGAATCATTAGAAACATCGATGACTGATTGGGGTTTGGAGCTGCCAGATGTTGCAAATAAACATACACAAACAGAAGGATTGACATTGCGTGAGTTGCTTAGACTAGACAAGGCGCTGCAAAGTGTCCGTGGTGAACTTACTAATAACTTGGCAAAGCTAAATGATATCGATAAAGACATAGCAAAAGAAAAACGTAAATTACAAGAAGCGGAAGATGAAATCAGCAAAAGTGATATAACTGCACGTTTAAAAAATCTTGAAGATGAAAGAAGTGCGAGACTTGAAGCAGCCACTGCAAACAAAGAAGCATTGCGTTGTCAAATAAACAGGATAAAAGAAACTATAAATAAAGTTTTGAAAGAAGATTCTACTCTTGGTGAAAGACTGAGGACATTATTCAAAGAACAAGGCATCACCATAGTAAGTGTTTTGACTGCCATTGGTATGATTATAGGGGTGATCGTTGAGGCTGTTATTCCAACAAGTGGGGGAGCAGCCACACCATCAAAGCCACCATCACAGGATGGAGCCAAAGAATGGGTTAAGAAACAATTACATAATCTTGCTAAATTACTTGCAAACCTAGCTGGTAAAGCAGCTGCTGCCTTGCCTGGTATAATTGGGTCAATAGTATCATGGCTTCTTTCTCAACGGGTAAGGTTGTTAATTGGTTTGGGAACAATTTGTGGGCTGTTGTTGTTCTTGTTGCGGGGTTGTTGTATGCGGCAGCCAAGGAATACATTAGTAAATCTCGTAAATGATTAAAGCAGTAAGGCCTAAAACAATACCACCTACAATCAGTGTAGTTTTATTGTTTTCGTGTTGTTCACTGCTGGTGTATTCATCTGGCAATGGTTGATTTGGATATTCTTTTTTCCATCCTGACCAGCGTTGATCTTCTTGTTCTTGGTGTATTTTTTTTTGCCTGAGCACGTGCTGCAAGCCATCTTTTTAATCCAGTTGGATCTGCACTGATTCCATCAACCCAACTCTGTGGCAGATTGTGTGATTTTGCGTATTCCTCTACCTGCTTACGCTACTTCTGTTTGGATACTGGTTCAGGTTCAGGCAAGGATTGTTTTGTCTGGGTTCCCTTGACAGGTTGTGTATGTTTTGGTGGAATCGGTGCTGCATTGGTACCATTATTTAGTCCGAGGTCTTGAGCATCATTTGCTATGACAATTTTATTATTATAATCTTGTATTCTGCCTATTTGTAGCTCCATGTTGCTGGGAGACATGTACAGCCCAGTACCATAAACAAAATCAACTTTGCTTCTTGCATATTTTAGTGTGCTTTGATATCTTGCTATTTGGCTGGGTAAATCTACAGGGCTGTTTATTGCATCTTCAATATTGGCAAGAAACTGTTTTTGTGCATCAAATGCAGTGCCAGTTCCCAATATGTCAGTCCTCGTTTGAGACTGTGAACCAAGAATAGCCCAGCAGTATGTTCGGATGCTGTCGTTGATACGTTCAACGCCTGCTCTTGTAAAGCCATTTGAATTATCTAAAATGAAAGTTGTCCAAGCTTTATTAGCTTCGGATCCCTGAGCAATATAATCTATGTGGAGTATATCATTGGTTGTGGCTTGTGTGAATGAATACTCTTTTTTGTCGTATTCGACTCCTTTATCAAATGGGTGGTATCCAGCACCAGTCCAGTAGTTGTATATTCTTCCAAGGCCTTGATTGTCACTCTGTTTTTGCCTTCAATCAGCATTAATGTCAACGTAGAATTCCTTGCATATTCTTTCATAGGCACTGCGATTATAATTATTGTCAAAGGCATTCCAGCTTGTGTCTTGTGGTAGGGTAACGGCCATTTCAAATAATATTCTTCTTGTTTTGGTAGTAAACGTGAAATCTGAACAGGGAAACAATCATGCCTGTATCTTTCAGATGGTTATTGAAGTCAACTCCACATCCAGTCGTTGCACACCAGACAGCAAAGTTAAACTGATTTTGCCAAAATGACATCCAGTCTGTTCGCCATCGTTGGACAACAGCATCTGACTTAACATATGGAAGAATGTATTTTTCTGATACATCAGGGAAAGAAACCTGAAAGCTTTTGCCGTCCGATGTAACAACTATATTTTGATTAATAATATTAACTGTTTTTACTTTGAACGCACTCCAGTGAGCATATTGTGCCTGCTCGCTATATGCAAACTCTTTTGGAATCATTTTATTTTTGTTTTATATATTTTTTTATAATTTATTTAAATTCTGCCTTCCCTAAGTTTTTTCAATTTCAGCTGTAAGTCCCTCTATACGCGAGGCGACGTACTGTAACGTGACTGCGTCGTCGATTTCGAGAGGATTACCTAAGCCCTTTATTCGGTGTTTTCGCATGTCTTTGTCTTCATTTGTTTTCATGAATTTTTTGTCAGCGATTTTAGCATAGTCATAAAGAAATTTGGCTGTGACTGCATCATTCTCATGCTCGATATTATGTTCTGGGTTTCTTGGGTGGCCAACGTTTATTAATCGGTTGTTACCCATGTCCAGATCCGAGGTAAAGGGTTTGGTGCCATCAAGTTGTTGCTGTATGTTAGTTATTTGTGTTTGAATTGCAGTAAGTTTATTTTCTAGATCCCTTGTTTTATATTCGTCCCGTTTGTCCATATATTTTCTATTGACGGCATCATTTGCATCCCGCGGATTTCTCAGGTCTCTAATTCTATTTTCATTAATATCAAGATCTTCCATTATTTCAAGCGAGTCTGCAGACTCGTAATCTGCTCCAAATATGCTCATTGTATCAACACTTCTATTATAACTGGTAAGTCATGATTGTCCAAAACAGTGTTATTTTGATCTGTTATGCGCACAGATAGTTCAGTTATACATCCGTTTATTAGCTTCTTGAAGATTGGAAATTCAAATCGACAAGAAACAACTTTCCCAAAGGGTTTGTTAGAAACTGGTACGATTCCTAGTAATGTGCTTGGTTCACCATCTAGAAAATTATTTGTTGTATTTATTTGGTCAAGAAAGACACGAAGCTCTTTAGTTTTGGCGATGTCAATCATTTTGTGTCCTGTGTGTCTGCCAGCTGTGAGCCGTCCATGTTTTAAACCAAGTAAAGACAAAATTCCACTGGACAATTCGATTTCCTTGTTCGGTGGTATTTCTAATGTAACAAATCCGTTTGTGTAATTCACAGACACGATACCAGATTCATCAGACAAAAATATCTGTCTTAGGTCATTAAAATTATATAAGCCAGGTTCGCGGTCAATCCTTTTGCTTTTGGTTGCTGGATATTGTTTGCCTGTGACATTATACCAGCCAACCCAGTATGTGATAGATGTTAATCCTATCATTTTGGTGCTGTCTCTGTTATCTATGTAATTCTGCAACTGACATGGCTTTTGAACGTTTGTTAAAGTATGAGATATCAATTTTATTTTATTCTGAAATATTTTTTTAAAAACAATATAAAAAATAAAACAGCCAACTGCGCCGTTATATCCAGAGTTGCCTACTGAAGATGGACAAAATTATAGATTACAAAAGATTCTGAAATAGAGAAACAATTTATAACAGAGAGAGATGCAAGGAATGCATTATACAAACAGTATAAGCGTGGAATTAATATTACAGATGGAGTTGATACTGCATTAATTTCTACAAGTGTTATTATGGCTGATGTTGGATTAACTGTGCCAGTGCTGTTGCCAATAGAGATTGTTGCGATTGTTTGTGGATGTATGGGCGTTTGTATTAAGTTAGTGAGGCGTTAATTAATGTCAATGGTACAGAAACATTATGAGATAAAAACACTGGGAGTGAGCAAGTTAAATTCCAAAAAGAATTTAATTTCCAAAGCCTTAAACGATGGACAAATATCAGAACAGGAATTTAAAATGGTTCTTGATTAATTGGACAAATATAATGATTTGAAAGATAAAACGCACACAAAACAGTCTGGTTTGAGTGAGCAAGAAAAAAAGAAATTAATAGAAGAAGGAAAGGCTCGGGCGCTCAGCGCCATTCAAAAAAAATAAAAGACACATAATGTTGTTCAACAAGTTTGTGTTTGTCAACGAGCCACCTCCACGATATCAAGAATAGTATATATTTCTACATCTTATGCTTTGTTGTTCGCAAATGTGATTTCTATGCCCTTTTTTACAAGTAAGTTTTCACATATGCGATAAGGTACCTTTTTTCGCATTGTAACATTTATCACTGCAAACTAAGATTACAACATTATGTCTAAATATAGATTTTTATCTGTTATGTTTTACACATTTCTTATCATTATCACTGAGGCACATTTACATGGCTTTCTAAAGAATGTCGACGAATTAAATTTAGTAAATCAGATAACATTAGACTATACATTTCCATGAAGTATGTTCATTGTAAGGAGTTGTGTGTTATCCAGATGAGAGCCTGTTGGGACAAATATATGTGAGTTAATATAACAATAATGAATATGAACCAGAAAGCTAATACTTGTTATGACAAATTGGGGAGATAACTGTTAAAAGTAAGAGTTGTCTGCAAGAGTTGTCTCTTAAAACTATTTTTAGAAAAATTATTTTTAGAAAAAAAAAAAAAAAAAAACTCAGGGAGATAACTACAAAAGTAAAAATTGCCTGCATTGAACCTATTGTTTTAGAAAACTTTTAGAAAATATGCAAATTTACAAACCATTTATGTTTTCATACAGGAATAGAGTTAGTATATAATACAACAGAGCGACCATTATCTATTGAGTCGTGGCTGGTGCATGGTATGTCTCATCTGTCTGAGTATGACGCCTGCTGCAGCTGTTTAATGGTAGTGGCTAGCTGGGTGTGATTGATGAAAGACACACAGGTCGCGCGCACAATAAAATTCTCCCTGTGGGTCCGTAATCAATCTCTCTGACTTGCTTTACCTCGACTTCTGTCTACTATTTCGATTGGAATGACGTAGATGGGGTCAATGGGGTTAAAAGTGACTCTTCCAGGCAGGCTGCGAGCCAACATGTTGTGGTGGCTTAAGAAAGGACAGGTGTTTCACCCCAGTACTGGGATGTGCGTGTAAAGAATTCTACCTAGTACTGGGGTTAAAAGTACCGTGGACCAGACGCGGCTTTTGCACTTTTTTTGTGTGGTGCTCATAAAATAAGACTACAACACAGATATATGTATGTTGTTGAATATCAGAGGTTGAGGGATATAAATATAGATTAAATTATTTTTTGACAAAAAATACCAACCTGAGAGCCTGTGGGGAGATAATAGCTTGGTTGGGTGGAGTATTGTGATTCTGGATACGTGTACGTAACTTTAATTAGATTGAGACATCGGTATATGTATGTTGTTGAATGACAGAGGTTGAGGGATAAATATAGCAATGTTGGCAAAAAAATAATCTCAGGGCCTGTGGAGTGTTACTATGCATTTTTACCGCAGAACCCCCATTTTGCATATATATGCGAGGCCATGCCGTAGAAACCTTCAGAGACGTCGACGCGGCAATGCAGGAATATGCCCAGGTCATAGGGCACAACCTCGAGCTCCTGGGGCCGGAGCCCCAGCTCTCCGACTTTTATCACCCGAGTGGCGGCCAGAGAGACCGCGAGATTACCTTCGTGATCCTGGGGATGGCCGCGACTGGCTTTGTGGCCTACCGACTCGCTAAGAGGTGAGGCGCGTTTAAATTTAAAGCCTGTTTTCTGCGAGCTTATATCATGAGTTTTCACGAAGAGCTTTACTGCGCAATGCTGGAGGTCGGCCACTGCGCCCACCGCCACAAAATCACCGGCTCTCTAGCCCACACCATGATCGATATCGCTCAAAAGTCGCTCGAGCTCTGGCGGCAAGATGAGAAGACCGCAATGCGTTTCGCCGCGGGGATGCTGGCTGGCTCGACCAGCCTCCGGGCGACAACTGGACAGCTTCCTGAGCCTGTCGCGTCCGCATGTTGAGGCTAATCAGGCTGCTGGAATACCATGGCCGACAGTAACCTCTCTGCCCTATGCTACAGCTCCCGGGGCTACTGGAAGGGGCTCGCAGCCATCGAGAAGCTGGCGTCTGCAGCAAAGGTGACCAAGCAGTAGGCCAAGGACTGGCTCAAAAGGCAGGCCATCTGGCAGATCTATCTGCCTGCCCCACGGCGCGTACCGCGGCCGAAGTTTGACGTGGCGGGGCCCAATGTGGTCCACCAGGCAGATCTGCTCTTTCTGCCGCACGACCGCGTAGGCGGAAAACCTTCCGCTATGCTCTCATGGTCGTTTATGTGGCCTCGCGCTACAAAGAGGATGAGCCTCTGACTAGCAAGACCGCGGCAGAGGTCGCTGATGGCCTGGCTCGGATTTACAAGCGGAGCCCCTTGCGGTGGCCGAAGCTCCTTCAGGTCGACCCTGGGCGCGAGTTCATAGGTGCGGTGAGCCAGCTGCTCGCCAAACACGGGGTCGAGGTCCGATGTGGACGGGTCGATATTCACAGGGACCAAGGCGTCGTGGAGCGCTGGAACAGTACCCTGGCTGAGCGCTTATTTGGGCACCAATACGCTCAAGAGATGCGCCTCCCTTCGGGTCAGAGGTCAACAGAGTGGGTGGCTCGGCTGCCTAGCGTCGTAGCCGCTCTGAACGGCGAAGTGACCAGGTTGACTGGCAAAAAGCCCTCCGACGCCATCAAAGCCAAGACCATGGCGCAAAAGCCCTCCTCTGTAGTTCCTGGCCGCCCAGTTGGTATCGAGTTGCAGAAAGTCCCCTCGGAAGTTGGCGTTCGCTATCTGTACCAGCCTGGCGAGCTGGAAGGTGGCTGTCGACGCGCTACAGACCCCGTATGGTCTCTTGAGGTGTACCGACTGGGACGCTCGGTGACCAAGCCCGGTTAGCCTGTGGTCTACTACTTGCAGGATGGGCCTCAGCGGGGCTTTGTCAGGGAGGAACTCCTCGTAGTGCCGCCCGACACTCAGCTTCCGCCGGATGGGGTTCTCAAGCGCTGAGCGCAGCGGCTTCTCTTTTTCGGTTGCATTCGAGACAGGTCAGCCGGACGTTATCGCGGATGTGGCCCACGGTGTTGTCCAATCGGTCAACGCTGAACTGCTGGTGTCCTTCGGCTCCAAAGCCCATAGGAGCTCGATATTGCACGCGGCACAGCGATCGCCCTGGGCCTCCCTCAGGGCCGGCGTGGGGTCGGGATGGGCCGCTTGCCCGGCATTTATGAAAGGATCTCCTCGATGTAGGCGTCCATCCCAGCCGTGTCGGGGGACGGCATGTCGCGCGGGGCCGGGATGGGCCTTCGCCGGTGTGGGGCCGGGATGGGCCGCTCGTCGGGCATTTGTGAAAGGATCTCCTCGATGTAGGCGTCCATTCCAGCCGTGTCGGGTGACGGCACGTCGCGCGGGGCCGGGATGGTCTTCGCCGGCGTGGGGCGGGATGGGCTGCTCGTCGGGCATTTGTGAAAGGATTTCCTCGATGTAGGCGTCCATCCCAGCCGTGTCGGGTGACGGCACGACGCGCGGGGGCAGTCTAGCAAGCCGCTTCACTGCGTCATCCATGCTATCGCGGTGTGGGTATGCCTATTGCAACTTAATGTCTAATAGGAGTTCGTTTCGCAATAAGCTGATCTCGCGGCGTGGATATACCTATTGCAACGTAATGTCTAAATTGGAGTTCATTCTGCAATAAGCTGATCTAGCACCAAATCGAATTGTATTCTGGTTTTCTTCTCCAACCCTATATGGTGCTGGCGAACCTTTTCTCTCCCGCACTTTCGACAGCGATGTATCTTGCTCTGAACCCCCTTCCCGCAAGACTTACAGGGAACGGGAACTAGGCGGCCTTTGCGAAGTTTGGCCAAGTGAACCTTGCAAAACATTCGGCAACAGCTCACCCACTTTTAACCACGCGCATTGATTATGACCTTTCATCTTCGTGGGTATACCTATTGCACCTTAATGTCTAAATAGGAGTTCGTTTCGCAATAAACTGATCTCGCGGCGGGATATACCTATTGCACCTTAATGTCTAAATAGGAGTTCGTTTCGCAATAAGCTGATCTCGCGGCGGGGTATACCTGCCCCTGGGTCGGCGAGGGCGGGCCGTCCCCTGGGGCACTGGCTCTCACTATGCTCACAAGGCGCCTCAGGAAGAGTCGAAGCGCGGCCGAGCTCTGCGAGGAAGTCGTCTCGATGTACATACAGAATTGCCAATTGTTTGTGTACAGCGAAGTCGTCTCGACGTACATACAGAATTGACAATTGTTTGTGTACAGCCAAGTCGTCTCGATGTACATACAGAGTTGCCAATTGTTTGTGTACGTGGGAGGCCTTTTGGGGCCCCAAAACAGTTTACTCACCCTCCCTGCTGCTGGTGTCCTTAACTGTCTTCATACAGCTTTGCAATAAAATGCAATAAACAATCAGTCTTCAACAAACACAAAGATAATATTCATATAAATTTAACTGAAAATAGATGGACCGTGTAAATATTGAATATTGTTTACAGGCCAATTATCTTTTGCTGTGAATAATATGGTACTTAAAACACCAGCCTGCCTAAGCCCATTCTAACACTGCATTTTAACAAGTATTGCTTACAATTGAAATGAAAGTAATGTCTTAAATTTCAATACTGAAGATGCAATGACAAACGACAAACGATGACTAGATGTGGTTGCATGGAATAACAAAACAAGTGTTCAGGAATGGCTTTAATTTGTAATACGCTCTCCCTCAACAACGAGAACTTGCACATGCAATGTTACTTTAAATCAAATGTTATCGCTTGAAAAGACTGATGATCTAATCAAACACCCAACAGCTGCAAGATAAATATATATAAACACAACTGAATTAAGAAACTATTCATTTTGAAAATAGGCATTTCTGAAATTACTGATAACGTAATGAAACTCAACACAGAAATCTTACCTTATGAGTGTATAGCATTCGTCACACAAGGTTGTATAGTTACGATAATATACAAAAGCGTGATCATTAACAAAGAATATCGTGTTTTCTAAACACAAGTTTGTTTAAGGCATAGAGTAGTGGACTGTCGTGCACATTTTGCATCTACCTTTTGGTATATAGGGTTTGAGTGATATCAGCCAATCACTTATGTTGACTCCTCGTATGATAGAGACATAGAATAAGGTATATCTCACGAGGGTCGTGCAAAACCTTCTGTCACTAATAGGTTTCCTTTGTTTTGTCCCAGGTACATTCTAAAATGCTTCACTGCACTTGACTGGTGTGTTGAATAGCTAACGATACCCGTTTATTTCGTGCAAATTGCTTTCCAACTGACCGAGTAGATGACCAATTTACTTGTTACATTGGAACATGGACCAGAAGACTGAAATTCGTAGCTATATTAAATGCCGCATTAGGCTTAATATAGATTCAAAGCAGAAGCAGATATTTAATGAATTGTATGGTACATAGGGACCTCCGACCATTTCAATGCGCACAGTTTTTAGGTGAGTTAAAGCTTTTAAAGCTGGGAGATTTTCTGTTGAAGATGATACCCATCCTGGAAGGCCTAACATCGCTGCTGTAAAGATTGTGGTCAAACAGGATGCGCGATTGTCTGTCAATATAGCTAGTTGTACTGGCATATCAGAAGGCAATGTGCAAACAATTCTGAAAAAAGCGTTTGGACCTGAGAAAGGTTTGCGCTAGGTAGCTTCCTCATTTGCTCACTGAGGAGCAAAAGACACAGCACCTTAAATGTGCCCGGGAACTTTTGTAAACATACAAAGGCCGTAATAGTCGGGTTATTTCTAACTTGCTAACTAGTGAGGAAACCTGGGTGCACATGTTTGAGCCACAAAGAAGGGCTGAAAATAAGCAATGGAAGCGAAAAGATAAAAAAACACCCATATATTGCCAAGAGAACAATAAGTTCGAAAAAGATGTTGTACGCAATTTTCTTTAATTCAAGTGAGTCAGTCGTTCAAGTGCCTTGTCCATCTGGTCATACAGTCACTGGCCGATTCTACAAGAATTCTGTACTGAAGAAAGTGAAAGAGTTTTACAATAAGAAATGACCAAGCAAAGGATGGTCAGGAGTCCACCTTTTACATGACAACGCCTCCTCTCATAAGTGTGAAGTTGTTCAGTCTTTTTTGGCTTCTGAAAAGGTGAAAGTTTTAAACCATCCACCTTATTCACCTGACCTGAGTCCCTGTGACTTCTTTTCATTTCCAAGGCTTAAGAGAATGCTTTCTGGAAATAAGTATACATCTAGAAGTTCTCTTGGCAGCGCTATTTATCAAGTGCCTTGTCCATCTGGTCATACAGTCACTGGCCGATTTCAAAATTCTGTACTGAAGAAAGTGAAAGAGTTTTACAATAAGAAATGACCAAGCAAAGGATGGTCAGGAGTCCACCTTTTACATGACAACGCCTCCTCTCATAAGTGTGAGGTTGTTAAGTCTTTTTTTGGCTTCTGAAAAGGTGAAAGTTTTAAACCATCCACCTTATTCACCTGACCTGAGTCCCTGTGACTTCTTTTTACTTCCAAGGCTTAAGAAAATGCTTTCTGGAAATAAGTATACTAGAAGTTCTCTCGGCAGCGCTATTTATCAGTGTCTCCAACAGATTTATCTGCTTTTCGCGACTGGGTAAAAAGGCTACAAAAATGTGTTTCACTAAAGGGGGAATACTTTGAAGGTTAAGGTAAAAATATGTGACAAAACCTTTTGCAGGACCCTCGTCTTGCAACACATTCATATCAGGTATTATAAAAGCAATGTAAGATGCTAATAATGCATTGTAGTTCGCAAAGAAAGTCCACTGAAGTATTTGTCACATGCCACTTTGCTATGTGATCATGCCCCAACTCTTATATTCCATAACATTTAGTCTGTTAACAGAAGCTAAATCATCACGAAAACATGCCTATAAAATTTTGACCCCCTTAAACCCCACTTTTATAAAGTAAAACTGGGGTTTACAGGGGTATGCATTATTTTTCTTATTTCTGCTCCAAACATAGATTGTAGGTACTCGTTAGAACCGCCTCGTCAGATTGTGGGTACTCGTTAGAACCGCCTCGACGAGGCGGTTCTAACGAGTACCCACATTCTATGTTTGGAGCAGAAGTATGAAAAATATCAGTTTTTATCTGAAAATTTTCATACTTTGGTGGTAAAATTTTCAATATTCATGTATTTGAATAGGCATGTTTTCGTAATGTGAGTGCATATTTAGTCTCTTAGATAGGACGGGTTTGAGGTTATTCCACATACTTTATGTTTTAATACTCGCTGAACCAAAGCTTTGATTAGCAAATAATTTCAGGAAATAGACGGCTCCTACATGAGGCTAATCGATAACAAAAATAATTGAAATCCCTTCGTAACAGGAAAACAAGCTTATGGCAACTGCGTCTTACAAATCCGTAGCAGTTCGTGACATATCAGCATTTTACATTCACAATATTGGTATCACTTGTGTATAAAGGAGAAAATATACGGAGAGGAGGGACACAAAGAAAATTTAAAGACAAGTTTCATCGAGATTTATAAACAAGTCTCATGGTAGTATCGAAGAGGTGCAAACAAATACGCGCACCCAAGTTTAAGGGTGTACATACAATCGGCACTAGAAATCAGGAAGTTAGGAATGAAATTAATAAAATGAAAATGAGAGAAAGACACCGGATGCTATCATTGTAACTTAAAAACTAATACAGTTTGACAATTTGTTAGAATAGCTTTACCAGCAGGCTTACAACGTTACAACAACGTCAATTCAACGTTGATTCAACGTCAAGACGTTGGATTGACGTCGTTTCAACGCTGTGCACTCGCTGGAATTCTTTTTTTAGAGTAATGGATACATTTGGTAGATATTTGCCGATTGTTAAGCGAGGCAACTTTTTTCCGTCAATACGTTGAATCGACGTTGTTTCAACGCTGTGTGCTCAGATTCTTATTTTAGGGCATTGGATACACTTGGTAGGTTGACAGCCAATTGTTACACGAGAGACAACTTTTGTGATTCCTTGTATGCTTTCCTCCATGAAAGTCACTTCTTCGAAGGAGCCTATTCTCTTTAAGAGAACACCCCTTTTCAGAAGGGAATCAAAACAATTTTGACAGAATTGCCTGTCGCCTGAAGAAGGCAAACAAAATATATATAAGCCAGAGCACAGCATTTCGTACAAGAATGCATATGCATCCACCGAAGACATAGATTAGCCTGTGCGTACGTGGGCTCTGATCAGTTTCTTCACCGGTCATTCTGTGGGTAGCTAAGGATCCATGCCGTCTTCAGGTGGGCAGTGAAGATTGATAAACAGACGACAAATTGATGGCAGTTTTCTTATTTTTCCCAGAAAATAGGCTTTGACAATTAGGTACAATTTGCATGAAACATCAAAGCCTATTTTCTGGAAAAAGTATGAACAATTTATTTCAAAATGTCGTCTGTTTAACATTTTACTCAGCGTGATAAGCGATAAGAGTATAAGTTACCTTTTCTGGATCAAAGTTTTGCTGGGCTTCTGGTTCCTTCATCAACTGGAAAAACAGATCCCCCGACACGATTCCCCCGAAAAGTAAAACAAGAGCGACTTTGCGCATGAAAGTCATTTCTGCTGACTAAAAATTCGTTTTCAAATTAAATTAAAATTTGCCCCTCCCTGAGCTAATTCAGCAAACGGTAAATTGGTAATATTTTCTTCCTTTTCCCAGAAAACTAAATTTGACATTTCATGCAAATTGTCTCCAATGGAGACAATTTGCATGAAATGTCAAATTCAGTTTTCTGGGAAAAAGAAGAAAAATAATTTCTGTTTATCGTCTGTTGATTTAGCCAATTTAACAAACTGTGTGTCTGCTACTGAATTTTAGTTTTGACACAGATGTTTTGAACCTATTGATATTTGATATTGCATATAATATGTATACTCATTTGTATAATAACGCTAGCATATAAACAGTAGAAAAGGGGAATGCAACACGTCTGAAACGTAACGGAAAGAAAGATAATGTTTTTCTTTTGCAGTAAAAATGAATTCTACATATTTGTCTACGATTTCTTGTATGTATACTTTAGAGCAAACAATTCATTTTAACCCTATATTGTTTACATGCAGCGGCGTACCTAAAACGGAGTTATTTTACGCACACCGAGGAAAATTCTTGGAAAAAATCTAGTATCGCTTCCAACATCGGGGCTGCTCTTAAAGAGAAGAATTTGCTCCCACTTCGAAGTTTCCTTTAAAAGCAGCCTGTATGTAAAAGAGGAAATATTTTATGTTAGACGATCTTTCTTTATTGCAAATACTTTCTTCACGCACAGGCATAATGTGCGTATTGAGCGCTACGCCTGTGTACGTACACAATTTACACACTAGACCTGGGGTGGTCGGGTGGTGCGAAGGTGCTGTGTATCTTACATCACCGGGGCGTCCAACTGATATTGGCTTACAATTGGGCAAGGCCTGCTATCCTTGAAGTGGGTAAGGGTAGAGGGGGAATGTTTTTATTTCTTCTGTTTCTTCACTTTCTTTCCTGTTCCTCTTTCTTCCCTGTCCCTCTCTTTCATCTCCTCTACTCTCTCTTCTATCTCTTTTCTCCCTTTCTCTGGGAGACGACACAAAATGACCCTCAAGGGTTGACGTGTCGTTAAACCCCAACACAATCAATCAATCACACTAGACCAGTCATCTAGTAGCGTTGCAATTCTTTTTGTTGGTCAGTATAGAATTATGCCGCGCCACGTGAAACTGTGTCCCCGGTGTATATGTGGACAGTAATGGTCCAGATCAGACTGCGCATCAACACAGTCTGATCATGGCCTTTGCTTTTAACTTAAGAATAATCAGATATAACACCCTATATTAAACGCTCTGAACAGATCCCAGCAAACCAACGTCCAAACAATGTCGTCAGAACGTCGCTGCAACGTCTTGATGTTGCAGCGACGTTGTAACGACGTTGTTGCGACGTTGTGTGTTTGCTGAGAGTGTGCAATTTTGTAACTGATCTGTTTTTTTACTGCCCGCATATGTCTCGAGATACCTTTCCCCATGGCAATGCAGGTTGTCGTTCCAAGGTCATTACATGAGCCGGAGCATGGAATTTCCTACAAGATTGCATGCGCGCCCAGTTAAGACTCAGATACACAGACTGATAAGAGTGTTCACTGTCTGAAGACGTCTAGGATCCTAGGCTACCCACAGAGTGCACTGCAAAGATTGATCAGACTGCGCAGGCGCGCAGGCGGATACGAGTCTTCGTTGGGTGCACATGCAGTCGTTGGAAATGTACCCCGGCTCAAATTATTACGTTATGCTTGATAGGATGATATAAATTTACATTTTGCACAGAAAAATATCATTTGCACCAAACATTGGACATACCATATAGCAGAGCTGGCATTTATCGTTCAGTGATCTGGTTTGTAAACAGGTTCTCCAGTAAAGTTGGTTATCACATAGCTAAATAGCAGCATGTTTTTGCCATTTTTACATAAATTAATAAGTTTTGGAATCTCATTAGATCTACAATATAATATTAATAATTAAGAACCCAGGTCATTTTTGTCACAGTAAAATAAATAAACAAATAATAATAATAATAATAATAATAATAAAATCACACAACTACATTTGACTACTTAACTGGAGTCCTGAGCTCTATAGTGTATCCCACATGGGTTCCACTTAAATATATAAAGTATATTGCACAGGTATCCTGTATTGTACAGTTGACTTCTAAAGATATATATTACTGAACCAGGCTTTATATTTGTAAGGTTCTGAGTGGACGCTGCGTTTCTGCAACATAAGTTGAGCAGATGGCTAAATATATGACTGGAATTAATTACAATGTATGCAAAGAAACAGCACTTCAGATAGTTTAATTTAAAACAATTATTATTCTTCCCAGGCTTGAAATTACCACACTGAGAGTTTTGTCTCTAGGATATCATCTCCCTACCTCCTTGCCTCAGGTAGCCAATTACATATATTGTGTAAAATATGTATTAAACGCACGCAAAATGATTTGCTAAGGCAAGGGGGTTGGGGTAGAGGGAGGAGGGGAGGGGCTGAGGGATAGTACTTTAAAAATCGATTTTCCATGCCTTTCAAAAGCAAAAAATGGACAGTTTTTACCAAAATGTATACAAGTTGTTTTCATGATAGTAATGACACATTAGAGGTCCACTGCAATAAAAATTATGCGATTTACTGAATCTTTATTTTCCATCATTTTGTTGGCAAATTTACATTGCTACTGTCAATCAATGGACTTTGTAATTAAATTCATTGCGCACGTCTTAGTGTTATATATATATATATATATATATATATATATATATATATATATATATATATATATATATATATATATATATATATATATATATATATATAATACAACTGAATTAAGAAACTATCCATTTTGAAATTACTGAACACGTAATGAAACTAAACGCAGAAATCTTACACTGTTGGGGTATAGCATTCGCCAAACAAGGTTGTATAGTAACAATAATATACAAAAGCGTGATCATTAACGAAGAATATCGTGTTTTCAAAATACAAATTTGTTAAGGGCATAGTCGACTGTCGTGCACATGTTGCATCTACCTTTTGGTATATAGGGTTTCAATAACTTATAACCCTAAGACAAATGACATAAATATGAGGGCTTCAGCAAATGCTGCAGATAAGGCATGGAGCATTGATATTGACTCCTCGTATGATAGAGACATAGAATAAGGGATTACAACACATTGATATCTGGTATTATAAAAGCAATGTAAGATGCTAGTTCGCAAAGAAAGCCCACTGAAGTAATTGACACATACCTCTTTAGTATATGATCAAGCCCTAGTTATTATATGCCATAACATTTAGTTTATTAACAGAAGATAGGAGAGTACATATTTAGTCACTTAGCTAGGACGGGTTTGAGATTATCCTACCCACCTCTATGTTTTAATACTCGCTGAACCAAAGTGTTGATTAGTAAATAATTTCAGGGATAGATGGCTCCTACATGAGGCTAATTGACAACAAAAATAATCGAAAGCCCTTTGTAACAAGCTTATGGCAACTGCGTCTTACAAATCTGTAGCAGTTCTTGACAGATCAGCTTTTTACATTTACAAAATTGTTATTACGTGTGTATAAAGGAGAAATTATAGGGAGAGGAGGGACACAGTGAAAAATTTAAAGACAATTCTCCTCGGGGTTTATAAACAAGTCTCATCGAGGTAGTATCGAAGAAGTGCAAACAAATACGTGTATCCAAGTCTAAAGGTGAACATACATGCGACATTTGAAATCAGGAAATTAAGAATGAAACTAATAAAATAAAAATGAGAGAAAGACACCGGCTGCTTTCATCTGTAACTTAAAAAAACTAATACAGTTTGACAATTTGTTGGAATATAGCTGTCCAAGCAGGCTTACGACGTTGAAACAACGTCGATTTAGTGTTGATTCAAGGTCAAGACGTTGAATCGACGTCGTTTTAACGCTGTGTGCTGTGTGGGATTCTTATTTTAGGGTATTGGATACACTTGGAAGATTTTTTGACAACTGTTAAGCGAGGGAACTTTCTTGCGTCAAGACGTTGAATCGACGTTGTTTCAACGTTGTGTACCCACTGGGATTCTTATTTTTGGGTACTGAGTACGCGTGGTAGAATTTCAGCGCATTGTTACATGAGAGACAACTTTTGCTTTCCTTCATGCCAAGTCATTTCGTTAAAGGAGCCTACCTTCTTTTAGAGTACACCCCATTTGAGAAGGGAATGAAAACAATTTTGACAGAATTGCCTATACTGAAAGTTTGTCCTCTCGCCTGAAGAAGGCAAACAATATATATATATATATATATATATATATATATATATATATATATATATATATATATATATATATATATATATATAATATATATATATATATATATATATATATATATATATATATATATATATATATATATATATATGCCGGAGCACAGTATTTCCTACAATAATGCATATGCACCGACCGAGCTTACAGATCAGCCTGTGCGTCCGCGCACTCTGATCAGTGTCTTCACCGGTCATTCTGTGGGTAGCTAAGGATCCATAGCGTCTGCAGGTGGACAGCGAAGACTCTGATAAGCAGACGACAAATTGATGAAATTTTTCTTATTTTCTCAGAAAAAAGGCTTTGACATTTCATGCACATTGTCTCCTAATTTCTTATTTTTCCCAGAAAATAGGCTTTGACATTTCATGCAAATTGTCTCTTAAGAGACAATTTGCATGAAATGCCAAAGCCTATTTTCTGGGAAAAATAAGAAAATGTCGTCAGTTTGTCGTCTGCTTAAATTTTTACCCAGTGTGCTAAGCGATTAGCTTTCTGTTGAAAAGAGTATTGGTTACCTTTTCTGGATCAAAATATTGCTGGGCTTCTGGTTCCTTCATCAACTGTAAAAACAGATCTCCTGACACGATTCCCCCGAAAAGTAAAACAAGAGCGACTTTGCGCATGAAATTCATTTCTGCTGACTGAAAATACGTTTTCAGATTAAGTTAAAGTTTGCCCCTCCCTCGACTAATTCAACAAACGATAAATTTGAAACATTTTCTTCTTTTTCCCAGAAAACTGAATTTTACATTTCATGCAAATTGTCTCCCATGGAGACAATTTACATGAAATGTCAAATTCAGTTTTCTGGGAAAAAAGAAGAAAAATAATTTCTGTTTATCGTCTGTTGATTTAGCCAAGATAGTGGTAAAATTAAACAAAGTGTGTGTCTTTCTGCTTCTGAATTTTAGTTTTAACACAGATTTTATTAAACGATTTGATATTTCCCAGCTAGCATTCTACGTAAATCTACATCGGGCCGTCATCGGCCCGTCAGCTACCCTGACGGGCCGATGACGGCCCAATATCGATTTACGTAGAATGCTGACTGGGTTAATATTGCATATAATCTGTATACTCATCTGAATAATAACGCTAGCATATAAACAGTAAAAAGAGGGAGTGCAAAACGTCTGAAACATAAAGGAAAGAAAGACTAAATCTTGGTAAAAAATCTAGTATCGCTTCTAACAGTGCGGCTACATTTAAAGAGAAGAATTTAGTCCCATGTCGAAGTTCCCTTTTAAGAGCAGCCCCTAGGGTAAATGAGGAAATATTTTATGCTAGGAGGTCTTTCTATACTAAAAATACTTTCTTTACGCACATGCGTAATGTGCGTAATGATCGCTACGCCTGTGTACGTGCAAAATTTACACACTAGACCAGTTTTACAACAATAAGGTATTAAGTCATCGTTTCTTTTGTTATCTAGTAATGTTGCGTTTTTTGTTTTGGCAATATAGTATTATGCTGCTACATATATCAAACGCTCTGAACAGATTGTGCAATTTCGTAACTGATCTGTTTTTTTACGTCTCGAGATATTTTTTCTCATGGCGATGCTAGGTGTCGTTCCAGGCTCATTACATGAGCCGGGCCACAGAATTCCTACAAGATTGCATACGCGCCCAATCAAGAATCAGATGCACATGCTGATTAGAGTATTCACTATCAGTTTGAAGATGTCTAGGATCCTGTGCTACCCACAGAGTGCTCTGTAAAGTTTATGACCAGACTGCGCGGACGCGCAGGCGGACCCGAATCTTCGTTAGGTGCAGTCTTGTAGGAAATGTGCCCCGGCTCAAATTATTACGTTATGCTTGATAGGATGAAATGAAATTTTACGGCCTGGCTATGTTCCTCACCTTACCGTATTACCCGAAGTATCGGGATAGATAGGCATTAGCAATCCGTAATGCTTGGATCAGACGTCACTTTTCCGCTCAGTCCTGCAAGCAGTTTTTAGCCCATTAGTAAAATGGATTTGTTAAAAATAAAGATGTCAGGTAAGGAGTAAAATTGACCAAATATTCAGGGTACATATGGAAACCATAATGTCACATTAGAAGAAGTCGATACACTTAAAGTGAGGAAATATTTTTAGAATTTCTTTGCAGCCATTCTGAAAAAAAGTTTACTCTAAAAGCAAAAATCAGTGCTTTCACTGTGAGCACAATCTCTCCTTTTAAAGTAAATCCCTTTTTAGAAGAGGCTTTGTGCGGAAGTCGCAATGTTGTCTCCCTTGTAAGAAATGGCGGCGGAAAATCTACCAAATATGTCGAGTCGCTTTAAATTGATTTTGTGGTCGTGATGATCTTACAGTGACAACGCATTTTATCTTTACAAAATGCCTATCTACCCGTTTATAGTCTATTTACATTATTTTCAATTATACTGGTTAGTTTCAGACTCCTGTCAGTTTCATGAATATCTCTCTCGACCGCTGATGGTAAAATAGGCAATCGTCTTTTATGTTTAGTGGGTTGTCCCAGCTTCTAAGATTTTTCTATACCATTATATAAAGAGGGGCAAAAATAAGTATACAGGTAACTATTTTTTTAATTTGTCATCGGATTTTTACATATGTACATTAATCGTTGATACCATAGTTGAGAACAATTATTTTTTGCATAATATGCAACAATTCCAGGAAATTCTATCAAAGAGCAAGGAAATATCATTTACGGAAACAAATAAGGGGTCTAAATCAACATTTGCGTATGAGCAGTTTCCCTTTAAAAGTGCATTTTGAACAAAGAAACTTACATTTATGCATTTGCATTGCATTTAGTCGATAGAAGGATAAAAATGCTGTAAGGACATGTTTCAATTTCAAATGCATCACAAAGTACACTGTAAAATTTCAAATACCAAGGACATGACGTTTTTTACATCTTCGTTCCTCTTCTGACGGAATGCATTGAATTGTTCATTGTTCTGTTAAGAAAACGGTTTTAGGAGATTTCATTTGTATGTGGTACAAGAAGGCTAAGCAAAGCAACACTTTTTTTTTTGAAAAATTCAGGTAAAAGCGACCAACGCCACTTCAAACGTAGAGTCTTTAAATTACCTATATTTTTCATGCAAAGGGAGATAATTTGAGACGTGAAAAAAAATCAAATTCAGCTTGACATCATTTGATGGGAATTTCAAATTAAATAACGTTGTGGTTTTACTCACAGACCATTTGAGCAAGACATTTATGAAAAGTAAAATGACATTTGTTTTATACAACGCGAGTTATGGTTGGAAATGCTGATTTTAATTAAGGGCCTGATAACTCCATTCCATAATTTATGTCTTTTTACAGAGGTATGACTGCGAAAGAATTACCTTTGTCATTTTCAAAGACAGACGTTTGACAAAAATGACCATGAAAACAGTTTAACATAAAAAAAAAAAAAAAAAATTACAACACGCGCTTTTTATTGCTTTTGAGTATTTGATATTTTAGGAAGATACGACGTTCTCTATAAAGAAGCAGAAGTAGCCATTCTGTACATATTTGTCATAGAAACAGTATTTTATTTGTTGAAGAGGGACGGGTAACAGTTTTGTTTTTTATTAAAATAAGACATCCAGATTTGGCTTAGTTTTCGTGCAAGTGAGTGTTATGCATATTAGCCAATTACTTGACTGAACGGATGATATAAATCTACATTTTCCATAGAAAAATATATTTTGCACAAAAGATTGAATATTCCCCAAAGCATTGCTGCAAATTATTCTTCAGTGATCCAGTTTGTAACTGTTGGTTATCACAGAGATAAATATCAGTATGTTTTGCCGTTTTTACACAGATTAATAAGTTTTGGAATCTCATTAGATCTACAATATAATAAAAATAATTAGTGTATCCCACATCGACCTGTAGGTTCCATTTTTCTGACTATATATACAATACATTGCACAGGTATCTTGTGTTGTACAGTTGACTTCTAAATGTCTATTACTGAATCAGGCTTTATATCTGTAAGGTTCTGAGTGGAGGCTGTTTTTCTGCAACAAAAGATGGGCAGATGGCTTAATATATGACCGGAATTAGTTACAATGTATGCCAAGACATAGCAGTTCAGATAGTTTAATTTAAAGCAGTTGTTATTCTTCCAAGTCTTGGAACTGCTACACTGAGTGAAAAAAAAAAAAAAAAAAAAGAAAAAAAAGTTTTTGTCTCTATGGTATCATTTTCCTCTCTCATCCCCGCCCCACTTGCTCAGGTAGCTACTAACATACACTTACAAATATTGTGTAAATTATGCATATGAAACACCCACAAAATGAGGCCAGGGGGTTGGGGTAGTAGGTGTGGGGGAGTGGGTATGGGGATTAGGGGGATAGAAAAAGCAAGACAGAGGAGAACACAACTAATAAGTAAATGCAGCCAAAAGTATAATGGCATAGACGTTATACAAAGATGTGAATCGTCCCATCTAGATACATTAGAAACATATATTATAGTTTCACACAAACTAACCAAAGACGCATATAAAAAATCTACTGCACTTGATGTAATTATGTAGCGGACAAGGAAGTAATTGCACGGATAATCAAATGTGAGTGCGAACAAGGAGCGTTAGTACCCAACAGATTATCAACTATTATAACAGAAATCACTGTAATATAATATTCACTCCACCTTCTGGTTTTGAATTTGCGCCTTGCAAAGACGTAATATCCAAATATAATGTTACGGGTTTATGGCAAAATAAAGATACGCTTATTGAAAACGTATGTGATGCGTACACGTCTGAATACAGACACAAAAAACAACGTTTTTAAAACGAGTTCTGTTTCGTTTGTAATTCTGACGATCAGTTGGCTCATGAGTGTCCACGTCTCGCCAGAGCAGTAGTTCGCCTTTACCAATTGAGATCATTTGCTGCACTACTAGACTTCAAAGAAACCGTACAAGAAGCTGTGAAGAGGGACATATGTCTTGAAACACAGATATTCGACCTTTATAAGGTATGCTTCTTATTATGATACTAGAATTTTGGTTTAAGCATTAGCAGAATGGATACACTTTCGGGAGGATACTTAGTCAAACTTCTCTTCCCTCTTCTGAAAAGGGGTCTATGCTAAAAAGAAAGAATATACAGCCTACTCTTAAAGGAAAGAACTTAGTCCCGTTGGGAGCAGATTCTTCCTTTAAGAGTTAACCTCCAATACAGAATCTTATAAAGAAAGCAAACCGGAAGGTACACATGTTGTTTTCTTTTTAAAAGATGGCCGAAAATCAACCAAATACATCAACAGAAAAAGGAGAACACAGCTAATAAGTAAATGCAGCCAAAAGTATAATGACATAGACGTTATACAAAGATGTGAATCGTCTCATCTAGAAACATTAGGAACACATATTATAGTTTCACACAAACTAACCAAAGACGCATATAAAAATATATACTGTACTTGGTGTAATTATGTAGCGGACAAGGAAGTATTTGCATGAACAATTAGATTTGGGTGCGAACAATGGATACACTTTCAGGAGGATACTTAGTCAAAATTCTCTTCCCTCTTCTGAAAAGGGGTCTTATTCTAAAAAGAAAGAATATACAGCCTACTCTCAAAGGAAAGAACTTATTCCCGTTGGGAGCAGATTCTTCCTTTAAGAGTATACCTCTAATATAGAATCTTATAAAGAAACCAAACCGGAAGTTAGTACCGAACAGATTATCAACTATTATAACAGAAATACGACAGTCTAATCGCTGTAATATAATATTCACTCCACCTTATTGTTTTGAACTTGCGCCTTGCAAAGACGTAATATCCAAATGTAATGTTACGGGTTTATGGCAAAATAAAGATACGCTTATTGAAAAGGCATGTGATGCGTACACGTCTGAATTCAGACACAAAGAAAAGCGTTTTAAAAACGAGTTCTGTTTCGTTTGTAATTCTGACGATTAGTTGGCTCATGAGTGTCCACGTCTCGCCAGTGCGGTAGTTCGCTTTTACCTATTGATATCATTTGCTGCACTACTAGACTTAAAAAAAATCATACGGGAAGCTGTGAAGAGGGAAAAATGTCTTGAAACACAGATATTCGACCTTTATAAGGTATGCTTCTTATTATGATGCTAGAATTTTGGTTTAAGCATTAGGAGAATGGGTACACTTTCGGGAGGATACTTAGTCAAACTTCTCTTCCCTCTTCTGAAAAGGGGTCTATGCTAAAAAGAAATAATATACAGCCTACTCTTAAAGGAAAGAACTTAGTCCCGTTGGGAGCAGATTCTTCCTTTAAGAGTATACCTCTAATAAAGAATCTTATAAAGAAAGCAAACCGGAAGTTACACATGTTGTTTTCTTTTTAAAAGATGGCCAAAAATCTACCAAATACATCGTCCCCTGCAATGCAAATGCGTTTTTTTTTTGCATGAAAACATTATTTTTGCTCAAGGAAATTTCGGCAAACACAATACATTTAGACATCACCAATGAATTTATTATGCAGGCCTTGTGCACATTCAGTGTTGCACGCAACTATACATACCTTATTTAAAACAAGGAATATCGGCAATGTTTCATTCTGTTAGTACTGAATTTTATCGTGAATGAATTGGTTAGCTTGTGATTTACCTGTGCTGTCATGTAGGCTGTGCATGCAGACGTTTTCGAAATTTTATTGCAGACACAGTGCCTTGGTAGAAATAATATAGCATCAGTCTGAAAACACTTCTGCAACAAGGTATATCGGAACCAGAATTTTACGGTGACTTAGTGTATAGATTTAGAAAAATTGTAGGAAAATCTAACGTTTCGGTGCAATTCAGAAAACGTATTAACCGTTATAAAAGAACTGGCTGTAGCCTGGGTATTATGCGCAGACTGCATGCCTAGTTGTCAACCCAATCATTGTTGATGGCTATGCTTCACACTTTAATTTCATGACGGCGGTTCGGGCCTCAGACTCAATGACGGCCTCTTCGTAAAACTTTAATCAGTGTTGTGGGGCTTTACGATTTGTCTTTGGCTTGGCCCGCTATTGGTTTCATTTTCTCTGGCATACAGTAGAATTAGTCATGAGTACTCGTCTTTGTTTATTATAGTGATTAATTTGAATGTTATGTTTTCGCTTTGATACATTGACTGAGTTGGGAGCCTTTATGCGAACCAATTTTTTATGTACTTCTGTATTAATAGTAGCACCAGGACCCAGGGTGAAGTTGGCTAGCTGTAAATGTGCTTTAAACTCCACGGTGGTTTACTCAACTGATCTGTCTAAGGCGGTGGTCCCGGCGTTGGTCTTAGTCTTTGTTGCTTCGTGGTTTATTCTACGAGGCGATTTGTTTTACGTCTTACCTTGTGTTATTTTGTTCTTGTGTTTTGCAGTCCTTTTAGCATTGCGATTAATTCGCTTGGGGAAGAGAGAGCTAATCTTAGTGCTTTGTGTACCTTTGTTCGATTTGTGCTTGTTTGGTTTTGTTGGTGTCCTCTTGGTGTCTCGGAAGGGCTGCGGTTTGTGATTGTGGCACTCCCTGGACTTTTCTCTTACCTTTTTTTTTTTTATATAATTACATAAGCATGGATTAAAAGATTGAAGTCTTCATAATATACTCCAGCCTCGTGCGATGTATGTTACGACCACACTGACATACCGAGAAATCAGCTGGACTGATTATGTATAGATTTGCATCCAGTAAGTCAATACTTCACTCTTTTTGCGAAAATTACAAAACTTTTATCTAAACATTTGTAACAACTGATTTATTGAAAATAAGCTTACTATTAAACTTAATAGTGTTTCCGTTAAAAGGATACGATTATTGTGACTTCGTGTTTGCTTTTTCTACACACCAATCCCTTTCTGAGGGTCTGCCCTAAAAAGGAAGTATTTAACTTACCAAATTGCATTTTACAAGGAGCAGCTTTTCCTTTTAAACATTTTAAAACCAGAAGGAATTTTATTTACCAAAATGTAAAACAGGGAGCATTATTTTTCTCCATTTTTGACATTTTTCAAAGAGGATGCAAAAACAAAGTTGTGTCCCCCATGAAATTATACCAAATTTCTCTAAACCCTTTTAGCCCTATAGATCAAGAGAGACAATTTTGCAAACAGTGTGATTTCAGATGCCCTCTCATAAGTATCTTCACTATCTGTATTTCTGTTTTTGATTTCTGATATATTTATTAAGACAACGTAGAATGTCAAAAATTTAAGTCGGCCTTGTGGATCCCACCAGATACCCTTGGGTGAAAGGGTTAAAGGCAGAATGCCGAACAACATAGCCCCCAATGGGACTATTTAATTTTATCCGTTTCGTTTGGATTTACGATGGTTTCCAAAACCTCAATTATCCCTTGTGATAACGAAATAGTCAAACGAAGGTATCTATCCAAAATGCATATGTCTTCTTATGGCTAACCAGAGAAGGCTGTTAGTGGCAACCAGTACACTGTGAAATGTGCCGTACTGTGAGAAAATACATTATGATATGTTAACCTTTACCACTACCTAGGCTAATGTAGCAGGCAACAAACTGGTCATTTTTCGTACTTTTCTGAAAAATAGATTTTGATATTTCATGCAAATTAGGAGACAGTTTGTATCAAATGTTAACAGTAAATAAGTGAACTCAGGAACTGATACAATCAGATCCACATCAAGTCCGCAACACCAAGAGAAAGACAGACAAATACAATTAAGCAGCGACAAAATAAACATATGGCAAGCAGAGTTGGCAACTCTTTCCCAAAAAGGCGGCAACTTTCTTATCCAAACTCAACTGAATATGCCTTAAACTTACATAATTGTTAAAAAAAACCACTAGAAAGTGAAACACTACGTAACAATTAACAGAAAAGTACCACAAAGAAAGTACCGCCTTGGAACAGTTAATATTGAACATCTGAGGGGCTTAAGCTAGCTTTACAGGATCCCAGTCCACGCCCTCAGCTATTTTAAAACCTATTTTTAAAACGTGTCTGCTGAAAGTTTTACCCGGCACGAAAAGTGTTAAGCACATGCTCGCTGTTCTAAACCGTTGTTAAAATGCCTCATATGTCTCCCTACTGTTAACTTACATATGTCTAATGATTGGAGGTATCAGTACACTAAGGAGAGACTGGTGCACAATTTGTTGGAATTTTCGTTCACTCTCCTTGGCTTTACAGTATTTTTTGGTTGAATATATGCTGTTTTTATAGGTTTAAAACATTCGAGTACATGAAAATGCCAGTTAAGAAAAAGTGTGCTTTGACTTTACCATGTTTACAGTCTTACGGTATCGACGGTGTTAATTAATATAAACATATTATGGTCTCTTTGTGTAAGTGACGGGGACAGTGTAGGTTACGGTAAACATGATAGGGTGTGCTACATCAGAAATCCGCGGATCATAGCATATACCATGACACTACCCGCTTTCTTTTTTGTCGTCAGTAATTTGGTCATGTACGTAATAGTTGTTGTTAGAAAATAAACAGAAATAGTGTCTCTCACTGCAAAAGTAACAACCGTAATATCTATCTATTCTGTGTATCTCAAATTATCTACACTTACGGACCTGTCATGGTTAAATTATATACCTGTAAAATTGTCAGGGTTCGTTATGTTTAATGTTTTTCATTCTGTTCTGCTTGGATGTGAAGACATTTACATTATGCTTGCTTTCGTATGTAACAAAAGGGTAATAATGTTATGTAAACTACACTGGAAAGAATGTTGCTCTCAGACTAGCAATATAAGAAAACAACGAAGAAAGGAGTCCCCAGACACGGGAACTAGCAGCAATACAGAAAAAGAAACTATAACTACTAAAATTGTAATTTAACCTATTAATGTCTTGCGTCTCAAATTGTAAACTGTATAGAATCAAATCAGACGCACTAGAAGGCGACAGCTGATTAGGGACTGCATTTTACGTGATGTTAATGATGTACTAAACAATTAAAGCAATTTGTGCCTACGATCCCTCAAAGCTGAAAATGGACCCACCCAACTTAGACGATAAAAGGTCAGGACGTCAATGTGTAGAAACTTCTTTTGCTGATACAGATATTGCTTAGGTCAAATAATAAATTATGTGTTTAGGGTAACATGTTAGACAAAAGTAGGTACGAGGGCCTCGTATTTAGATAAGAAAATTAACGTACTAAATCAATTGAAATTTTTCAAATTGCAACGATTTATAAACTTAAAACAGATACGCTAGAGTAGAGAGTTGAAAAAGTATGTTACGTTCACACAGTAGCCACATAAAATGACTAAATAGCACTTCCGCCATTTAACTGTTAAAATTTCATTATGTAATTTTGGCTCTGCTTTCTGAATATTCTGAAAAGAACATTCCATAAGCTTTTCAAAATTGTAAGTTAAATTTGTCTGCATTGTATACATAGTCAGCCATATTTATCAAAATTACCTGCTATGTGTTTAGAATATCCGTCAAACTGTTCCTTATACTTTTTTTTAAACGTATGGTCATTGATTAAAACGTAACTGAAATCTTTCAGCTTCAAAACTGTAGTATATTGTTATACAAATGATGAGCAGGGTTCAGAAATGCAAATGTTTCTGTCAATTTCAGAGTTACATACCTATATAATATGCATAATGTATGTAACATTATAAATCATTACGGCTTCTTCTGCTTATGTTTTGTTTAACTAAATAATATTTTTTGTGTTTGCATAAACAAGCACATTGTACTTTGCTCTAGTGGAGAGATTTGAGCGTCACTGCTTTTAAGTCCAAATCAAGCTCAGTCTTCAGCTCGTATATTTTTAACTACTTGTATACTGTACACGGTTTGTGTCAGTTTTAGTAAATCAACACATATGGGGTTAAACAGTCAGATCAGGTTTTTTTTTCGTTCGCATAAGCACACACACTAGGGGGAGCAATAAGCTTTGTTTTATTTTATTGTTAGCGGTGAAATCAGTGTATATCTGGTGAAAATAAAAGTGATATCAATCACTTGTGACTGATACGATTTATATTTTCACTGCTCGCTTTGGACGACGTCGGTTTTCTGTCTTGTTTCAGAAGTGGATGTTACCGCCACTTCAGATTTTTGAACACCTCTAACTTTTTTGTTTCTGAACAAAACTATCAAGTGTTGGTATGCATTTTCTTAGTTAGAATGTAAGGAACATTTTGGTATCAATATTATTTTGATTTGCCGAAATTTTTTGTTTTTGTCTCTCTAGTGTTTCACATGTTAAGCACTGAACGTCGATGCCATGACGTTCTTGCTTTGTTTGGTGACGTTATATATGACGTCATAAACTCGCGTTTGGCCTGTAAACAATAAAATAAAAAGAAAATTTACTCTATTTCAGTGAATACCATAAAACTTTTCATCTCGTGTAATGAAAACATTCCAATTCGCACTCGTGAAAATACTGATGTTTTCATTACACTCGATGCCAATATTTATGGTATTCACAGAAAAAGAGTAAATATCCTCTATGTAACAGAAAAGACTAACAAAAGTCTGTATGATTGAAAAGATGGTCTCCCAGTATTTCATTATAGTGCAATTTATATACATATGTATTTAAATCCTTTGGGTCATTGAGTCTAAAGTTGTATCCTTAAAAATGGAGTTGTGTTCATGCATATCCTTGGGAGCGTAAGCAGTTCATTACTGCTTGTGAAGAGGCTCAATGAAACCGAGATTTCCATTTTTACCTGTGATGTATTCGTTGTTTCTGAATGCAACCTTTTAGATTTTTATTTGCCAAGCATGTTTTCATTTTTTTTTTGGTATTGCGTCATATACTTTAGTACTAGATACACGAGTATTTTAGACTTTACACTGGGTATACCACGACTTATACAAGTAATTCCACGAAGGTCCTGCGTATCAGTCTGCATTTCCGCAGTTTGTTCAGCGAGACATGTTTTACATGTTTATCTAGACAACAAGGAGACAGTAGATGCAAAGCGTATGAAGAAAATATGGACACAAAAATGCTCCTTCGTGCTCCACGAAGTATGCTTATATGCACTTCTAAGATTTGGACGTCCGAGGAATTTCGCAGACATACTTGATACGGTTTATTGTTACTTTTTTTAAAATACCAAGTGTATAAACAGCCTGACTGTCGCAGTGTTATAGCGTTAATTTTATGAAGACAAGTAAAGGCAAATTTCTTTGAATGTTACAAACATATTGTTAGATTAATGCCCATTTAGTTTTGTAATTGGTCCAGTTAAATAAAATGTAATCACATTAAATTTAGAATGTTTACAAACCTTGTATACACACGTTGAGCAGTAAGGTAAGAAATCGCATGAAGATGATATTTTTAGTGGTTGGTATTTGAAACTATTTTAAACCTTAAGGGTGTTTTTCGTCTCAAAAATACGGCTCAATGTCTGGACTATAACAGATTATATATGTCATTGAAGCAGTTACTTGCGATGTTTCATCCATACTACATACCCCAAATCTTGCTGAGACTAGTTTGAAATAGTTCCTATTTGACATTGTATTCCTTTACTGGATGTGATACCATGAGCGTTATAGTTAAAAGGGATCAAGTACTTCCACTGAGGTATATGATCGGAAACCCCGACTTTGTTTCTGTCTTTTGAGAAACTTGGCAAGACAATACGTATTAAGGGGCTATGAAATATTTGTTTGCTACGTTTGTGGTAAAACTAAATATACAGATGTGAACAAGTTGTGGTACGATCTTTTTCGCTCAAAAGTATCAAAGACGATCAGGCGAGTTACTGAGTAACTATGATGGTTTCGGCCATAAGTCTCCTGTCGCTCTGCAGGAAGTCATTGGAAATACATTATAAAAAGAGTCTATTATTCACCACACGTTTGGCTTCATGCAGATCAAATATATCCGGACGCTCCTCCTCCAGTACATGTAGGCCGTGGCTGGACACTAGCTGAAGATAAACCCATTGATTACGAATACGGATGGACTAATGGCTACATTATATCCACAAGAACTTGTTGATGTCATGTGTGCTGGACTTCAGGGCTTGAGTTGAAAACTCAGGACTGTGATGATTCTGACTCTCCAATGAAGTGGAGAACCTGATGGAGACAGTATGAGGACAGGACTTATAGCCAGACAGAATAATGGGGCAATATTTCTGACAAATGTGGTGGTTCGAAATGTTGCTTTTTGTTGATTATATGTAATGTCAGTTTTGCGACTGGATACTGTAGAATTGATGGTCACCTTTCGGTTCGTGGACAAGGGTCTATTGCTATTGGACCACATGGGATGTGTGTTCTAATTATCATTACCTCTATCCTTATATTTTATGGGGTTTATTTCTCCAGATTTCTCCCCTCATTTGGAAGGGGCTCAACATATGCTAATAAATCAACTCACATTAGTAGATTTAGGTTACCTTTTGTGCGTTATGCTCACCGCAAACTGATTAGCTACAACACATTTTCGGCATGCGTATTTATTGCTGTTCTCCAGTAAGCATATTTTATATCCAAAAAAGAGGGTTCCAAAATTGGAACTTCAAGCTACAACATCCTACAAAAGGGCATGCAACTGCACGGAATTGCTGGTATGGGGTATTATTTTTCTACGATTGACTTGAAGCTTCTCATTTTGAGAGAGAAATATTGTCATTCGTTTCATCTGCTACAATGTATTACAATATACTATAAGCCATACAAGGTTTTTTAAATTGTTCTCTGTCTAAAAGCTTATAAATAACCGTTTCTGTTATGGTAAATATATGTAATATTTGATGTAACTTATGTTACCATTATGTAATTTGAATTACAATACCATCGTAAACCGTACGTATTTGTCTAATTTGGAAGCTTTTTGGACGCATATATTACACTCTAAACAATCAAATGTGTATATCAATTATATCAGAACTTATTTTAAAAGTCAAATCCACAGATGGTATGTGTATTGTCTAGTTTTGATGCAAAATATGGGTTATTTATCGGAATATTAAAAAGGAGGTAGGCGTACAATATTATCATTTATGACAAAATAAAAGCACGTAGTCGGCTTAAAAATACTTCATTTGAAAGGTCTTAAATGTAGTTTATTCACATGTACTTTTAACGTAATATTAAATTAAAGTAGTTGTGGCATGGTACCCAAAAAAGGCAAGAAAAAAAGCCCAGGGAGTGCCACAACCACAAATCGCAGCCCCCCCCCTCCCCCTCCAAACAAACACAAATCGAACAAACGTACGAAAAGCACCAAGATTAGCTCTCTCTCTTCCCCAAGCGAGGTAATCGCAATACTAAAAGGACTGAAAAACACAAGAACAAAATGAAACACGGAAAGACATACAACAAATCACCTCGTAGAATAAACCACAAAGCAACAAAGAGTAAGACTAACACCGGGACCACCGCCTTAGAACGGTCAGTAGAGTAAACCACCGGGGACGTCTACTTATGGCTCGCCATAGGCAAAAACAGTAGAAGCAATTCTGAAAACTGCTACATAGTAGGTATTGACCAGATCATGCTGTCTTCCATAGAACTTCTTAAGTATTGCTACCAGTTTGGTTTTTTGATACCCCTGGCTCAAGAACCTTGTAGTGAGCACTTTCCAACGCTCTATGAAGTCCTGAAGATTTGAACAGACTCTGGTATAACGGATTAACTGTGAAACTTAAGTGCCATATGCTGATGCAGAAGGGATATTACTGCTCAGGAATGGAAGTTAACAATGGGAAAGTTGAAATCACCCCGTTTGTCGTTAAGGCTAGTATTTAGCTTTCCATTGTCAATGTAGAGATAACAATACCAGTATGAGGAGGAAGCGGCAGTCACCGTTGTTTCCTTTATTTCGAGTTCACATGGATAGACGAATTCCAAATACTCTGCAATTTTTGTTTTTCAGAGACAATACATCTTTATATATCTGTAGGTGAAATTGAATTTTTGTGCAAGGTGTTTCTTGCCTGCTTTGAGGAGACTTTGTACAAACTCCGCCTCATACGAATATAAAAAAACAAATCGGCAAGCAACGGTGCACAGTTAGTACCCATCGCTATATTGTTTGCTGAAATATCCGCCCGCCGAACTCCACAAAAATATTGTCGATTAGATATTCCAGCATCTTTATGACATCTGCATCTACACACTGAAAGCGACGGTTACCATTCTTATGGAAAAAAAGTAAGAGAAAAGTCCCGGGAGTGCCACAATCACAAACCGCAGCCCTTCCCAGACATCATGAGGAAGAAGAAACAGACAAATCCAAACAAAGACAAATCGATCAAACGTTAGAAAAGCCCTAAGATTAGCTCTCTCTTCCCCAAGCTATGTAATCGCAATGCTAAGAGGACTGAAAAACACAAGAACAAAATGGCACAAGGTAAGACATACAACAAATCGCCTCGCAGAATAAACCACAAAGCACCAAAGAGTAAGACTAACACCCGGACCACCGCCTTAGAACGGTCAGTAGAGTAAACCACCGGGGGATTTAAAGCACTTTTACAGCTAACCAACTTCACTCTAGGTCCCGATGCTACACTTAATACAGAAATACATAAAAATTCGGTTCGCATAAAGGCTCCCAACTCAGTCCATGCATCAAAGCGAAAACATAAAAAAAAAAAACAAAAAAAAAAAAAAAAAAAAACAAAAAAACATTGGTTGATAATTTCCTTTAATTTAGATTTTAATTTATGATGAGAAATAGTCGTGTATAGAGTAGAAAATTCAAAAGACTTTATATTTTTGACGGAATGAAGAGATCGTGCCTTTAGGTTTTCTAAAAGCTCTTTGGAGTTTTTCAGGATCCACATCTGATTAACACTACTCCTGGCATATGCAGTGTAACAATAGTTCTAAAGGCTTTCTTTAACTGCGGTTAGGATCAGTGTTAGAATATGAGAAATAGGCATGATTGAGCACTTAGCCGACCCGCAATATATCTCTGCTTGCATAGATTCTTGTGAAGTTTAGGAACCCAGTACAATTGGGGAAGGTCAATATCTTCCTCTGGGAGGGAAATTTCAAATGTCAGCATCACCGAATGGTGGTTTTATAGAATTTCATCTATGGACATAGCACTGAATTTATATGTAGGGTTACCAGTCATGGTACTAATACCAAACTCTTCCATTAAGCCGTTTATCTTGTGTGGTTTGCACACAAATACAATGTTGGTAGATGCCTTGTCGGCTGGAACAACGACAGTCTTTTCATTGACTTCAGCTAATTCAGCAGAAACATCTGGATCATCAAACACCGATTCATGTCGGCAAGACATGTTTCTGCTGTGTACTGAGACACGCCTGTTTACCAAGGACATTACCGATTTAACCCATTCAGAGAGGGTATCAACCTACACGTCCTCCTTCTTGGCTCAGCGTCGTGCATACTCTTCAACAGAATACAAAATTAATTTGGAATTCTGTTTACATGTAAAAGACCTGGGTCCCCTGTATTTAAGGCCTTTAGAAAGAATGTCCTTGAGTTTGCTAATCCTGACTATATTGAGGTCTCCTGTTATGATGTGACCGGCTGGATTATAGCCGAACTCCGAGGCTTTACAGGAACACGCTGAAGGGTTTCAAGTATTGTTCGCAGTGTTTAGACCTTGCAGCACGTTTTTGTAATTGAAAATTTTAGGGGCAATGGAAGACGAATAACTGTAGGAAGTGATGGATGGGCTCTGGTTTTTGAAGTAAGCTAGTTGGTTGAAGTCACTTCTTATGGTTCAGAATATTGCTAAGGTTAACGGCATCAAGCCCTTTGTTTCTGAAGTAAATTTTCAGAAAATCACGAGTGGGAGTCTCTTCAGGAGAAACCGTTTGAACAGGCTTGTACAACCTAATATTAGCAACATCCAAAATGATAGCAACCAGCTTATATTCAGGAAAATTCGAACGTACGTTTTTGTATCCACAGATTTCTTCTGCAAAGAGCGAAGTTTAGTTACCGACAGCTGATAAAGTTTGGTACGAATATGTCGATGTCCTAATGGTTGCTGTACATGTGGAAAGAGAGAGTCAAATGCGACTTCAGCATGAAAATTAGGACAGTTGTAGTGCCGATGTCCATGACTTTTATTTCGTCTTCGAGAGCTACCAAAGAGCCTCTTTACATTTATCGAGCTGCATCTTGGGCTGGTAAGGTTCCCTACAGAATCTATTTTGTCATTGTAACAGTAGGGTGCTGCAGTGCCTAATTCGCTGATCCAGAATTCCTCACGCTGTCTACGAAGTGGCGTGCTTAGACTGGAATGGTTAGTAGGTTGATATATTTTTCTAGTATTCTTACTTAAAAGGACAAAATAGAATGATCTGGTAAATTGAAGTGTTGATAAAGCAACTGATTGCTCCCATGATTTATCTCCTATCTATGACCAGACATTCTATTACGCAGTTGTCCTTTCGTCTCACATACGTATATCAATCCATAAAGCAAACACTGTACACCACAGACAATATTAGAGGACTTACAAATGAGATCGTCCCAGCTCCGTGTATGGTATGTTTTATTAGTGAGACCACTCGTTAACTGAGATTCTTTGATCAAAATTTTGCAGGTTTTACTTTTTTTTTTTTTTGAATTGCATGATGTTATACTGCAATGTGGCTCACTGTCATCAAGTTCCAAAATATTACGTAATTAAACACTCAGTTTTTGATCTGTTTATAAACCGGTACCATAGGTATTTGTCATCAGATTGCAAGTATGTCATTTCATGTAAGTCTTTTAAAAATATTCTAGGGGAACCTATTTGGCCTGCAGATCCCATGCCCTTGGAATCTGCAGGAATTCCGCGTTGATTTGGAAAAAATACCCCAAAAAACTGTGTTTATCAGGACCTTTTTAAGATGCCGGTACCATAGGTATTTGTCATCAGATTGCAAGTATGTCATTTCATGTAAGTCTTTTAAAAATATTCTAGGGGAACCTATTTGGCCTGCAGATCCCATGCCCTTGGAATCTGCAGGAATTCCGCGTTGATTTGGAAAAAATACCCCAAAAAACTGTGTTTATCAGGACCTTTTTAATATGTCTTATCTGAGTTTATGTGTGTGACCATGTAAATAATACTAGGTTGACGTGCCCTCGGGGACGGACAGACCGTCCACCAGGCAGACACCAGCTAAGTGGTAAAAAGTAGTTGTGGTCATTGTACCCAAGGCATAATCCAAACTCATAAATCCGTATACGAATGACGAATCAGACTGTTCAGACCAACAGATATGGACCAAGAAATACATAAGAATCGATAAAAGGTATATGTATAAATTTGAAAGGGCAGTCTACGTTAATCTATTTTACACTAGAGACCAGGGCATTCAGATTTTTATCAAGTTGGTCAAATTCGAAAAAGTGTTATCTCAGCTACGTATTTCAAAGTTATTATATCATGTCGCCATTGCCACAGTATCTGGTAATTTTTAATACTACCTGAACTTAAACATTACATCTAGGCAACGTATTTAACTTTACCGCAAAACGGTAATGCCTCAAGAAGTGGAGTGCTTACATGTTTCATTTATTAGCTTAGCATATGCTCGTATAAGCTTTTAGAAAATATATGATGCTGCAAAAATCCCCGGCATGTGCAAGACCATACACTGGCATATAGGCCTGCGCGAAAGCGCATGTTGATCTGAGTCTTTGTTAGGCGAACATGTCAGAAGGTATGTTTCTTCACATTGCGGTTCACTTTTTATCAATGCTGTAGTCAGCTAAAACAGTGCCGGGAACATCTGATGGCAGAAAATCAATAATGCTGCTCACGCAGTTCTTACCATTCCTGTAGGATAATGTCAAAGAATAATAGTGATTAAATGAAGTGTTCATGCAAACATAATAACCATTACGGAAAAACAAAAAAATACCGCAGCACACTGCACATGACCGCAAAATATTCAATTAAGTACTAAAATGCATCGGAGTAAGAATACATTTTTTTTTACTGGAAACAGAATTTGTTCGCAAATGGATATTTTTACAAGTATATCATATTATGAATAAAGAAACAATGAGGTCTCAGTGGGGTTTACTGATAAGCGAATTTGGCCCTAAAATTTACTGATTAGCATTTTTAAAGGATACTTTTATTGGTTAGCGGAATGAGCGATGCCTAGTAATTAGCGAATTCTACGGACAGAAAGTAGTGATCAGCGAATTTTGCCTGAAAAGTTACCCAATAGAGGATTCACGCAAGTTTCGGCAGGAATTTCAACTGAAACGGCATTACCCAACGCTCTTTTTATGACAAATTCTGTCTGTCATTCTTAGTTACCACAGGCGGTTTGGGCGCGAGTGCTTTCAACACCACTGTATTCGCACAAAGAAAAGGAGTGCAATTTGTGCTGAATTTGTGTCACCCAATATCATGACTTTTTAATGAATGCGTCTGTTTAATAAAGAATTTGTTAAAAAAAAAAAAAAAAGAAGAAGAAAACGTATATGCACGAGGTAAACATAAACAAATATGATCTTAAAAATATTACATATCAATGCGCCATCGTTTTCGCATAGCGTCTTCATTGATGGTAGTTAGACAAATTTAGCAGTCAATTCATTGAATACAAAGAGAACAAGCAGCCTCGAAAAATCTCTGAGTGAAAATATACGCATATAGCGGGATGTCAGAAAACGTGGGGCTTATCACATACGATCAAGAAAACTCGGGTCCGTCATATACCTTTTGTTGAAAAAGGGGGCTAATTATAAACATGACAGCGCTGAAAAAGTTAGGTGGGGCGGAGGGGGTATTCGGCACGCACATCCGTACTTTTCCATAAATAGGAAGTTTCCACCGCTTCCCCCTCCCCCACCTAACCCGAGATTGAAGTGAAAATGCCCCCGACCCCCTCAGCCCCCCCCACCCCCCCCCTGAGTATTGAAGTGGAAATTCTTCAAAGTAATAGTAATAAGGTAAAGTTGATTTAAGTTTGAGTCAATTTATTATATTTAAAAGTAGTAATGCTTTCTTATAACGCTGAGTTTTAATTTTGAGAAAAGTGAGAGGTCATCATATTCTCAGCAGTTTTTGAAATTAGTTTCATACAAGAAGCATTTTCAGCCGACGTACATCTATTCTGGCGCATGTGCATCGGTTGCCTAGTAGCGTTAAAAATCCGCCAAATGAACGTATACTTATAGGCGTAACCCCTATGTGACCGACTGTTGCCTGGATACATAAAAATCAACTGTCTGATTGCCGTAGACACATATATCCTATTTACCTCCCTTGAAATGCAGAAATTTTAAAAAGAATCGTTTGAAGTGGCTAAAGGTATTTCTTCAAAGAAAAAAGTAATGAGGTAAATTGATTAGTATTTAACTGAATTTACTACATTTGAAAGTAATAATAATGTCTCAAGATGCTGGGTTTTAATTTTGAAAAGTCATAGGAAATTATATTGTCAGTAGGTTTTGAAATTACGGGTTTCTTAAAAGAGCTGTGTACTGTTGATGGATATGCGTATCGGTGAAGGTCTGAAGACTGCTTTCTTTCTGAAAGAGAGGACTTAATTACTTTTTAAACGGTACCTCAAATAACCGAAAGGATTTTACCTGGCTAAGAAGTACGATGTTTACTTTAGCAATAAATCTAATGTTCTTACTTTCACTAAATGCTGGGCCCATTATGGTACATTTGAAAATGGAGTTCTGCCCATGTATACGCTAGAGGGCGTAAGCAGTGTAGCGAACTTAATTACTGCTTATGAAGAGTCCAAATAAAACCGAGACTCCCATTTTTTAATCTGTAATGTCTTCTTTGTTTCCAAAGGCAATCTATTTGACGTTTATTCTACTAACTAATATGGTCAAGTTGCCATCTTTTTTCATCTCGGCTTAAATAAATTGTGTACATAAGCATTTTATTTTATGTTCAGCAGAATAAAGACAAGCTTAAGAGTAGAAGTGGGACAGTTCAAATAAAAATAAGGCGGCGACAAAAATTCCTTGTGGATTTTTGTTTATTTTCTCCTACTTTTAAAACTAAAATATTCCTAGATTTAACGTAATTTTTTTTCACGAACAGTAGTTTATAAACCTCATTTTGGTAGAAGGTCTGTTATAAATCAGAATTTCAGCAATCTTATGAATTTCTCATAAAATCTATTATGTCTTTGCTATTTAGTTTTTCGATTACAGTATGGCCGTATATGCTTTTATCGCAGCTGTGTCCCCTAGTTCTACACTGAGCTTCGATATCTTTCAGCAAAAAAAAAAAAAAAAAAAAAAAAAAAGAAAAAAAAAAAAAAAAAAAAAAAGAAGAAAATCAATCAATCGTTTTACCAATACCAGTCACAATTAAAATTGCGTTTTTTTTTGTTTTTTTTTTTTTGTTTTTTTTTAAACTTAGTGATTGTGCTTCAGAAATCTAAAAGTTAACAAAATCAAACAAAATAATATATCAAACAAAATTTCGTATAGATGAGTCGATATCTTTTGTCTTGTACGCACCTTGTACGCACCTCAAACTTCTGCACTATAACTGAGAATGGAACCAACTAGGGTATCAAAAAGTTTGTATTTCTTAGAAACAAACACTACGACTTGATTAAAAAGATTGTGTAAAGCGTTTGATGCATTCTCAGCTACTCTTTTTTGTGTCCGAAACCAGTTACCATTCTTAAAAAAAAATACCTAAGTATTTAAATGAAGTTACCATATCTAGTTTAATATTGTTGAGGAAGAAATCAGAGCTCGTATGTCGACCTTTTTGGAAAATCATTGCTTTCATATTCATTGTATTAATTTTAAACCCCAAGCTGTACAATATAATTCAAGATCATTCAAGATAGATTGCAGTGCTTCTGGTGACTTGGCAACGACTATAGTATCATCAGCATACAGATCTGCAGTCATGGATTCAGATCGAACCGCTTCGGGTTTATATTTTCTTTTAAGAGTCTTCCAAAATATTTAGGTTTTCTTTTTCGCCATGTTTAAAATATTCCTACCTTCATTTATTTTGTATTTTTGTTTAAAATTACGTTTTATACGATTTAACTTTGTACGAGCAAATATAAAACTTTGTCTGTTTGTAACATTTTTATGTCTCAGAAACGAATTTCTCGCTTTCTTAAAATTACTTTTGCCTCGGAGCATTTTTCGTCAAACCAATGATTTTTGACAACCTATTTGAATTATTAAATACTTGCCCGGTGTTAGCCTTACTCTTTGTTGCTTTGTGGTTTATTCTGCGAGGCGATTTGTTTGAAGTCTTGCCTTGTGTTATTTTGTTCTTGTGTTTTTCAGTCCTGAAAAACACAAGAACAAAATAGCACAAGGTAAGACATCAAACAAATCACCTCGTAGAATAAACCACAAAGCAACAAAGAGTAAGACCAACACTGGGACCACCGCCTTAGAACGGTGAGTAGAGTAAACCACCCCTTAGAAAGGTCAGTAGAGTAAACTACCGGGGAGGGGGTTGGGGTGGTACTTTACAGCTAGCCAACTTCACCCTGGCTCCCAACTCAGTCAATGCATCAAAGCGATAATATAAAAATTAAATAAATCACTATAATAAACAAAGACGAGTACGTACTCATGGCTAATTCTACTGTATGCCAGAGTAAATGAAAACCAATAGTTGAACCACGGCGGGCTAAGCCCAAGAAATATCATCAAGCCCCACAACACTGGTTAAAGTTTTACGAAGAGGCCGTCATTGAGTCTGAGGCCCGAACCGCCGTCGTGCAATTAAAGAGTGAAGCACAGACACCACCAATGGTTGTGTTGACAACTAGGCATGCAGTCTGCCGCATAATATCCAGGCTATAGCCAATTCTTTTATAACGGTTAATATGTTTTCTGAATTGCTCCGAAAAATTAGCTTTTCCTACAATATTTTTTAAATCTGTACACTAAATTACCGTAAAATTCTGCTACCGATATACCTTGTTGCAGAAGTGTTTTCAGACTGGGGCTATATTTTTCTACAAGGCACTGTATCTGCGATAAAATTTCGAAAACGCCTTACGAAGTTTAAAATAACGATAGCCCTGCCTAAGAAGATTGGCAGTAAGGGCTTTATTACGTCAGTTAAAAACACTTAGATTTGCAGAAGCTCAGGCGAATCTAATAAGTTGAGATATGTATACCCCATATGAGGTAGGCCGGGGGACATCGCCATCCAGAAAAGGGAAATTGATCTCATTACTATTTATAAGTTCAGGTCTAAAATTAGTGATTTTGTTTCGTCAAATATTATTTTCTGCTCAGTACGGGAGTTTGGAATTTAGGTAAGATGAAAGGATTTTGCGTGACTTTGTATATCTCTAGTGAGTAAAAAACGCGTACAGACACCCTTAAAATCATAAAAATATAAGTCTGAGTTTGGGTATAAGTCATATCATGAAAAAACACTTACCTTCATGTTACAAAAGATTTAAAGGTGCCGCTGCTTTGCGAAAATGTTATGTTCCAAACCTTGTTGTCCAGAAAACGAGCCCCTGCCCAGCTGTTTGGATATACAAATATGGGCGTATACCATAATCCCTGAAACTAATATTAATATTCAAGTTTACGGGCGTATACCATAGTCGCTGAAACTAATATTACTAATATTAACTAATAATACGAGTTTAATGAGAGTATCAACTTGGGGAAGAGAGAGGTAATCTTAGTGCTTTTCGTACATTTGTTCGATTTGTGCTTGTTTGGATTGTCGGTTTCCTCTTCCTCTTGGTGTCTGGAAAGGGCTGCGGTTTGTAATTGTGTCACTCCCTGGATTTTTCTCTTACCTTTTTTTCTTCAAATGTTTATTCATAAGTTGCAGGAAATGTTATTTTCAGTCCAAAGCAAAGCCATTTAAGGAATTTGTTTTATAAAGCAATATATCAACTGCGCTTTATGAAGTGGTGCTTTTGCACACGGGATTGTTTGAATAGTCTGTGCGCCAGCTGATCTGACCTTTCGTATATTTGAAATCACTTCTTCTATGGGGAGGCACTTGTGTTTTATGCCAAACAAATTTAGAAGAATATGTAGGCTACAAGGTGCTGCGAGAGTAGCACATTTTATCAGGATATGTCCTTTTTACAAGCATGGTTGTCGTCTTTGGGGATTTCTTTTAAAAGGCAATATTAACTGCGCTTTGTGAAGTAGTGCTATTGCATCATCAAACGTTTGATCGGTCTATGCGCCAGCTCATCTAACCTTTCGTAAATATTTGAAATCTCTTCTCCTATGGCGAGACAATCATTTCTTACACTGAACAAAGTTAGGTGAATATGTAGGCTACGAGGTGCTGCGAGAGCAGCACATTTTCTCAGGATATGCCCATATTACAAGCATGATTGTCTGAAAGTCGTAAAGTGAATATGTGTTTTGTTCTCCTTTAAATCAATACATATTTCCATAGGAATACCGGTCAGAAATTATTTTGATTATTTTTAATAGTGTTGCCCACCTACTGCTGATATGCCGCTTAACAGCTGAAATGAAATCCGCCCTGGGCTCCTATTTACTTCCAGCGAACTTTTTTTTCAGTTCTGGAAACTGGAAATACAATTCGCTTCTAGCGATTTTTTATTCAGTTCTCGGTGTGTGTGTGGGGGTGGGTCGGTGGGAGGAGGTAAGGGTGCAAGGTCTCGGCTGTGCGGAGAATTTGGAAAAAATGCCACTACAAGGAGTTGATAAGTTCTACTGTAGACGAAGCAATTTGAGAGGGGGCATTGCCATGCAAAGGAATGACATTTGGACGCAACTCTTTCAGTTTTTCTTTGATTGTTTTTCAAAATTATTTCAAAATAGTATCTAGCAGTCGCAGTTTAGCCGTTTGACATGAAATAATCGTATTATTCCTCGTGAACACCCCCTTCATATAATTATAATAATAATAATAATAATAATAATAATATAATAACAAAAGAACCTTGCCAGCAATGGAGACTAAAACTTCTTGGGAGGTGGGAAAACAACTGTTTCCATTGCTTTGACTGAGCTTTTGTTTTAGGTTCAGCATGATGATCACACATTCATGCACTGAGACAATACAGGTCACCTTGATTGCCTATTTGTCCTCTTTCAACTGTTTTGGCACCCACCTAGCACTTACCTTGCTCACATTTATTTTTAGTGTAAAATCTGATGTTTTACTGATGCTAAACTTATTAGCTACCTCCTGCAGTGTCACTCTACGATCTTTGTTGACAAAAGCTTCCACATTCGCGACCATTCTAGGGATCACTGCCTCAACGGGCCTCCCTGGCCTAGGTTTGTCCTCATGCTTGTCCTGCCCATCCTAAACTGCGAAATCCAGCTATAAAATGTTAAATGGGATTTGCATGTTGTAGAAAACATTCTGCAGCCTTTTTAAAATTGTGGTAAGATCTTCACCCTCTAAAAGCAAGAATTTTATTGCAGATATCTGTGCCTCTAGCTTACAGTCCATGGAAGCCCGAACATATAGCTTGTTTAAATGCTAAAAATTCGTGTACACAATTCTGAAAAATGGCCCTTCATCGCTCACCTGATTACCAGATAAATTGGCCTTTCGGTTCAAGAGAAGTAGTTCAAAATAGATTTCCAAGATAGCGGCCATGGCGCCGTCTTTGATTTATGATCAAAACAATTTTAGCTCTTTTTTATTTACAAGTCACCCTGATGCTTCCTACCAAGTTTGGAGTCAGTTGGCCTTTCGGTTCAGGAGAAGATGCACAAAAAAAAAAAAAAAAAAAAAAAAAAAAAATTAAGATGGTATGGCGGCCATCTTCGATTTCCGAACAGACAAGATCTCCAGAATATCAAAGTTTCGTAAAAATCCCTTGATATTTACTGAAGTTACCATCCGGAAATGAAAATACCGACGTATCGCGGGGAGATAATTCTGTCAAGAATTGACGAAAATTGCCCATTGACAAACCTAAACCAGATCTCTACAATATCACTGCACACTCCGTATGTGGTGAAAATCCACTGACATTTACTCAAGTTAACATCCGGAGGCGAAAATACGGACGGACTTGCGGACGCACGACAGACGGATGGACACACGGACAACCAACGTGATACCATAATACCCAGCCACTGTCGTGTGGCGGTGTATAATAAAGAGCGATAAATTGTACAACTGCTGACCTTACATTGCTTTTATAATACCTTTCAGCAGTCTGTTGCAAAAAGATATACATTATTCTTTGACACTACTATTTGAGAAATCAGTATCAGTGTTTCCTCATGCCTAATCCTCAGCATTTAGTAAAATCTTCATGACTGTCATGCGTCTTAGGGCATTTAGTGATCAGCTAATGACATTCTAACCCTAAGTACCAAATGTACAAGAGCCGAACACTCTAGTTCATGAAGGCTACTGCTGACTGGATTTATTCCTGAATTGTGGTCTATCCACAAATTGTATGAATTGCTGCTAGTATGCCTTGAGCGAACCTGTGCTTTGATAACACCGTCTTCCTCTTTATTAATCATAATTTCGTATTTTCCATCTTCTGAAAAGTGTAATTCAGTGTATGACCTTGCGTGACTAATTTGATACACTCCGTTGTAGTATCTCTGAGTTCAATGTCATTAATCTGTGATAATCCAGACATTTCAGACTCATCAGTCTTTTTTCCGTATTATGCGTCTCTTATAAATCCCACTTGTTTTCAATGACTTTACGTTGCAGCTTATCAAGCGCTTTTGGTTGGGTTATCATTTTCTCGTCGCGATGACAGCATCTGATTCTAAACTTGTCAACAAGGGAGGTCTGAAAGTACCGCATTTTGAGCAGACAATTCTGACATAATCGTTGACATCAGGTACTTGTGAATTACAAGTACACTAAATGCCTGCTACTGCTTGATACGGCCATTTGCAGATTCGACCACCCATCTGACTTTGGTGACAAGTCTAGGTTCATTTGTTTCTTTTGTACTGTGTAGTTTATCAGAGTTATTTAAAAATGAGACATTTCAGTCTTAAGGCCACAGTCGTTTGGTAACTCAGTGACATCCCTGAATCCTCGATCAGCTATAAGAACATTGTATCGCACTCACTTCCCTTCCACCAAGAAATGCCCAAGAACAGTAAGTATAAAGGCATCTGTTGCAACAATTATTATTTGTGCACCGAATATGATCGCCTTTAAAAAATGATCGCCACATTTCTCAATGTATATGTAAGTACCATCAGCTATAGTAATTGCTACATCTGTCAGACTCACCGAATAATACCCTTACAAATTCAATGGTATGCTCGTGAATTAACTTATTTCTATCAATGTGTGCCAGAACAAGGTGCTTTGGAACAAAATTAGTTATGACACTGATTCTAGCAGACCAAATTGCCTTACTGCAGCTGTAGTTCTCTACGCCAAACAACATAGAAATGACACTTCTGACAAACCAGCCATAAGTTTCACAAGTAGCATTGCAAGGTCAGTACAAATGCTCCTTATTGATGCAGAGCGCAAAGATGAGAGACATTTATCGACATACTTGATCTGTCCTTTCGTAAATTAAGTTAACTTCATATTGTCTGTCATTGTACCATCACATTACCCCATCTATATAGCTCGTCAAAAGCGTAAAATATGTGGACTTTTACAAATGTACACTCGTTATGTTGCCATATGGTTACCTAAGTATGGCGTGAAGAGGGATAGTTTTGTTTGTGATAGTTAAAAAAAAAGTCGAAAGGAAGCAACTCAGAAACTGAGAAAGAATTGTTTTTGTAGGCGACACACTATTTTAACCTTATTCACATTGCTAAAAACGTTTCATCAAGATATTCCACATGATAACCTAGTTATGACACGCATTAGGATAGTGTGAAAAGAACACACCAAAGGTAAGCAAGTCAGAAACTGGGAAGAGCGAACAGTCATTATGTTTGTACGCGACATACTGTCTTGATCCGACACACATTGTAAATTTATCACTATATTTCATAGTGTTGTCTTGTTATGGAACGCATAAGGATAGTGTGAAAACAAAAAGGAAGTAACTCGGCACCTAAAAAAGGAGAGTTATTTGTTTTTGTATGTGACATGCCGTCTTAACCTCATACACATTGCTATTAAATTTTATCAAGCTATTCCATTTAGTTACCTCCTTATGGCACATACAAGGTCAGTCAAAAAAATAACCAAAGGAAAGTTACCGAGAAATTGAGAAAGGGAGAGCAATATTTTTTACGCAACATACCGCCTTACGCATACACATTGCTTTAAAGTTTCAGCAAGATATTCCACATGGTTAATACCTAGTTATGGCGCGGACCAGGATAAAGGACAGTATGAGAAAACATCTAATCAAAGGGCTGTAACTCAGAAAGTAAGAAAGGGAGAGCGACTATTTTTGCACATGATACGCCGTCATGAGCTCAAACAAGTTGCTATGACGTTTCATCAAGATATTTTATACGGTTACCGAGTTATAATGCGCATAAGGATAGTTTGAAAAAAAAAATCAAAGGGAAATAACTCAGAAAGGGAGAGCAATCATTTTTGTATGTGACACGCAGTCTTGACACATTTCTATAAAGTTTTGTCAAAACGTTCCGTATAGACACCTAATTATGGCATGCATAGGGGATGGTGTGAAAAAAATCCAAAGGAAAATACTCTGAAACTTAGCAAGGGAAAGCAACCTTTTAGTTCATGACAAACCATCTTAACCTCAAAAAACATTGCTATAAAGTTTCATCAAGATATTCCATACGGCAACCTGCTTATTGTACGCACAAGGTCAGCCAAAACGTTAATCAAAGGGAAGTAACCCAGAAATTGAGAAGGGAAGAGCTGTTATTTTGTACGCGACACAACGTCTGAACCTCATGCACATTGCTATAAAAAAAAGGTAAGAGAAAAATCCAGGGTGTGCCACAATCACAAACTGCAGTCCTTCCCAGACACAAGAGGAAGAGGAAACCGACAAATCCAAACAAGCACAAATCGAACAACTGTACGAAAAACACTAAGATTAGCTCTCTCTTCCCCAAGCGAGGTAATCGCAATGCTAAAAGGACTGAAAAACACAAGAACAAAATGACACAAGGTAAGACATAAAACAAATCGCCTCGTAGAATAAATCACAAAGCAACAAAGAGTAAGACTAACACCGCGACCACCGCCTTAGAACGGTCAGTAGAGTAATTCACCGGTGGGGTTTAAAGCACTTTTACAGCTAGCCAACTTCACTCTGGGTCCCGATGCTACTCCTAATACAGAAATACATAAAAATTTGGTTCGCATAAAGGCTCCCAACTCAGTCAATGCATCAAAGAGAAAACATAAAACTCAAATTACTCACTATAATAAACAAAGACGAGCATTCATGGCTAATTTTACTGTACGCCAGACTAAATGAAAACCAATAGCTGAACCACGGCGGGCCAAGCTAAAGACATGCCGACAATCCGTACTGTTTTCTAGTTATAGCGCACACAAGGATAGTATTAAAAACAACAACAACAACAAAAACAATCTCATCAAAGGGAAGTAACTCATAAAGTAAGAAAGGGGGAACAATCTTGTTTCAAGGGACGCGCCATTCTGACTCATACACATGACGTTTCATTCAGACATTCCATAGTGTTACCGAGTTACGGTGCGCACAAGGATCTCTGAAAAAAAAACAACAACAAAAAAAAAAAAAAAAAAAAAAAAAAAAAACATACACACAAAACATAATAATCAAAGGAAAGCAACTCAGAAACTAAGCAAGGGAGAGCATTTTTGTACGCGGCACGCCGTCTTGACCTCATACACATTGCTAGAAAGTTCATCAAAATATTCCTTAGGGCGTGGACAAGAATTGTTTACGCATGATGGACGGACGGACGGATAGCCGGATAACGCCATAACATAATACGTCCGTTTTTCAAAAACGCAGAAAATGACCAATCAACAGGCAACTGTGTCCTAAACACACAAAGCAGTAAAAAATCAGGTTCAGCAATCACCACGAATAATAAGATTCTTTCTCAATACAGTGTAAAAGTACCACTATAGTATCAACATGAACGAGTGCAGAAGTGTCCTTAACTGTCTTCGTTAACTGTTACAATAAAATACAGTAAACAATCAGTCTTCAACAAACACAAAGATAATATTCATATGACTTTAACTGAAAATAGATGGGCCCTGAAAACTATGCGCAAAAAATAATAATAGAGCAATACATAACATGTGCAGAAAAAGTAAAATAATTAGACAAATGTTGCCAAAACAAAACAATAGTCAATGAGTCCATGCGGTTTCAGCCACAGATACTTGGGGTCAGTAGGGCAGTGCAGGCCCAAAAAAATATCTTGTATATATTTTTTCTCTAATTATTTTTGTACTTTAGTACAACAGAAACACTGCTGATAAAATATAATCATATTCTGTGACTTCTTAAAAAGTTCTAAAAACATCACATTTCTCTCAAATGGTTATATATGGACAAGATAACAATCAATGGCGCCGGCCTCGGTGGCTCACTTGGATGCGCCGTCCGACTGGAGACCAGGAGGTCGCGGGTTCAATCCCCGCTGAGGTCGGCAACATTCTTTCGTGGAGATTGATCATGAAATATTTTCTACGGTCATTCTCTCCTTTCCGCTGATTCAAGAAAGGCAGTTGTCAGTTTCTGGCGAAAGAATGTGCACAATACTGGTTAACCGCTTAGAGGACTAAGCCTGCCCAGTAAACGTGTGGTTAGGTAAACTGACCGCGCTCGACATGACCCCATTGGGTTGACTGGGCCGTAAAACCTCAACACAAACAAACAATCAATGGCCAGCAAGATCTGGGGGGCGGGGGGAGGGGGTGCTGGGGGGGGGGGGGGTCCCCGCATATTTACACTGCTACGCTAACTAAAACAAATGCAACATGCAACTAACTTGCATCCGCTAATTCGGCAATCATTAGTCTTTGCTGCCATATGGGTGTCATAACCATATCTTGTTGCATCGCTTCATTTTTGGCTGAAATATTATCACCAAATGTCAATAAATTCTTCTACTACATCTACGAGCCGTAGATCAGAAATGGGTCATGTTCTGGATGCCGGCTCCCGTTGCTTAAATCATATATACAGCGCAAATGAGCCGAGAACCAGACTTAGACGGGTTTGAAATTTCATCACGATTTATTGCAATCACACGACAACGATTTCAAACCCGTCCAATTCTGGCTCAGTTGCGATGTATCTATAATTTAATAAATGGAAGCCAGTATCCAGAACTTGACCCATTTCTAATCCACGGTTCGTAGATGTAGTAGAAGAATTTGTTGACATTTGGTGAGAATATTTCAGCAAAAAATGAAGCGGTGCAACAAGATATGGCGGCGAAGACTAATGTTTGTCGAAATAGCGGATGAAAGTTAGTTGCATGTTGCATTTGTTTTAGTTAGCGTAGCAGTGTAAACATGCGGGGACCCCCCCCCCCCCCACCTCCCACCCAGATCTGTGCTGGTCATTGATTGTTATCTTGTCCATATATTACCATTTGAGAGAAATGTGATTTTTTAGAACCTTTTCAGAAGTCACAGAATATGATTATATTTTGTCAGCAGTGTTTCTGTTGTACTAAAATACAAAAATTACTAGAGAAAAAATATATAATATATACAAGATATATTTTTGGGCCTGCACTGCCCTACTGACCCTAAGTATTACCATTTGAGAGAAATGTAATTTTTTTAGAACCTTTTCAGAAGTCACAAAATATGATTATATTTTATCAGCAGTGTTTCTGTTGTACTCAAATACAAAAATAACTAGAGAAAAAATATATAGTATATACAAGATATTTTTTGGCCTGCACTGCCCTACTGACCCCAAGTATTACCATTTGAGAGAAATGTGATTTTTTTAGATCCTTTAGTATCTGTGGTTTCAGCAAATACAAAATAGGAAAAGTGGAACCAATTTTGTCAATCCCTACAATGTGGCAGTTTCCAGAATTGTTTCTGATGTTTTTGCCAGTGACGCGCCATAAGTAGACTTCCCAAATCCCGGACATACGCTTCTACCGATATTTCCTTCGTTCAGGCCCATGGGCATGGTGGGCGAAGCTTGCTTACCAAGTAATGCTTACTATCCGCGGACGCCTGATTACACCCTTTGTTCTGGGGTCCATGTCTGTTGGTCTGAACATTCTGATTCGTCATTCGTTTATGGATTTATGATTTTGGATTACGGCTTTGGTACCATGACCGCAACTACTATTTTGTACAGATAGGGTAGCTTCTGACAGTATTGTAAAGGAATATAAGCGTCAAATGAACAAGGCTAGAAAACGACTAGTTGAAACATAACTGTTTCAAAAACAGTGTGAAGCAGTAAACAATCAGTTTCCAACAAGGATATATTTTCATATTTCAACATAACAGATGAAACAAATTTAAATGAGTGCAGAATTAGATTCCCTCTGAAAACATGTGACTGTATATAAGTATACAAATGTCAGAATATGGCTCAAAGCTATCCTGTAATAGACAAGTAATTCCTAAACAGTCTAAAACAATACTCATTAAAGTTTCAGCAAATGCTAGAAGTAAAATCATAGCACCAGCTGAGCACAGATAAGTAGAATATGTATATTTCTTCAGAAAATATTGTAAAACAGCAACAGAATCAAAATGAAGAAGTTAACTAAACACAGATTTAATAGACAACTCTTCTAAATAGTACCAAACATTAGGTAATTAGGCTACAATAGACAGAGTATGACATCAGCTGAGTACAGCTATGTAAATTCCTTTTTAAAAAGACTTTAAGGACAACAGTGATATCAACATAAACAAGTGTATATTAGGTTTGCTTTTTATGTAATTGTTATGCGGCTAAATCTTTCTCCCTGGCAAACGTCATTAGTTGCAAAATAAATACTAGGCCAAATATGTAGGTATGGTGCGGCAGATTTATTGTAAATATTGTTTATTGTTATACAGGCCAATTATCTTTTGCTGTTACAAGTATGGTACTTAAAACACCACCCTGCCTAAGCCCATTTTAAACCTGCCTTTAAACACAATTATTGCTTACAACTGCAATGAAATTAATGTCTTAAATTTCAATAATGACGATGCAATGACAAACGACAAACGATGACAAGATGTGGCTGCATGAAATAACAAAACAGATGTTCAGGAATGGCGTTAATTTGTAGTATGCTCTCCCTCAACAATGAGAACTTGCACGTGCAATGTTACTTTAAATCAAATGTTAGCGCTGCAAAACATTGATGATCTAATCAAAACCACCCAACAGCTGCAAGACAAACTATCCATTTTGAAAATAAGCATTTCTGAAATTACTGAAAACGTAATGAAACACAACACAGAAATTTTACATTATGCGTGCATAACATTCGACACACAAGGTTGTATAGCTACGATAATGTATAAAAGCGTGATCTTTAACAAAGAACGCCGTGTTTTCAAAACACAGATTTGTTCATGGCATAGAGTAGTCGACTGTCGTGCACATGTTGCATCTACCATTTGGTATACAATGTTTGAGTGATATCAGCCAATCATTTTATAGCCCTAAGACAAATGGCATATTTATGAACGCTTTAGCAAATGCTCCAGATGATGTATGCGACTTTGATACTGACTCCTCGTATGATAGAGACATAGAATAAGGTATATCGTATTGCAACAGATTGATACATGTATCAGGTATTATAAAAAACAATGTAAGATGCTAATAATGCATTGTAGTTTGACAAAGAAAGTCCGCTGAAGTAATTGTCACATGCCATGATATGTGATCATGCTCTAGTTATTATATACCATAAAATTTTGTTATTTAACAGATGATATTAGAGTGCATGTTTAGTCTCTTAGATAGAACGGCTTTGAGATTATCCCACCCACCTTTATGCTGTAATACTCGCTCATTAACAAATAATTTCAGGGATAGACGGCTCCTCCAAGAAGCTAATTGCCAACAAAAATAATTGAAATCTCTTTGTAACAGGAAAACAAGCATATGGCAGCGGTGCCTTACACATTTGCTTCTCATAACAGTTCATGACAAATCTGCGTTTGAACATTAAAAAATAGGTATAAATTGTGTATAGAGGAGAAAGATAGAGAAAGGAGGGACAGAAAGAAAATTTACAAGTCTGATTAAGCTAGTATCGAAGAAGTGCAAACAAATATATGTATCCAAGTCTAAAAGTGTACTTACATACAGGATTGGAAACCAGGAAATAAGGAAAAAAAATAATAAAATAAAAATGAGAGAAAGACATCGGATGCTTTCATCTGTAATTTAGAAACTAATACAGTTTAACAATTTGTTGGCTTACAGCTTTCACAGCAGGCTTATAGCGTTAAAACAACGTCGATTCAACGTTGCTTTAACGTCAAAACGTTGAATCGATGTTGTTTAAACGTTGTGTGCCTGTTGGGATTCCTGTTTTAGGGTACTGGATACACTTTTCTTGCACACCGGATAAGGATTTCCGCAAATTACACCGGTGCTAGTAAACCTTATCTCACACACCCTTATCCGTCTCGTGAGAAAGATAAAAATCGAGAATTTTTACGTGTTTTATACATACTGGTTGAATAGGACGTCACGATACTCCATTGTTAAGGTTGACGTCATTGAACGTAATGACGTCGCTAAACGTCACGATTATGTCATCACAGCATGGCGGACGTCTGCAACCGAAGTGACTGCATTATCAGAAATCTACTTTCAGAAATGACAGGTATGCAAGAAAAAGAATCTACCATAAATGTGAGGGACAGATTGAAAATTCCATCCCTCGGGATAACAGTCAAGCCTCGTGATGCTAGACAGTATCCCCGAGACTGATTTTTATATCTACCTCTCACATCCATGATAGATTCTTATAGGTAGATTTTCTGCCAGTGGTTACAGGTGCCTTGACGCCTTGACTTGAAACCACTAAATTCTGCATTTAAAACATATAAGCCTTATACACACTGAAACTTTAAAACAGTGACAAATAAACAAAACCTGAGAAAACTTTAAACTTTTGAAAAAATAATATTTTAATTATGTAGAGCAAGACCTCGGCGGACGAATATGAATAATTAAGCACAGCAGCTAAGTAAACTAACGGCGGGACTAGATTCAGCCTCCAGAACTTCGGAAGCAGAGAATACCAAGTGACGCAGAAGATCCTCCGGAAGTTCTCCAAATGGAATTAAAGAAAAAAAAAATCTCGATTTTAAAATAAAGCACCAGCAGTTATGTCCAGGCTATTCACTATACACAGATTCGGCCAAAATATTTTGCAAAAGTAAGCGTCTGCATGTGTTTTAGCAATGTGTTTTTCCTAAACTTTCATTTTAATCTATCTTCTTATCTCTTTATGATAATTATTTGTTAAATGCTTTATTTTGACAAAAAAACAAAACAAAAAAAACAAAAAAAAAAAACAAAAAAAAAAAAAAAAAAAAAAAACATAATATTTTCATAACATATCAGCGGTATTATTATCTTGCGAGATTTATTTAGCCCAAGTTAATTTGTGCCTTCCGGATATCCCGGATACTGAAAGGACTGTAAATCAAGTCCGACCCAGTAACATGACAGTAGAAATATTTTTCTTCGGTAGAGGATTGTATGTTTCGCGAAGAGTTTTGCAGTTCATAATGTGTAGGCTCGTGAAAAACATCGTCTGAAAGGCAGAAACATGTTAAAATTCTTGTAGCAGTAAAATGCCTTTCGGGTAGGCCAACGGGTAGTTTATCGTCACCTGGGTATATGTTATTGACGTGCACTTATTATCGGATATTCAGAAGCAACGACCCCGCCCAAAGGGGACCGCGAAATAGATGGGCTGTCTGGAGCTCGGAGGAAAATTTAAGCAGGGCCTGATTTTATCATTTGATAGGTGTTAGTCCCACAAATCTTGAGGCAATATCTAGTAAATGACAAATACTCACCCATACTCCTAAATTATCAAGACAATTTATAAGTTGTAAAAATACCAAGCAATTTTTGAACCCTCAAACTTTAAGTGATATACCCAGGCCCCAGCAGTGCACATACAAATGCATACAAAACATATAATATAAATGAATACTAAAATTTTCATCAAAACACACACATTTACTCAGGTGCCACAAATCTCTGTGTGTAGCTTGGCGGAACTGTTGCCCTGGTTAGCTTGGTACAGCATCTGACGCAAGCAGGAGGTCACAGGTTCAAGTCCTGCATCGAATGCACTTTTTCCTCCTTAGTTTACTTATGGCGCCCGGTGTGAATAACCTATGGGGTTGGTGTTAGTAAGTGCAGGTAGATGCTAGAAACCAGTAGTATGTTCAATTGATGCCTTACACTTAAAAGGGTTGGGGGTGGGGGCGGCGGGAAGTGTGGTAGGACTGTCGGCCTGGTTAGCTTAATTGGTAAAGTACGTGACCTGCAAGCCGGCCTCTGTGGTTGTTGGATGCGCTCCCAACTGGTGATCAGGGGTTTGGGGGTTTGATCCCTGCCAGTTTGGCAACTTCTTTCATAAAGAATGATCATGAAATATTTTCTAGGGTTATTCTCTCCCTTTCGCTGATTCAAGAAGAGCAGTTGTCATATGCAGTTTCTGGGGAATGAATGTGCTCAATAATGGTTAACGACTTAGAAGACTAAGCCTGTCCAGTAAAAGTGGAAGACAACACAGACAAAAATGTGGATTGCAAGGAGGGTTCACAGATTCAAGTCTTGCATTTGGCAAACTTTATGCTCCTGATTTTACTTGACTGGTGACTAGTTACATTTGTGAGTGCAGGGAAGGCTAGAAATATAGTATGTTTAGTTGATGACCTGTAATTGAAATTCAAAAGGGGGGAGAGTTGTACTTGGGGTGGGGGGAAGGAAGGAGGGGCGGGTGGTGGTGGTGCGCGGCTGTCATCCTGGTTAGGTCAGTTGGTAGAGCGCCTTACTTGCAAGCAGAAGGTCACAGGTTCGAGTCCTGCATCGGACACACCTTTTTCTCTTTAGTTTACTTTACTTGCAAAAATAAAATCTCAAAAATGAAATAGGAGTAGAAAGTCTGGTAGCTCAGCGATGAATGCACTGGCCTCTAGACCTTAAGGTACCAGGAATAATCCCCTGTGTATGCAAGGGAATTTTGGTGTCTGAACAAACTTTCTGTGATATTTGCAGGGATGACATCACGTGAAAAGTTTCAATAAAGTGTGCCGTCCTTCAGATCCGGACATTAACTGGATTTGCCCTGTGCAGGGAAAGCCCCCCTCCCCCGCCCCCACCCCCCCACAAACACACACACACCTGTGCGGGTTACAGAGCCCAATGGTAATTCAAGTTGTTTACTTGTAGGCCTTCATCATGATCTCCTTGGAATGTCTGCGAGGGCGTTTAACAGTATATAAAGAAAGAGAGAGTCTGAAGTGCTTATTTTGTAAATAAATGTTCTAACTTTAAAGAAACTTGACATCATTTCCACTCATGATTAAAGGTGTGCAAGAGCAACATTTTTCTACCCGTGTCGGTCAATGCATCCAGTGTCGGTCCATCTGTCCGTCACGTTCTCTCCTCCTAAACCACTTAGCGGAATTTAACCAAACTTGCTACATGGCCTCCCTTTATGGTAAGGATGGATGAGGGCAATATATTGCCGTCCTACAGGCTATCCTGCGTCTGTCCATCTGTCTGTCACGCTATCTTCTTCATCTCCTAAACTAATTGATCCAAATTTGGTAGATGACCTCCTCTTATGGTATTTTAAGGTTGTGCTAGCGCAACATTATTTTTCATGCATGCATCCATCCTGCGTCCGACGGCGTTCTATCAAACGTCAATCCATCTGTCCGTCAGGCGGAATTTAATCAAATTTGCTACAGGACTTCCTTTCATGGTAAGTGTGTGCAAGAGCGATTCTGTCTGTTTGTCCAGTCTTCAGTCATGCTTTAAGCATCTTTAGCAACGAACGTGGGGATTTGCTATGGCGTGCCATCGACTGTACATTCTAATTTATTTTTGTTATCTTTTCTAATTAAACAAAACCATACAGAACCCAAATGTGGATGATTTTTGCACTTGAATGAGTTTGCATTTATAATGTTTTATCCAATTTTAACAGGGAAAAAGATTAACACGGGCCAAAAACAGGTAAGAGAAAAGTCCAGGGAGTGCCACAATCACAAACCGCAGCCCTTCCCAGACACCAAGAGGAAGAGGAAACCGACAAATCCAAACAAGCACAAATCGAACAAACGTACTAAAAGACTAAGATTAGCTCTCTCTTCCCCAAGCGAGGTAATCGCAATACTAAAAGGACTGAAAAACACAAGAACAAAATGACACATGGTAAGACATACAACAAATTGCCTCGTAGAATACCTTACAAAGCAACAAAGAGTAAGACCAACACCGGGACCACCGCCTTAGAACTGTCAGTAGAGTAAACCACCGGGGGGTTTAAAGCACTTTTACAGCTAGCTAACTTCACCCTGGGTCCCGATGCTACTCTTAATACAGAAATACATAAGTCACCTATGGCTCTTAAATGTTTGGCTGATCCTCTAACTTTTTGGAGAAAATTATATACACCTACAGCCCTAATGTTAAATATTCACTTTTGGCAGCCTGGGCCCCTAAGTCAAAACTGTTAGTCTTTACCTCTGACTTTCACTGAATAACACTGTCCATTTATTTTAGGTAACTAACCAAACCTTGAGGTTTGAAAAGGTTATTAGATTTTGTTTTTATTTATTGCTAGCTATATTTTGGTTAACTTGAATTCCAAAGAAAACAACCATGCAGAAATCAAAGTGACAGTCATGAAATAAGGCCTTGATAGCAGAGGGATATGGCCTGGATAGCGCAAAGGTATACCTCTCGCTCGGCACTGCTGCAGTCGAGGTTTGATTCCTAGTGCTGGCAGAAAACAGGGTAGTGATTACCAATACATATAAATTTGCTGACTTTTCTGTGCAAATGAAGTAAAATTAAATAAGGTTTTAACTTTAAAATGGATCTTATAAGTGAATATGTCACAATTTATAATATTTTGTTCAGTTATGTCAATAGGAATGACTATGTCCACTTGTTTGAGCTAAATTAAGCATATTTTTACGAGAAAGGCTGTACTTTGATTTTTGTTTGTTCATATATATATGGAGTTTAACTCTCAATATGAAATGAATACAAAAGTCCTCAAACGGATTGTTTGTCTTTTGGAAGTATGCCAGAATATGTTACAATACAGCTGTATTCTTTCACCATACTTTAGCACTTTTATTAAACTAAGCATGGCGTAACTTTATTAAGCAAACCTATTATTTTATTCTTATATCCTCTAATTTCTATAAGAGTTACATTATTTAATATATTATTTAGCACCAAGAATATTCAGATGAATCGATTATCTGATGAATATTTCCCAGTGTGTAAGCTTTTTGAGAAACGGATACATAAATTTGTCTTTTGATGTCCATTCACAACACTTGCTTAAGATGTCCAGTGTGTGTGTGTGTGTGTGTGTGTGTGTGTGTGTGTGTGTGTGTGTGTGTGTTTAAATAGGCCAATGTTTTGTTTCTTTTTCTTGCCAAGCAAAAATAGTGATGAATGCAAGGAATACAGATAAATGAGTTGGCTAATAAAATTATGCAGAAAATACTCTGATTTAAGAAATGGCTACACTTTTGACTGATTTAAGTTACAATGTAAGTTTTAAAATTAGGCATGGTTTCTCTTGCTAAAATAATTTGTTTCTTTTGAAATGGATGAAAAGAAAATCCTAAAATGTATGTAACAGCAGCAAAGATATATTGACCAGAAATGTCTACATTTCAGAGCACCAGATTAAAGGGGTGTCCGTCAGCTTCAGAGGCTCAGTTGGATGCGCATCCGACTGGTGATCAGTAAGTTGCGTGTTCGACCCTCGCCGGGTCGGCAACATACTTTCATATTGACCATGAAATATTTTTTACGGTCAATTTCTCCCTTCCGCTGATTCAAGAAGGGCAGTTGTCAGTTTCTGGCAAAAGAATCTGCATAATACCGGTTAACCGCTTAGAGGACTAAGCCTGCCCAGTGAAAGTGTGGTCAGGTAAACTGAATGCGCTCGACATGACCCCTTTGGATTAACAGGGCCGAAAAACTTAAATGCAAACATATTAAAGGGTTGTCCAGTTAAATATTTTTTCTTATCTCCAAAAGTAAACATATGTTGTAGGTACTTACTTGAGACATCTTTGTAATATGCTTTCAGTGAGACAGTGCAAAGAACGTATCTATTGAGAGAAGATGTGTCGCATTCAAGAACCCAAACTCTCGGTCCGACAGACAAAAGTCAACCCTGACAGTAACTGGTAATAGAAACCTCGTGCTTGTGATGACTCCATCACTCTTTTAGATGTACCGGTATTGATGATACTTAGTAGGATTGTACATCAGGTTGAGAAGATATGTTACATACAGTCACCACGTCTCTGGGTGCTGTGGGTTTGATTTTTCTCTCCTGAGAGTTGAGAGTATTGCGTAATAGAAACATTGTCAACATGGTAACTCCAAAACCTTTTCAAATATATTGATGATAGTTGGTAGGGGTGTACATAAGGCTGAGAAACCGTGTCACATAAAAGAATTATATCTCTATGTGCCGCAGTTTTTAATTATCTCCCCTGACAGTCTTTGGTAATGGCAACCGTATGATCGTTTCAGATACTTGGTAGATTGTACAAGAAGTTGAGAAGGGGTGTCATGTACAAGAACCACAACTCTAGGTACTGCATTTTAAGTTATCTTCCCTAAAAATAATTTGTAATTGAAATCATGTAATCGTCGCAACCCCTACATACTTTGAGATGTATTTATAATACTTGGTAGGATTGTATAGAAGGTGAAAAGGTTAGTCGCAATCAAGAACTGCAAATCAGAATACACAGTTTTTAGTTAACTTCCCTGACAGTATTTGTCAATTGAAACCATGTGATTGTTATAACTCTAGCACCATGGAAGATATAATGATAATTGGTAGAACTGTACCCGAGGTTAAAAAGGTGTAAGAACCACAACTCTAGATGCTGTGTTTTTTGTCTTACAGAAACAGTATTTTGTTTATTTAGGGGCGAGGGGTAAAATTTTTATAAAAATAAGACACCCAGATTTGGATTTATTTTTCATGCAAGTGAATGTTTATGCATATTACCCAATTATTTGACTGACCTGATGGTATAAATTACGTTTTCTTAAGAAAAATATAATTTGCACCAAACATTGAATATACCCTATAGTAGTGCTATCATTTATCGTTCAGTGATCCAGTTAGTAAACACAGATAAATATCATTATGTTTTGCCATTTTTACACAAATGAATAAGTTTTGGAATCTCATTAGATCTACAATATAATATTAATAATTTAGAACCCAGACCATTTTTTCACAGTAACATAAATAAATAAATAAATAACAATAATAATAAAAAAAACCCATAAAACACACACACACACACACACACACACACACACACACACACACACACACACACACACACATCTGACTACTTAAGTGGAGACCTGAGCCCTGTAGTGTATCCCTATCTAGCCGTAGGTGCCACTTCACTGACTATATATACATTATATTGAATAGGTATCCTGTACAGTTGACTTCTAAATGTATATTACTGAATCAGTCTTTATATCTGTAAGGTTCTGAGTGGCGGCTGCGTTTCTGCAACAAACGTTGGGCAGATGGCTAAATATATGACCGGCATTAGTTACAATGTATGCCAAGACATAGCAGTTAAGATGGTTTAATTTAAAACAGTTGTTATTTTTCCCACGCTTGAAATAACTACACTGAGAGTGAAAAAATAGCTTCTTTTTTTTTTTTTTATCTATCTCTAGGGTATCATCCCCTCCCCGCTCCCATACACACACACACACACACACACACACACACACACACACACACACACACACACACTTGGCTCAGGTAGCCACTTACATGTATTGTGTAAATTATGCATATACAAACTCTCGCAAAATAAGTTGCTGAGGTCAGGGGATTGGGGTAGAGGGGGTAGTACTTTATATATATATATATATATATATATATATATATATATATATATATATATATATATATATATATATATATATATAATCAATTTTCCATGCCTTTCAAAAGCAAAAACGGACAGATTAACCCAAATTTAGGGCCCAGTTACATTCCATTTAGACAAGTTATTTTTATGACATTAATGATGGCTCTTTAGAGGTCCACTGCAATAAAAATATGCGATTTACTGAACCTTTATTTTCCATTATGTTGTAGGCAATTTTACATTGCTGTCAGAGGTCCTTTATCAATGAACTTTGTAATTAAGTTCATTGCGCAGGTCTCAGTGTAATTACAAAAAAAAAAAAAAAAAAAAATACACCAAAGTAAAGTCAGTTTTATACCTGTTACCTCCTTTGCATATTGCTACAGCAAGTAGGTAATCCTCTTATTAACTAACTACTGTTTTAAAGAAATTCATAAGGAGTTTCTTAAGAAATGTTCTCAAAGACACTTAAAACAAAGTAAGAGAAAAGTCCAGGGATTGCCACAATCACAAACCGCAGCCCTTCCAAGACCCCAAGAGGAAGAGGAAACCGACAAATCTAAACAAGCACAAGCCGAACAAACGTACGAAAAGCACTAAGATTAGCTCTCTCTTCTCCAAGTGAGGTAATCGCAATACTAAAAGGACTGAAAAACACAAGAACAAAATGATACACGAAAAGACATACAACAAAGTGCCTCGTAGAATAAACCACAAAGCAACAAAGAGTAAGACCAACACCTGGACCACCGCTTTAGAACGTTCGGTAGAGCAAACCACCGGGGTGTTTAAAGCACTTTTACAGCTAGCTAACTTCACCCTGGGTCCCGATGCTACTCTTAATACAGAAATACATAAAAAAATCGGTTCGCATAAAGGCTCCCAACTCAGTCGATGCATCAAAGCGAAAACATAAAAATCAAATTAATCATTATAATACCGAGACGAGTACTCATGGCTAATTCTACTGTATGCCAGAGTAAATGAAAACCAATAGTTGAACCACGGCGGGCCAAGCCAAAGACATATCGTCAAGCCCCAACCCACTGGTTAAAGTTTTACGAAGAGGCCGTCATTGAGTCTGAGGCCTGAACCGTCGTCGTGCAATTAAAGAGTGGAGTATAGCCATCAACAATGATTGGGTTGACAACTAGGCACGCAGTCTGCCGCATAATAAAGTTAAGAATTACTTCTTTAGGTGAATGGATACACATGCAGTGGAGGTAACTGGAAAAATTGTTTTACCCGTTTTCCGGAAAAGGGGTCTACTTAAAAACAAAAGAATTTGCTCACGTTGGGAGCAAATTCTTTCCTTTTAAAGAAGACTTCTTTTCAGAAGGGATTTAGTGCAGAGGGTACAGGAACTCATAAAAGCCTTCTCCCTTGTAAAAGATGGTTAGAAATCTATCAAGTGTATCCAGTCCCATCAGCTCCCTATACTTAAAGTGTTGTTCAAAGTAGAATTACAGTTCGTTTCTTAACAGCTGAACTGTAAGGAGGATTGCTTAACGGCAATGCGCTTCTAATGAGTACCCACTAAATGTTGTTATGGAGATATAATAAATAGTATTTCCACATTACTTTCCCGAGACTCCTCCTTAGCTCCTCTGCTGGTTACCGAGGCAACGAAAACAACTTGATATTCATTCGCCAAAATACTTCAGAATAGGATTACCATATTTACCATAACTATTCAGACATCTTAACTCCTTGACATAATTGTCCTAAAGGTTGAACAAGTCCACTTTAGTACCTGTGTAAAATAGTAAGAAATGTGTCCAGAAAAAGCCACAATCCAGAACATATATGCAGCCTACTTATGATACCAAGAGGAAGATTCCAACGGAGAGCACACAAGCTTGATGAAATGCAAACCGTATGGACTACATTATTAGCAGAGCTCAAACACACTGCATGCTGGGTAAAAAATTCAGCAGACAATATTTTGATTGACATTTCATGCAAATTGTCACCTAAGAGCCTAGTTTTTGTCTCCTAAATAAAATAAGAAAAAATATCATGAATATATCTTCTGCTGAATTAGCCCAGAGAGTGGCAAAGGTTAAGCGGAATTTATTTTTTTGCTTTATTGACTATGTTTACTGACAAAATCGCATGTAACCGATTGCTATCAAAACAAAGATTTAAAATGCCTCTTTACCATGCAACATTAGCTACCATTAGCAAAGATTGTTTATTTAAATTAGACACTCCTCTGTTAATTAAATTCAAACATATCAATCCGTAATCATATTTGTTTTAGATAATGAACTTTCAATATAAAATCCACTAACATATTTGCATAAATTAATTGTTTGAAAAGTGCATATATATTTCTAGAATACTGTTTCTGCTCAAAACTGTCGATGGCCACATAAGGAATTTATCCGTGATTCCAGTTAAATTGAACGAAATATGCAGCATTTATTCAAGCAATCCATAATAGGCTTTGTTATGTACTTTTGTATAGAATGTCTGACAGTCACTAATGAAATAAGCGAGACTGAGGACCTGCATGTGGCGTTTTTAAATAAATACAGGCATTACAGGCTTGGATTTGGATGCAAAGCTTTATTTTGCAGAGAAAATCAAGAATATAATAGTATCAGATACTTAGATAGTGCAGATAAAAATGCTCTTCTGAGTTCGAGCAACAATAGTTCAGAAACCAGTATTTCTCTGAACTTCAATGGCACAATCTGTTGCTCGAAATGTAGTTGTGAAACTGACTGTGAAAGACAAGGGAACTGTTGTCCGGACCGTTTGACAACATTCCCATATCCAAGCTCAAACTATCCTCTTGGCGGTATATTTGAATGTGCTCACACCAGTGTTAAAGAAAAACCAAGACTATCACAGAGAAGAACACAACTAATAAGTAAATGCAGCCAAACGTATAATGACATAGACGTTATACAAAGATGTGAATCGTCTAGTCTAGATACATTGGAAACATATATTATAGTTTCACACAAACTAACCAAAGACGCATATAAAAATATCTACTGTGCTCGGTGTAATTATATAGCGGACAAGGAAGTAATTGCTTGGATAATTAAACTTGAGTGCGAACAAGGAGCGTTTGTACCCAACAGTTTATCAACTATTGTAACAGAAATGCGACAGTCTAATCACTGTAATATGATATTCACTCCGCCTTCTGGTTTCGAATTTGCGCCTTGCAAAGACGTAATATCCAAGTGTAATGTTACGGGTTTATGGCAAAATAAAGATACGCTTATTGAAAAGGCATGTGATGCGTATACGTCTGAATTCAGACACAAAGAACAACGTTTTAAAAACGAGTTTTGTTTCGTTTGTAATTCTAACGATTCGTTGGCTCATGAGTGTCCACGTCTCTCCAGTTCGGTAGTTCACTTTTACCCATTGATATCATTTGCTGCACTACTAGACTTCAAAGAAACCACACGAGAAGCTGTGAAGAGGGAAATATGTCCTGAAACACAGATATTCGACCATTATAAGGTATGTTTATTATTACGAGCCTAGCATTTCGGTTTATGCATTAGGAGAATGGATACACTTTCGGGGAGGATACTTAGTCAAATTTCTTTTCCTACTTCTGAAAAGGCGTCTATTCTAAAAAGAAAGAATTTGCACCCCTTGGGAGCCTACTCTAAAAGGAAAGAAATTGTTCACGTTGGGAGCAAATTCTACCTTTTAGAGTATACCTCTAATATAGAAATATATCTTATATAGACAGCAAACAGGAAGTTACACATGTTGTTTTCTTTTTTAAAAAGTGGCTGAAAATCTACCAAGTAAATCAAGTCCCTACAATGAAAATGCGTTGTTTTTTTATTTATTTATTTATTTTTGCGTTAAAACATTATTGTTGCTCAAGGAAAATTTGACAAACATACTGCATTTAGATCACCAAAGAACTTATCATGTAGGCCTTGTGCACATTCAGTCTTGCACGAAACTATACACACCTTATTTAAAGCAAAGAATATCAGCATTGTTTCATTCTGACAGTACTGAATTTTATGGTCGATGAATTTCTTAGCTTGTGCTTTACCTGTGCAGTCATGTAGGCTGTGTTTGCAGACGTGGTTCGTATAAATACATAAGAATGGATCAGAGATTGAAGTCTTTATAATATACACCAGCCTCATGCGATGTATGTAAGACCATTCTGACATACTGACAAACAAGCTGCAATGACTATGTATAGATTTACATCTAGTAAATCAAACTTCACTTTTTTACGAAAATTACAAAACTTTTATCTAAACATTTCTAACAATTGATTTGTTGAAAATAAGCTTCCAATTAAACTTTAAGGGGGCTAGATACATTTTGTAGTACTTCCGTTAACACATTGTAGACTGAATGAACTCACCCACACTATATATTTGAAGAGTCGAGTTTCAATTTTAGGTAGGTCAGGCTATGAGATTTAGATATTCCTAGAGAAAAATGGATAAACTATTATGCGGCGTCTGATCTGGGTCAGCACTGTTTGTCAATTTACCCTTTTAGGGGTCTCCCGACTACAGTGGATTAAAAAGATACGATTATTTTGACTTCCTGTTTGCTTTTTCTGCACATAAATCCCTTTCTAAAAAGGGGTCTGCCCAAAAAAGCAAGTATTTAACTTACCAATATGCATTTTACAGGAAGCCGCGTGCTTCCTTTTAATTTTTTTTCTAAACGGAAGTAATTTGACTTAACAAAATATATAACAGGGAGCACATTTTTCCAGTTTTGACATTCTTTCAAAGAGGATGCAAAAACAAAGTTGCCTCTTCCATGAAACTGTACCAAATATCTCTAATCCCTTATGGCCCGATAGATCAAGAGAGACAATTTGCAAACAGTGTGATTCCAGATTGCCATCTCATCAGTATCTACACTATTTGCATTTTTTTTTTTTTTTTTTTTTTGATTTCTGATATATCCATTAAGACAAAGTAGAATGTCAAAATTTTAGGCAGGAATTATGAATCCCACTCCAGATACTCAGGGTCGAAATGGTTGGAGACAGAATGCCAAACAGCATAGCCCCGAAGCGATTTCATTTTACCCGTTTTGTTTGGATTTAAGGTGTCTACCAAAAACTCAATCATTATGAAAACAAGCCTATTCAAATATATATATATGTAAAAAAAAAAAAAAAAAAAAATCACTTAAAAAATGAAAATTTTCTGTTAAAAAATCTGATATTTTCTGCTAAAAACTTAGATTGTAGGTAATAGTTAGAACCCACTCGGCGAGGCGGTTCTAATGAGTCCACAATCTTTGTTTTCGAGCAAAAATAATGTATACACATGTAAACCCCAGTTTTACTATATAAAAGGGGTTTAAGAGGGACACAATTATACAAGCATGTTTTCGTGATGTAACCATTGTGATGCCAAATAGTCAAAAGGAAGAAGGTATCCGAAATGCACATGCCTTCTTAGGGCTAACCAGAGACGGTTGTAACTGGCAATCAGTACACTGTGAAACGTGCCGTACTGTGAGAAAATCCTTAATGGTATGATTACCTATACTAATACCTAGGCTAATTCAGTAGATAGCAAACTGATGTTTTTCTTACTTTTCTCTCTCTAAAAAGGCTTTGATATTTCATGCAAATTAGGAGACACTTCATATCAAATGTTTAAAGTAAATGAACACTGGAACTGATACAATCAGATCACATCAAGCTCCCCAATACCAAAGGGAAAGATAGCCAAATACAACTAAGCACCCACAAAATGAACACATGGCAAGAAGAGTTGGCAACTCTTTCCCAAAAGGGCGGCAACTCTCTTACCCAAACTTAACTGAATATATGTGTATATCACATGTACTTATACTCGTAATGAAATAAAATATGGTGGAACCAAATAACGACAAAACAAAGGCAACATAAGACGGCCAGCAGAAAAAACGCTAGGGACTTACACCGGTTTTATTCGCACAAAACCGCACCTTAATTCTTATAAAATGTATGCCGCCTATAAGTGGGTTTCCTGTGCTTGGACTTTCAGTTTGTAGTTTGTAGTCGAAATCTCGTTTGTCTTGAGATGTTAATTCATATCCCGATTCATATATGTTTCCTGTATTAATCCATCTACCGATGAGTCAGATTCGCCTTCGCGGACCAAACAATTATGTTATCTTGAACTGTACTAGTAGAAATTATGGCGAGGGTTTAGCGCTCGAAAACTAGGTTTGAGCTCCTCTGCCGAAACAGTTTTAGTTTTACTATTGGTCGTGCGATTGAGGTGGTTCTGTTACAGCTCGACTTCATTTGTTTGCTCTATTTTCTTTGGCGTATTGTTTTGTTATGTCGTTGAGTGTCGTTCGATCTTATCTGATGCATTTGGAGGACTGTATTCCTTGTGGCCTTTATTTATTACATAGAACGCAGCTTTCGAGCATTGTTTTCATCATTACTATTCAGATGAATTGTTGCATTATCATTTTATGTTTTCTTCTCACTGACAATTGTTTGTTTACATACCCTAAACATTCAAATACTCTATCTTCTGACCGTGCTTATTCTGACTTTAAGCAGCTTTATTTGACTACCAGATAATGTCTAAAATGCTACCCGCAAGACGAACAGGTCTGACTCTGATCAAACTGAAATCTGGGTCTTCATTTGTTTTCTCATTCCGAGTAGTAAAGACATCTAAGAAAAGCCTACACTCATAGAATATAGCCTATCGTGACACGAACAGAAGAGTAAATAAACTATCGGGCGCATGTCTGAATATTTAGGGTACATTCTATATTTATTTCAGAAAATTTGCAGAGACATAATCTGCCCAGTTATGAGTGTTTTCTACAATGGTTCTTGCAAGAAACTGAAACTGCTGGATTCTGCTCATACTTGTTTTGAAGCTACTATAAAGATATCTTCAGTACCACCAATGATAAACGACGAAATACATTTCCGCATCAACAAATATTTTGGAGACTTTACTGACCAATGTAGAGGAATCATTAATTACACTATACTGCCCATAAATGCTTCAAAAGATGTGCAGACAGAACAAGATGTATCTAAAGGTTATTACATTATTCATTTATGGTTCACAAATGATACTAATTTCATAGATAGCATTCTTGAGCTCGACCGTGCTAGTATGAAACTGTATAATAATAACAACAGCAAAAGTGAAATTGTAATAACCAAGACGGAAGAAGAGCAGGAAAATTTTAAAATTGGAACGTTCGGAAAACAATATATATTTGTCAACTTTCAGTTTATAACATATTACTCTGTCCAGTATAAAGACAATTCGTGTTCATTTGATACTTTTGTGATCTCAGAATTACAATGTCCCACGATTGAACTGAATTTGACAGATTTCCTGGTACATTCAAATGAATCGGGGATCTTCTTTAAAGATTTAAATCTTTTCCTCTCGGAAAGAGATTTAATACGAATACACACAAACCAAATACGTGTATGTGCTGCTAATTATATTCCTGCGACTAAAAAGTATGCTTTGCAGGATGAAAATGGCATAAAGGCTATTGTGACCTTCACATGTGTTTGTTGTTCTATTGTTTGTTTGATAATTACAATCACATTCTACGGATTGTTTCCAGTTCTAAGGACACAGCCAGGAATCAACAATATGACTTTGTCCGTGTCTCTACTGTTAGCTTACATATGTCTAATGATTGGAGGAGTCCGTACACTACAGAGAGACTGGTGCACAATAATTGGGATTTTCGTTCACTTTCTTTGGCTTAACAGTATATTTTGGTTGAATATATGTTGTTTTCATATGTTTAAAACATTTGGGTACATGAGAATGCCAGTTAAAAAGAGTGTACCATGGCTCTACCATGCTTACAGTCTTACGGCATCGACGGTTTTAATTAATATAAACATATTATGGTCTCTTTGTATTAGTGACGGGGACAGTGTAGGCTACGGTAAACATGATGGGGTGTGCTACATCAGAAATCCGCGGATGATAGCATATACCATGACACTACCCGCTTTCTTAGTTGTCGTCAGTAATTTGGTCATGTACGTGATAGTTGTTGTTAGAATAAGCAGAAATAGTGTCTCTCACTGCACAAGTAACAACCGTAGTAACTATTCTGTGTATCTCAAATTATCTACAGTTACTGGCCTGTCATGGCTAAGTTATATACCTGTATATTTGACAGGGTTTGTTATATTTAATTTTTTATATTCTGTTCTGCTTGGCTGTGAAGGCATTTTCATTATGCTTGCTTTCGTATGCAACAAAAGGGTAATAATGTTATGTAAACTACAATGGAAAGAATATTGCTCTCAGACTAGCAATACAAGAAAAGCACGAAGAAGGGAGTCCCCAGACACGGGAATTAGCAGCAATACAGAAAAAGAAACTATAACTACTAAATTGTAATTTAACCCATTGATGTCTTGCGTCCCAAAATGTAAACTGCAGATCAGACGCACTAGAAGGCGACAGCTGATTAGGGTCTGCATTTTACGTGATGTTAATGGCGCACTAAAAAAATTAAAGCAATTTGTGTCTACGATCCCTCAAAGTTGGAAATGGACCCGCCTAACTTAGAAGATAAAAGGTCAGGACGTCAATGTGTTGAAACTTCCTTTGCTGATACAGATATTGCTTAGGTCAAATAATAAATTATGTGTTTAGGGTTACATGTTAGACAAAAGTAGGAAAGGTAGGTAGGGATTATATATAGGAACTTTAATTCATGTTAAAGGTTTTTATGCGAACATTATTTTTCAATGGTCTAAGGGAAACAATTAGGATAAGAAGGTATAAGTTGCAGGTGCAGTTATAGTTTTTACTTCATTGTCCGGAGTTTGCCTTTCCAAATACTGATAGCGTAAATTTAGAATCTGACACCCGAAATTATCAAAGTTTAGCCTTTTTCTACGTTGGATAAGGACTTTGTGTAGTTTGTATGATAATTTATGATTCGGGTTTTCGGGATATATATCAGTTTACTATTGATTATAAAGGAACCTGAAATATTATCGATAAAATTACTTTGACCTTCCGCACCACACTATGTTCGGCCATGGCCTACTTATTAATGGGCAGTTCCCATATTGAAAAGCTCCGACTTTTCTTGTCAGAAAGTAACCCTCTGCAATTTTCCGGTGAATCAGAAGTTCATTTTCATGGCATTCTTGGAGGAAGAATTTTAAGATCTGACCATGTTAAATCGTTTGAGACTGAAGTTGGTCGTACTAACCGTTTGACATAATATTGCTAATTATACAATTATTTAATTGTTGATATTGTGTATTAATCAAATACACAAGTTCACAATATGATTCTAATATATAATGTCAATGTATTATTCAAATACCCTACTTCTGTGTGTCAAGTACACTATTTCAGTGTACCTACATATAATACACTATTAAGTGTATTATTCAATTACATTTAACGTGTATTACGCTAGTACACTATTATGTGTATTATTCAAATACACTTTGTTTCAGTGTATTATTCTAGTACATTATGCAGAAATTTGTTAAGCCATCTATAGTTGTACTTCCAAAATAAATTTAGTAAGAATCAACCCGTTTGACATAATATTGCTAATTGCACATGAATTATACAATTATTTAATTGTTGATATTGTGTATTAATCAAATACACAAGTTCACAATATGATTCTAATATATAATGTCAATGTATTATTCAAATACCCTACTTAGTATTGTTTTCGCTTCAACAATCAAAATGGACAATGCCCAAAAGGCCAAGACTGTCCCTTCCCTCACATATGTCAAAGATGTGGTGGTTCCCACAGCAGGAAACAGTGCCCAAAATCCCAGGCCAATAACAGTCCCAGTAACAACCCACCAACAAACAATCCAAACCCTAAACGAACTGGCTCATCTACACCAGCGCCCAAAACATAAGCAAAAAATTGTTACCCCCGTAAAAGCAGAGCAACTGGGTATTATGCTTCACAACTATGACTCTGCAATTAGGAAATTCCTTGTTAATGGGTTTACATTTGGCTTTAAAATTCCCTATTATGGATCACGTAATCCCAATACATCTTGTTATTCAAAATCAGTCTTTGACAATATAAAAATTTTGAAACAAAAGATCCAGAAAGAAATTGATGCTGGACGTGTTGCAGGTCCTTTTAATAAGTTGCCTTTTCCGAATCTGCAAATTAGTCCTCTTGGTCTTGTGCCAAAAAAGGTTCCAGGGGAATTTAGGTTTATACATAATCTGTCCTACCCAGAAGGTCAGTCAATTAATGATGGGATCCCTCGTGAATTTTGCACCGTGCAGTATCAAAACATTGATACTGCAGTGGCTTTAATAAAAAGATTTGGAAAGGGGTGCCTACTTTCAAAAACGGATTTAGAAAATGCTTATAGAGTTATCCCCCTTTCCCCTGTTGATCATGAATTGAAGGGGTTTGTTGTTGATAAGCAATATTATTACGATAAAACCCTTCCACAAGGCTTGAGTCACTCCTGTTTTTTGTTTGAGATTTTCAGCAATGCTCTTCACTGGTTAGCTGAGAACAAGCTTGGCATCTCAGGGTGTGCACATATCTTGGATGATTTCCTTTTTGTGGGCCCACCAGATTACAGCCATTGTTTAGCTGATTTAAATAAATTCCTTGACATGGCAAGAGATCTGGGTGTTCCAATAAAATGTGAGAAAACAGTCCTACCGTGTACAACACTAACATTTGTAGGAATTGAAGTTGATTCAATTTTGATGAGAAAAGATTACCTTTAGATAAATTGAAAAAAAATACGAAATCTGCTACAAAGTTTTCAACGTAAAAAGAAAGTTATCCTTGTAGAATTGCAATCTTTAATTGGTTTATTGAATTTTGCTGCTCGGTTGTAACCCCGGGTCGTCCTTTTCTTCGTCGGTTAATAGACCTGACTATTGGCTTAAGGGCTCCTCATCATAGGAGAAGACTCAACAAAGAAGCGCGTGCAGATTTACGTGCTTGGGCAATTTTTATTGAACATTTCAATGGGAAATCAGTATTTTTACCAGATCAGTGGATAGCAGCAGATATTTTGAATTTATATACTGACTCAAGCAACATTGGTTTTGGTGGTTTCTTGAACAATGAATGGTTCGCTGGAATATGGCCAGAAGCATGGAAGCGCTATCATATTACTGTTAAGGAACTGTTTCCAATAGTTTTGGCTGTTGAAGTATGGGCTAAGTATTTGCAAAACAGGTGCATCTTACTTCATACAGACAACATTGCTTGTGTTTATGTAATCAACAAACTAAGCAGTAAGGATTGCACTTTGATGGTTTTGGTTCGGCGCCTTGTTATTCAATCGTTGAGATATAATATTTTGTTCAAAGCCGAACATCTGCCGGGAATCCGGAATGACCTTTCTGATAGATTGTCTCGTCAACAGATCACCGAGTTTCTGCAGACCTTTCCACACAGACATCCGATCAGAGTGCATATTCCAGAGCCCAGCTTAGCTATCTAGGTTCAGTGGCCCAGACTTTAACTGATAAAGCGTTGGCACTTGCTACTCATAGAATATATGAGAGGGCTTTACAGCAGTACAGTAGTTTTGTCTCAGAACATTTTCATGGAGTCCCAGTACTCCCTTGTTGTACCCAACACATTATGCTATTTATAGCTAGATGTTATGAAGACAATTTAGCAGCATCAACTGTGTTAACATACATTTCTGCACTAAGTTACTTTAATAAAATTGAGGGCATGAGTGACCCTACAAGCAATTTTGTGGTTAAAAAGTGTTTGCAGGGCTACCAAAAAAGCAAAGCAACGCAAGATTACAGGAAGCCTATTACATACGGAATTCTTAAGAAATTAGTCTCATCACTGGCTTTTACAACAAATTCTCATTTCATTAGAATATTGCTAAAAGCTATGTATTTATTGGCTTTTCATGCTCTTTTGCGTGTAGGAGAATTCACTTCAAAAACTGCAAACTCTTAGGATCCTATTCTAAAAGTAACTGATGTCACTTTCAAGTTTGACAATAATGATCAAATGCCGGTTGACTTAAACATAGTCAGGGTAAAATCACGACTTTATATATTTGTCAGAATGCAGCCAACATAGTGTTGTGTCCTGTTTATGCTTTATGGATGTATTTCAAACTACGAGAACCAAGAAATGGTCCCATCTTTTCATTCATGGATGGTGCACCAGTATATCGTTCTTACTTTGTTCAGCAGTTGAATTTGTCCCTTCAGTGGTCAGGGTGTGACACTAAACTCTATAAAACTCACAGTTTTCGAATTGGGAAAGCGACAATGGCAGCTGTTCAAGGAATGTCTGAAGAGGTGATATCACGCATGGGTAGATGGAACAGCTCTGCTGTTAAAAACTATATAAGAATACCGGTTTTTGATATGAAGTAACAATTCAAATTTTACAGGCTGCTGCTGAATTGTCCTCATAGGGGAAATTGTCTGATCAATATATTCACCATTTGTTTACTTTTTGTATGAGCTTGTAAATAATCTTTTACACACTTTTTCATTCATTCTATATTGCATTTTTTTATGTTTTTCTAGTCATGTTGTATCAACTAGTCTATGGCTTTGATGTTTATACTTGTACATCTTTTGAAATGATAAATTGGATTTGAAAGATGCATTTAAATAGGAAGTATCGACCTCATGGGGTCAAGGGCCTTTGACGTTGATATTTCCACTCAGTCATAGTAACTGTTCGACCATTAAGAAGTATCAGCCTCATGGGGACAAGGGCCTCTGATGCTGATGATTCTCTTCTTGACACTGTTTAGCATTACTAGGTTGCAGAACAAGAAGTATCAGCCTCGGGGGACAAGGGCCTCATTGGACGCATTAAACATAACATTTATTGATTAGCAAGTGTCAGCCTCATGGGGACAAGGGCCTCTGATGTTGACAGTTCTATCATTTGCCACATTTTAACATAACATTGTTGTTGATAAGGAAGTATCAGCCTCGTGAGGACAAGGGCCTCTGATGTTGATGGTTCTTTTACTTTGTGAAAACGTCTGTAACATCATGTAACTATTGAATGGAAATTGTCGGATTCACAGGGACAGGGGCCTCTGATGTTGTTAGTTCTTTATTTCAAAGCTGTTCGATGTTCAAGGGATGTCAGCAAGGAAGTATCAACCTCATGGGGACAAGGGCCTCTGATGTTGATGGTTCTTGATCTAATGTACGGGCTTTTTCTTTTCATGACACTTTAGTTTAGTTTTATACTTTGATATATGTCATTAATAGTTTTCTTCATATGACAATCAGCAAACTTTATAAAATCTGTATATTTTAAAGATTTACATGTGACTTTCCTATCTTTTCTTTTGGTCATACCCTTACAAAATGTATAACAATTACAATAAAATATATATAGCTGGGTTGGATGGGGGTATTGCTGTCACCAATATGTGGCAGATATGCCATATATTGCTGTTAGCAATATGTGGCGGAAAATTCATTTCCCCCATCTTCGATTTTATGCTTTTGGATAATGTTTGTGACATTGTCAAAATGTTACTGTGTCATAATTGATGATGCTATTATCAATATTTGTTTCTACTATGAAACATTTGCATAATCTAAATTGTCATTTAAATATTAAATGGCCTTTTCAATGTCAATCATCTTTGTTGTATTTTGCTTAAAATCAAACGAGCAACCCTAAGCTATGTATAGAAGCTCAAACTAGGATAATGAGCAAAAAAGCACTTTAATTCATGTTAAAGGTTTTTATGCGAACATTATTTTTCAATGGTCTAAGGGAAACAATTAGGATGAAGAAGGTATAAGTTGCAGGTGAAGTTATAGTTTTTACTTCTTTGACCGGAGTTTGCCTTTCCAAATACTGATAGCGTAAATTTAGAATCTGACACCCACCCACCATCCCCTACTACACCTGTATAGTTTTGTCTTCTTCTTGCATTTGTTTCTTTTCAAATGGCGGCAAATTCATTTCCCCCATCTTTGATTTTATGCTTTTGGATAATTTTTGTGACATTGTCAAAATTTTACTGTGTCATAATTGATGATGCTATTATCAATATTTGTTTGTACTATGAAACATTTGCATAATCTAAATTGTCATTTAAATATTAAATGGCCTTTTCAATGTCAATCATCTTTGTTGTATTTTGCTTAAAATCAAACGAGCAACCCTAAGCTATCTATAGAAGCTCAAACTAGGATGATGAGCATATATATATATATATATATATATATATATATATATATATATATATATATATATATATATATATATATATATATAGAGAGAGAGAGAGAGAGAGAGAGAGAGAGAGAGATACAATAATTAACAACTATATTTGGACTTGGCACACTTATTTATATATATTCTATCAAGTCTGTTCGACTACCGTTTGATGTGTCTGTAAAAGTATAGAACGACAAACAACATAGACCCTGCTCAATCTGCTCCTAGAGGAGTAGTCTGATCTGGGTTTTCGCTTTTTGGTCAAACCTACTTGTCCAAAGCTGATGCATAATATGGCATCACAAATATTTTAAACTAGTAACACCTACTTGTTTCTATTTTTTTTTTTTTTTTTTTTTTTTTTTCTTGAATCAATAACATGCAAAAGTGCTAGTTTTACTAGGAGAATTAGGTAAGTTTACCCTAAACACAGATATTTTGTATGGCCTACAAGATGCCAAAAAAGACAAGGAGAACAAATGAGAACCCTCACACGAGAATATGTGTCTTCAGATGTGTACGCTTAGCAAAGACCTGCTCATTCGCGAAATCTGATCAAATTGAGTTTTCATTCTTTACTCTTTAGATAGCCATTTATCAAAAGTATTTTCAGGTACAAATGCACAGACTGACAGAGTACATGACCGACAACACATTTTATGACCTTGTGGCTTAAGTGAAAATATGAGCAAACCTATGAAACACGTGTCTGTGAAGTGCCGTCTGAATGGCAAATAGTATAGACTCTAGGCAAAATTCAGGAGCAGTTTGACCTGGACCTACACTTTTTGATCAAACATTTATGTCAGGCATTTAAGTTACACAGTAAAACGTCAATGACTCGAACACCGATAGCTCATTTACCTTAGCTGATTCGAACTCGGTTTTAAGTTCCTAGGAAATTCTCAACAGAACATTATTCTAGGATATTTTAGAGCAACTCATTTTTTATCATGAAAATGTACTTTATGTTTACTCAATATAATCGCCTCATGGAGGCGATTCTAATGAGCACAGACATATCATTATTTCTTAGAAGATGGAAAAGCATTACGAAAACAAGCCCATTCAAATATATTGGAAAATTTACCAGCAAAATATGAAAAATTTCAGATAAAAATTCTAATATTTTTCTTATGTCTGCTCAAAAACAGAGATTGTGGGTACTCGTTAGAACCGCCTCGCCGAGGCGGTTCTAACGAGTACCCACAATCTATGTTTTGAGCAGAAATAAGAAAAATAATGTATACCCCTGTAAACCCCAGTTTTACTATATAAAAGTGGGGTTTAAGGGGGTCAACATTATATAGGTATGTTTTCGTGATGGACATTTATCCCCATTGGCCTCTTGTCCTGGCGCTAGGATTAACCCTAAGTGGATCGAACTACCCTTGTCTAGAACATGGTCCCAAAGATTTTAGACCCACTGAAGTTCGACTGTAATATTCTAGAAACCGACAAGCATACAACGAGGTCGTTATCGTTATCGAACGATTTCTAATAGAGCTAAACAAAGCTGTATCTTAATAATTGAGCCGCAACGACAGAAAACGTTTTTCGGACATGTGAACCCAACGAAGGTTTAAATCAACACGCGCATCCGCGCAGTTTGATCTGAGTCTTCGTAGTCCGTAGTCTTTGCAGCCCTTTTCTATCCAAAATGCGTTTAATGAAGTTTTGAATGTCTTTCGTCTTGTTGTACGTTGTCGTATTTTAAGTATAATGAGTTAGTTATGTGAAAATTGAACAACTTGGCCCTATGCTTGCCTGACTTTTTGTAGGTAAATATAGCTTAGAGACACTTTCGGCTTTGATATACTTTTATGAGTGTTTCAGGTATTCCAAGAGAAAATATGTACGAAATGTGATTAGGATGTTGGCTTTTGTATGCACAAAACCATTTCTTGTTCTATTTGCATAGTTTACGTTTTTTCTTTCTTTCTTTTATTTTTTTTACTTTCTGGATAAGGATTTGCCATTTGTATAGACTACAGAGACCTTGTCTGCTCTTAAGATACATGGCGAATCCTAATCCCGTAAAACATAACTACAATAGACCATTTCTCTTTCCACTCGCTTCAAAGAAGCTATGGACTACGGAAACTTATAAGTGAAGATATTTAGATAGTGCCACAATCACGAAGCACTATCTTTCCGAGCAGCCAAAGAAGGGGAGATGAGGAGCGAAAAACGAACGTGACAAAACAAAGGCCTAAAATGCTAAGTAGAAAGATTCCTGTGGGGTTTAACGCCCCCACCCCTACTACAACGCATTAGGAAACAAATTCGATATCTTTATTCGGGTTAATATTAAATTATAAGAAGAACTTGTTAGTATATACTCCTTATTGCAGTCTGTTTATTGAGTTTATGTTGTCACTTTCTCATGAAAATCAACCAGTAATACTCGAAGCATTCGGTTGAGTATTTCGCTATTAAGATGGCGTACTAAATACTGATAATGGTTTTCTTTGAGCAAACGGTTGATCAAATTTATCCAAAACTAATACCTCTGAAACCAAAGAACCGTTTCGGCATTTAAATTAATCAATATCTGATAATATAAGCTCTATTAAAGGTTATGACAAACGGGGCGTCTACACATTTTCCGCGTTTGGATGGTGATATTACTCTTTCTACATCCTATGGTGTATGTACTTCTCAGTTATTAGTTTTGCTAAAACATCAACTAAGTTAAAAAGCTAAAAGGCTCCCTTTAGAAACGAAGAACACACAAAAGAACACAGTCAGAGACTCGTTTTATCGTTTCATATGCAGCCTTAGCACCGACTTAAGCAGTATTTGATTTTCAAAGTATCCAGAATGGGCTCAATGATCCCAAAGGAAATAAAAATATGAAAGTCGGTGACGTTAATTATCGGAATAAAATTCTAACTGCTCAACTTCTTCAGCAGGGATATTTGGTATGTAAAATATTTTTTAAGTTTTATCGCCGACATTCTGAATTAATGTTCAAATATAAAGTGGGTTTGAATTTCCTGCGCATCTTCACTTATATTTTTAAAAAGACTTGCAAGAAAGTCTACCGGAGTCTAACTTTTGCTTTGATTCAGTCTATAAATTTGGAATGTTGACAAAATTAAAAGAAAAGATTGTCACACGCTACAAAAAAAAAAAAAAAAAAAAAAAAAAAAAAAAAAAGAAAGATTCTTTTAGGTTATAACAAGGATTTTCTGTGGCAAATTACATGCATGGTTGTTAATCAAATTATGGTTGATAACTTTGCTTCCCTTTTAAATTGCATGACGGTTAGTCGGTACTCAGTCCTCAGTCTGTTGCAGAAGGTTGGTTTATTGCCGGTCCCATCGTAGTTCTGTTTGTCGTTTCGTTGTGTTATGGCCTCAGATCGCCATTGAGCCCTTTGCTCTGTTCTTTAGCAGTTCTTCTGATTATTTGATGTTTCACCGCTAAAGTACTAGATTCCTATGCGAACAAAACATGATTTTATTTATTATATAATAACGAAAGCATATTGTAGCATGTTCTGTTATACAGCTGAATGCATGAAAAGGCAAAAGAAGCGCAATTTGAGTGAATGGTATGTACTTTTCTTTTCTTTTAAATATCTGTTAAAGCTTAGGGATAATCAGTTTAACAGTAATGTCATTTTGTTTGAAAGTCTTTTTGTTATTAACTTATAAATGTCATAAAACTGTCTTTGTACCTCGAGCATTAGACTGAATTTAATATAAATTACACGCATTTTTACATCCATCGGCAGACTTAATAACTCCAATATACATCATTACACTTCGCATATTGTAAACTTACGTTATGCCACGTTACGTTACATGCCATTTCCATATGTTTTTGTTTCCTTACTAGATGATACCTTATCTTATTTTATCTTATCTTATATAACATAACCTGAAGTTACCATATCTCATCTTAAACAATATAACCTTACCTTACACCATTTTTTGATGTGTTACGTTACCTTTCCCTTTCACGTTTTGTTAAGTTTCCTGTCCTCATATCAACAATTATTCCAAAACATGACCGGCTTCAAAATCCATTAAAGTCCTTTTCATTGCTTTATGGCACGTTATGTTACGTTTTTCTTCATACCTAATCCTACATTACCTTAACCCTAACCTTACATTATCTAACCTAAGTTTTACTCTTTGGTACTTTACGCCTACCATATGTTTCATAACCCTTTTATCCCAAGTTTTGAAGTGGACTCTTCCATCTTTGAATCTGATCAGAACCATTGTTCCAAATAGTGGTCAGTCAAAAATCAAAATAGAATGGCAAACAGTGTATGGCCTGACGATTATACCGTATATAATATTACCTAGAGACGTTATAGTATACCTCGCAGTAGTGTTTACTACTGACCGTTCTAAAGTTCTGGCGTTGTTTATTCTTTTTTGCTCCTCGCTGCGGGGATTTTATTTCGTATTTGGTCCTATTATTGTTTATGGATGACCCTCTCTAGCATTGTAATTACTTTCTTGGGGAAGTGGGAGCTGGTTACTATGCTTTTTCTTGGTTCGTTGCACGAGTACTGTACTAGTTGGGATTAACATTCTTATTGTATTTAGCAATCTCAATTATTATATGTTGTTAAGTCAAAAAAGTATATGGTTCAATGATATCTAGATCCCTGTTCAGTGGTTGAAAAGAATCAATATGTATTGTTACTGCTGGGTGGTCAAACATGACACCCTGTAGTTGTACATCTGCATCCGGTTGACTAATGGATAATATATCAGAAAAAAGTATAGATATGGTAATTTTAGAGGACTGAATAAAGCCATGTTTCACAAGGGAAACACATTTTATGGCTTTCTGATTGTGTCTCTACAAAGACAAACATTTATGAAAAGGGTCTGCCCTATAAAAAAAAAGAATTTACATACAAGGTGAGCAAAGTCGTTCCTTTTTGAGTAGACCCCTTTTCAAAAGAAATGTTAAGTCTCCAGTGTATCCATTCTTCCCAATAAATTCTCAAATATGCTATGTCCTCATGCGACAAGTATACTCCACTTCTTCGATTTAGAACTCTTCAATAAGGTCAAAGCTATAAATGGCTGTGGTAAGTGGCTCTCTGCATTTGTTATAAATTATAGGGTTTTTCCATAGTTTGTCATTAACCAGCTCCAAACAATATGATGCGCAACGCACGAAAAGTATCATTATGCAATTTACGGACAATGCAGGCCTAGATCAGCCTGCTTAGGCTGATCTGGGCCTTCGTTGTTGGCCTCCAGAATCAATGGATATTGTAATACATATCGAAGAACAGACAATACTCAGATCAGACTAAACGGATGTTCATGCCGATCTTGATTTTTGCTGTTCGCATAAGTCATAAAATCCATTTTCCCACGCTGTGCGTCATTTTACAATCTACCCAATTATAAGTGTGCCTCGCCACGTGAAAGTAGGTACCCGAGACATATACAGAAAACGCAAAAAAAAGGTAAGAGAAAAGTCCAGGGAGTGCCACAATCACAAACCGCAGCCCTTCCCAGACATCAAGAGGAAGAGGAAACTGACAAATCCAAACAAGCACAAATCGAACAAACGTACGAAAAGCACTAAGATTAGCTCTCTCTTCCCCAAGCGAGGTAATCGCAATGCTAAAGGGACAGAAAAACACAAGAACAAAATGACACAAGGTAAGACATAAAACAAATCGCCTCTTAGAATAAACCACAGAGCAACAAAGAGTAAGACTAACACCGGGACCACCGCCTTAGAACGGTCAGTAGAGTAAACCACCGGCAGGCCCCACCAATCTGGTATCGATGTTATACAAGTTTTTTCATGCTTAACACAGCTGAGCATGAAATTTTCTCTATTTATGAATATGAAAATGCCACCTCTTTATTAGCATAGAAATTTTCATGGTCAGCTATGCTGAGCAAGAAAGGATTGCAATTGTTAATAATTTGAGGAGATTTATTAGGTAGACGTTTCATGCTCAGCTGAATTTAGCGTGTTTTATCAGCTCGGGGCCTGGTCTTGGATTTTGCTTTCCGCTTACGGAATCTTTGCGTACTGTAGAATATATCGGTGTACAGATAATGCCTTAGCAGAATATGTGGTTTTGCTGGTCCTGAAGTTATAAAATGAAAATGTTAAAGGGTTACCTTTGGAAACAAAGAACCAATTTCAGATAGAAAAATGGAGTACTTTTCATAAGCAGTAATAAAGTTTAAAACACTGCTTACGCCCTCTAGCGTATACATGAGCAGAACTCCATTTACAAAGATACCACAATGGGCCCAATGGTCCCAAAGGAAATGAAAATATAATTTGCATTATGTCGAAGTACTAAGAGAAGTTCCACGGTCGCCACACGGCACTAACACCAGTAGCAGTGAAGTAAAATAAAAGTCTAAAGGGTTTTCTTTAGAAACATAAGCAGTAATGAAGTTTGCATCACTGCTTACGCTCTCTAGCGTATACATGGGCAGAACTCCATTTTCAAAGATACCACACTAAGCCTAATGATCCCAAAGAAAAATGAAAATAAAAAAATATTTCATTGCATATAATTTGTCCTGCTGATAAAGCTCAAATTACTAATAATTCTAAATTCTTTCTTGCTTAACATAGTTGATCATGAAAATTTTTTTGCTAATTAATATTACAATTCCAACTATTGTCAGCATTTTCATATTTATTAGCAGAGAAAATTTCATGCTCAGCTGAGTTGAGCATGAAAAACGTCTAATAACCTTAGGGCCTGATCTGGGGTTTTGCTCCCTGCCTACGAAACCTTGCGCGTTGGCATACTGTAAAATATATCCTTATGTAGCTTCGCTGTTTGTTTTTTTTTTATCTTTGCCGTTGAGCTCATTTCTCATGACACCGCTCCGCCCTTTCATCATCTGTTTCATCCAGCAATTTATCTATTGGTTCGAAATAGTTGTCATTATTTATCCAATTAATGTATATAACATTTCGATCAACATTTAATCCTTTACAGCCTGAAGTTTGGGTGGAATTGCCTGATACGTACATTTCCCATTTCTCTTATTATATATCGAGGATGCAACATTAGTTTCATGCATATGATATTTATTAAACGGGAACATGAATTTTATGGTGACTTCTGAAAGATTGTAGACTTTTCAGAATAAATGAAACGATTGGCAGTCGCTGCAAAAAGATATTTTGCGGCAAACCAAATTAAAATTAGCTTCATTCTTTAATTACACGTCCTCAGACTAAATGACTGCTCCCTTCTCAATCTGTTTCAGAAAGTTGGCCTGATTTTCAATGTCTGTGGTCGTGCCCATTGTGGTCCTGTTTGTGGTTTTCTTGTGTTCTGGCTTCGGGACGCCAATGAAGCATTTGATTTGTTTTATCATAGTGTTTGCGACTATATGTGTCTCGTTGTGATGTTACACTGATGAGGTAGAGAACCTGTGATGTTTCACTAATGAGGTAGAGAACCTCTATTCGGACCGAACATATGTTGCTAATTTGGAACTGCATCAGAATTAAGGGCGAGGCTTTGAACGAGTTAAACTGGATTAAGCCTCCTCCCCCACCCCCGTAGTTTTTCTACTGACCGTAACAGGGCGGTACCTCTGTCGCAGTTCTTATTTGTTCGTGCCTTGGTGGGATCATATGTGGTGTTTTTTTGGTCCTAACCTCTTCTACTTTTGGTCCATCGGGAAGGCTGTGCTTTATGATTTCCTGGGCCCTATTGTTCAATGCATCGTTTGCTTAACGAGGGCGTTAGTGGTCAAAATGTTACCTGTTCAAGTAAGAACAATATCTCATTCACAGGTATTTTGCTGAAATGCAAAAAGCTACTCACATTTTTTTTCAGCAAAACTATTAGCCTATATGCCATATTTAATGACCAAAGATTTATCGATACGTAAACTTAAGACATCGTTAGTTTTGAACAACTGGGCCCAGGTTATTGTCACTTATATTTGTTCTAGATAAGAAGTACATTCAGATAAATATTTTATTTTTTTTTTCTTCACAACATACGTTCGGGAGAAATAATATAATATCAAAACATCAATGGTTGAAATAAGAGAACATTACACATTGTAAAAACAAGATAGAAAAGTCCAGGAAGTGCCACAATCACAAACCGCAGCCCTTCCCAGACACCAAGAGGAAAGAAAACCGACAAATCCAAACAAGGATAAATCGAACAAACGTACGAAAAACACTAAGAATAGCTCTCTCTTCCCCAAGCGAGGTAATCGCAATGCTAAAAGGACTGAAAAACACAAGAACAAAATAACACAAGTAAGACATAATACAAATCGCCTCGTAAATAGTTTGTTTCCCTTGTAAGCAAACTCTTTCCTTTTAGAGCAAACACTCTTTCAGAAGGGAGTCAAACAATTTTTACAGACTTGCCTGTTCTGAAGGTTTTTCCATTTCACCTATTCTTTTAAAGTGCCAAGCAGAACTGAAATAGTAGCAGATGAAAATTTAAATGTTTCTGATGGAGTTACTAATTTTGAGGCTCAGAATTTTCCTGCTAACATCAATGCTGGAGGCCTACCTGATCCTGCATTGCAGCTACGTGATGTACAAAGAGAAAAGGTTATATAAAAGTCCAGGGAGTACAAAAATCACAAGCCGCAGCCCTTCCCAGACACCAAGAGGAAGAGGAAACAGACAGAACCAAACAAGCAAAAATTGAATAAACGTATGAAAAAGTATTAAGATTAGCTCTCTCTGTTCCCCAGGCGAGGTAATCGCAATACAAAAAGGACTGAAAAACACAAAGATAAAATTACACAAGGCAAGACATAAAGCAAATCGCCTCGTAGAATAAACCACAAAGCAACAAATATTAATTGACCACAAATAGTTAATTCCGTGCCTTTCGTAAACAGTACCATAGTATCTAATCCAATATTTTTTAACAGCAGTAAGGCATGAGGTAGGTAGTTTGGACAAACTAGATCTAGAATTTGCAATGACGCGTGCTTTATAAGGTCGTTTATGAAGTTTCGGTAACCAATATAACTTAGGAAGTTTGCCTCGGTTTTCTTTAATACCCACTGCAAACTTAGCAGTAATATCGATAGAATAGGTATTGACAATACTCGTAGATCTCTCGTCAGTAGAAATCCGTTCATATGTTTTGACACTACCAAGTTCTTGTATTAGAGTGTTGATATAATGAAGTCGTCACACAACAGCAACATTGTTATTAGCAGCTTTATCAGCTGGAGCCAAAACATACTTCCTATGAAATTCTCGGATATCTTGTTTCAAATATCGAAAAGATAATTTAGGCTTAAGATGGAGAAGATCAAGGTTATAAGAGTATAATAACACACGTTCGTCAATGATTTTAAAAATCTTCAATTTCCAATTATTTAAAGCATTTGACTCAACATGCTCTCGTTTACACCAACGTGTATAATAATCATTTAAAGCATTGGCAATTGTTTCCCGATATTTATTGAAGTAAATATGGGCTAGGAACCTATATTTAGGTCCTTTTGAAATAAATGAACGGATTCAAGAATCAGTTATAATCTTCAAGCAACAATATGACCCGCTGAATGATAACGAAATTTAGAATCGTTACAATCTCAAGAATCAGGGACACTAGTTTCAACATCAAGATCAGAAACTAATTTATTGAAACTAAGTATGGTATCACGGATAGGTTTGTTATATTTGTACAGGTAATAGGAGATTCCGTGTTTTCAAAATATGAAGGTGTAGATGATATAACATTATTATCTCGAAATATACTAGGTAAATCTATGAATGCAATACCTTTATGGAATTTTCATGAAGTGTCTAATGTAGTTAATTTCAGAATCAATGTAAGGACGACGAGCATGTTGAGTATAACATCGAGTAATGAGAGCTGCTTCATACAGATCATGTTTCCTATTAGAAAATGTATTCGCCTTATCATCTAACTTATGTTATGAAGAAATTGAAAGTGAAGCTAGTTTAGAAAGCATGTGATGACGGTCCAGAATTTAAGAGAATATTTAAATAAAAAAAGAGTTAAGACAGTTTTATGTTTTCGTTTAAAATTCCCATTTTTTTGCGCTTACCATGGGATCGTTTCTTAAGTTTTTAATGTCTAAAAGGGGAGAAACATCAAAATCCGGCATTTTGGAAATATTTTTATCATGGTAAACATTATCATTAAATCCAGGTGGAAAAGGGGATTGTAAACGCGTAATCCATTTAAGTTAAAGTTCATGACTTTTGAATCGTTCGGTAGAATTGGACTTATTATTTTATTGTATTGTTTTTCAACAGGTTTAACCAAAATTTTATTAGATGATCATGAATGACCAGCTCTCCGGAAATGTTTATTAAGAAAAGTATCAGTTTTTTTTTTTTTTTTAATTTTAAACCAATGTTCCTTAAACCTAGTTTTAAGGGCCCTTTTAGTCTGTCCAACATACTGCATTCGTCAGCCTCCTACGCTGCAAGTGAGAATATAACATCCTTTGATTTCAGTGTAAGTCTGAGTTGTTTACAATTGAAAATTCCGATAGTTAACTAAAAAAATAAAAGTCAATACAAGGAAGTGTTAAGCAGAACATCAAACCCTAGGATCCAGAATCCTAAAAGACCACGCACTGCTCCCGGACAGAGACAAGGAATAAATCATCCTGCAAAAATAACCAGATCCACTCAACAGAACTTGTCACTGTCAAAGCAAATTCTTATTCTAGGGGACTCTTAGATTTCATTTATTAATCCAAAGGGACTCAAACAAACAAATTGTTTTCTCAAATGGAATATCGAGAGGTACAGATATATGCGTGGCAGAAGTAACTATGAGATCATCCAATGCAGACATAAACAACAGCTGAAATGAATCCACTGCAGTTTTTATGGCTATATATATATCCATTCGATGCCTAAATAATAGGAACTTGGCTAAGATGCCTCTGCTATTAGCTTGGGTAAACCAAACAGAAAGGAAGGCAATGATCAGAAATGATACAATTATCCCACACCTCCCATCAGAGACATCAAAGGGAAAGAAACATAAACACGAAATAACTGGACCCTAATGGAAACATCACTAGCACAGTTACTTTCCCACAAAGTGGCCAAATGGTTATCCAAAACAAAAAGATGTAGGCGACACACACATTCAAAGACGAACTATAACAAAAATAAACCATGACAGAAGAACCGCCTTGGAACGGTCAGTGAAAAGTATTTCACTGGAGGGCTTAAATCGATTTTAAGTGGCCACAATCCTCGCCCTTACTTCTGCCGCGGTTTAGACACATAATTTGTTCAGTCCGCATGAAGGCTTCCTAACTCATCAGTGCTACATCTCCAAGAACACAAAAAATCAACAAATTACAGAGATGAAACAACGATGAAGACTCGACAGTACGAAACAACTGAAATGCTAGAACGGAAAAAGAACCAACAATAAGACTCCGGTGGGCCCGACCAAAGATAGAACATCAAGTACCAACCAACATTACCCAAAATTAAATTTCAAGTAAACCTTTACGCTGGAACCATCATAAAATCTGAGGCCTAACCCGCCTTACCCGCCGGCGTGCAATTAAAGAGGGAAGCTATCAAAACCTACTAACAACAGATATCCTTAATGAAATAATATACGTTCAGAATGGAATCTAACTAATTGTTTGTGTATGGACAGCCAGTTTATAAGTTTATAAGTGCTGCAAATACTTGTTCATATTTTATTCCAAATGAAGATCGTGACACTAGACAAGTGTTAACAAATAAAAATACTCTTTATTTGATTTTTAAATGTTGTTCAAATAACGAGTGTCCATATGTGTCTGAAGAAAGTTGATCACATGTGCATGCTTTATGCACTTTAAATGGTGAGTTGTTTGTCCGTATTAATTCAACTTCCGGTTATTTTTAAAATATTGTTGCATCAGCATGTAGTGAAATTGACACGGATAATACGCACCCCCTCCCTCGCCCCCGCCTCCCCCCCCCCCACACACACACCCTACTGAAATTTCTTTGCCTCTGTCAAAAGTTTCTAAGCACAATGACAGTTATTAGTCCATAATGTACCTGAATTTTCAAATATTATCTCAGATGATAACCTGGGCTCTTCTGTACATGATTCTTAACATGTCTCAGACAGCAAGGTGACTGACTAAGATACACATTTTCAAAGTATCACTTCAAATAGTAATTTTAGCTCTTCTGTGCAAGATTTCGAACAAATCTCTGTAACTGGACAGAATCAGTCAGATACAAATAGCGCATTAAATGTTACATTTAAAGATAAAAGCTTTAGAATTGGACATATGAACATTGAGGGGCTAGGTAATAAATAGACCAGTAACAATTACTAATTCAAATGAAACAAAACTAAATCCTAGATACCAATAGAATACATTTGAAATCAACGGTTATCAAAAGCCGTTCAGGCGAGACAGAAAGAAAGGGCTGGTGTCGGTCTGTTAGTTTACGTGAAAGATGTAGTCGACGGCCGGATCTAGAGCGTGAAAAGCTTGAATTCATATGAGCAGATAAAAAAAAGTCAATAGCAAATCATTTCTGCATATTTACCGACCTCCAATTTCTACCAACCAGTGATATAAATATTCCTAAGAATGTATTGAAAATTTACTGCAGGAAGAAAAAGAAATTTAGGTACTCGATGGCATTAGTAGAGACCTCCTTAACATTCATAAATAAAAATAGAAAGGAAGGAAATGATCAGGAATCGATACAATTATCCCACACCTCCCATCAGAGACATCAAAGGGAAAGAAACACATCCACGGAATAAGTGGACCCTAATGGAAACATCACTAGCAGAAAGCCAAACGGACAGTTACTTTCCCACAAAGTGGCCAAATGGCTATCCAAAACAAAAAGATGTAAGCGACACACACATAGCCTGATTTACTTATTGATTTAATTGACCTAACGTTTTTTTTTTTTTTTTTTTTGCTTTTTTTTTTTTTTTTTTTTTTTTGTTTTCGGGAGAAAACACTTTATTTGGTTTGCAAAGAAGAACGTACTTTTTTCACTTCGGATGTATACAAGAATTATAATTTATGGTCCTGTTAACAAGTCTATGGTGCCCTGTTTTATCTTCTAGATGACATTTATATAAGATTTGGAACTAAACTTTACAGGCAATCTTTTAGTATGACAATGGGGAGTAACTGTGCTCCTCTTGTTGCAGATTTGTTTCTTTTTGTAATGAAAGAGATTTCATGAGGTCTGTCTCACGGGAAAATCAGGCTGACAGCATTGAAACTTTTAATTCTACTTCAAGTTACTTTGATGATTCATTAAATATTGATAATATTTACTTTGACCAAATGATAGACCGCATATACCTTGCTAAACTTCAGTTAAATAAAGCCAATTCTTCCGATACCGTGGCACATTTTTTTGGATTTGAAGCCATCAATTTTTAATGATACAGGTTCCACTAAATTCATGATAAACGGATCGATTTTGATAAAGTCGATTTCCTTATCTCTATGGCGATGTCCCCCTTTGTATCTCATATGGGGTATACACATCTTAACCTATTCGATTCGCCAACTAGCGGCTCCAGTTGTCGTAACAAAGTCCATACTGCCAAACAGTACGAGCTCACCGTATTCAATACTACAAATCCTATACCTTGCGACATATTGATTTATGTAACATTGTCTGGGGCAACACATGTGAAACAAACAGACATAAAACTTTTGGAATCAAAAAAAAAAAAAAAAAAAAAAAAAAAAATTGCATGTCGATTTATTTTTTATTAAAATGTTGAAGATTCCCATAAGGCTATAGGTTCACTGAGAATTTTGTCGTTATATGATTTTCTGCTTTCTAGAAAAATCCAGGTTTATGTTTAACGTGTAGAATGATCTACAATCTAAATACATGTTTGAAAAAATATCTGAACAAAGGAAATTAATACATTTGTTACTTTAAGATCGTCAGCATCTGGATGTTTATGTGCTACCCAAAAAAGGGGTAAGAGGAAAGTCCAGGGAGTGCCACAGTCAAAAATAAAGTAAGAGAAAAGTCCAGAGAGTGCTACAATTACAAGCCGCAGCCCTTCCAAGACACTAAGAGGAAGAGGGAACAGACAAAACCAGAAATGCGCAAATCGAACAAACGTACGAAAAGCACTAAGATTAGCTCTCTCTTCCCCAAGCGAGGTAATTGCAATGCTAAACGGACCGAAAAGCACAAGAACAAAATAACACAAGGCAAGATTTAAACAAATCGCCTCGTAGAATAAACCACAAAGCAACAAAGAGTAAGACTAACACCGGGACTACCGTCTTAGAACCGTCAGTAGAATAAACCACCAGGGGGGGGGGGGGGGGGGCGGGGGTTAAAAGCACTTGTACGACGACCAGCCAACTGATGCTACTCTTATTACAGAAATACATAAAAATTCGGGTTGCATAAAAGCTCCCAACTTAGTCAGTGCATCAAAACGAAAACGTAAACATCAAATTGATCACTATAATAAACAAAGACGAGTACTCATGGCTGATTCTACTGTGTGCCAGAGTAAATGAAAACCAACTGTTGAACACGGCGGACCAAGCCAAAGCCATATCGTGAAGCCCCAACCAACTGGTTAAAATTTTACGAAAAGGCCATCATTGAGTCTGAGGCCCAAACCGCCGTCGTGCAAATTAAAGAGTGAAGCATAGCCATCAACAATGACTGGGTTGCTAACTGGGCATGCAGACTGCCGCATAATATCCAGGCTATAGTCAATTCTTTTGTAAGGGTTCTTTAGTTTTCTGAATTGTTCCGAAAAGTTAGATTTTCCCACAATTTTTTTCTAAATCTGTACACTAAGTCTTCGTTAAAATTCTGGTTCAAAGATACCTTGCCGCAGAAGTGTTTTCAGACTGACGTTATATTTTTCTACCTAGTAAGATATGTTTTCAGCGTAGAATGAGGTATTCAGAGTGTTTAATATGGAACAGTTTACCCAGTGAAATTGAATGTGCGTAGACACTTGAAGCTTTCCACAACAGGGCCCAGTTGTTCAAAGCGTCGTTAGCTTAACGAGCTCGTTAAGGGTCATTTCGTTAACTGTTTTAGCAGATTCAATATACAATATTCTGATATTTTTTGCTGAAAAAATGTGAGTAGCTTTTGCACTCACATTTTTTTCATCAAAAAAATTCAGCATATTTGCGTATTACTCGATGTAAATTTTAACGAACCGTTAATTAACGACATCGTTAGCTTTGAACAACTGGGCCCTGATGTATGATGTGGTTTGCAAGATAACAAATATACTGCAGCTACACTTGAAAAGGGCCACTCAGTCCCTTCATGTCTTTTTGGCATTTTCCTTTTCCTTACCATTTCTTTATGTACATAATTATGTATGCATTGAAACTGAAGTGGTTCAATGTAAACATATTTATATCGTACAACCTTTTTATTATACGTGATGAATTTATTTGTTATATATCATTTTTATCTTCTCCTGTTCTATTTTGTCATGTCATAATCTTGTATGTTTAGCTTGCCTTACCATCACGAAAACATGCCTATATAATTTTGACCCCCTTAAACCCCACTTTTATGTAGTAAAACTGAGGTTTACAGGGGTATCCATTATTTTTGTCTTATTTTGCTAAAAAGATAGATTGTGGGTATCCGTTAGAGGCGGTTCTAACGAGTACCCACAGTCTATGTTTTGAGCAGAAATATGTGAAACATACGCTCGTAATAATTTTTTCATCTGAAAAGTTTCTGTTTATGGTTGTGAAATGTTCTATATATTTGAATAGGCGTGTTTTCGTAATGCATTATTACTATTATTACTATGTATTTGTAACTCTAGACAGAATGCTTGTTAGACAAACAAAAGTATATCTTCCTTCCTTAGCCATGGGAATATATATTTGATATGCTCACTGGAGCTGCCTCAGCTGCCTCAGTGAGGCAATTCTAATGAATGCATGCAGCATATGTTTCTGCGCATAAATAAGATCTGTCTTGATAACCATGTTAGTTAGAGTTATGATATATGTTGTGTTATATCTGCTTGTAATTTGTACATTTTTCATAGTATAATCTGAGGACCTCATGGAAGATAAGCTTTACCATATGATACATGTTGTCACCCTCGTAAAATAGATTCTTTACTTACTTATTTACTTACTTACTTACTTACTTATCATTTTTCAATGAAAATAAGGCTTGTCACTTCGTGTGAATCGTCTGCTAAATAGACGTTTCACATGAAATGTCAAGTATTGCTTTCTTTGAAAATAAAAAAAAAATCCAGCAGACACACGTTGAAATAACGTCGATTCGACGTTGATTCAACATCTGGACGTTGAATCAAAGTTCAATCGACATTGTTTTAACATTGTGTGTCTGCTCTACAAGACCAAATAATATAATTGATTGGCAACGTGGGGAAAGAGCATTTGCCCTATACGAACATTGAAAGCCCAAGTTTAGTCTGGACAACCGCACAGTCTGACCAAGGCCTTTGTTCGTTCATATAGTCTTCATTAACCAATGATGGTCCTGATCAAACAAACAAACTGCGCCAGTGTGCCATAAACTTATAGGCCGAAAACGTGTCATCGGGCATATGCGGACAGCGAAGACCCGATCAGCCTGCGCTATCGCGCAGTCTGATCAGGACTTTTGCTCTCAGCTAACAGAATTATTGGACACCATAGAATGCATCAATGGAGAGCAAATGTCAGGACAAGACTCTGTGCATTTTGCGCATGCTCCAAGACACATTTTCGCTTGACGCGGCCCATATATCTGGCTAACAAATGAAAGGTGTTGATAAACAACAAAGGGAGAACACTCTAGGCTGAAATGTTTTACTTCTCTTTTTAAAGGGAGACCACTCAAGTAGGCGAGATTTTTGAAGAACACTCTTTCTAACGCTTAGCACTCTGGATAAAATTTTAAGCAGATGGAAATTTTAACATATTTTTCTCATTTTTTACAGGAAACAGAATTTGACATCGTGCAAATTGTCTCCAATGGAGACAGTCAGCATGAAATGTCAAATCCTGTTTTCTGAGAAAAAATAAAAAAGATATACATCACCAAATTTATATTTATAATAAGCCCAGAGAGTGGTCAAGATTAATGATAATCCCACGTCTGAGGAAGGTCACTGGGAGCAAGTGTATGTGTGCGTATGTTTGTGTTTGCGTGTGTGTCTTTTCCTTTCAGGGTAGCCCCCGTTTGAGAGAGGAGACGAATATTTGAAGGTCTAGCCCCGAGGTTATAAAACAGTTTTCATACTCAACTCAGCTGCAAATTCTGCCTTGCAAAACATAAATAAGCATGAAAGTTACTCTGATAATAAATATGAAAATGCCAACTATTGTTATCATTTTCTTATTTATTAGCAGAAAAAAGTTCTTGCTCAACTCAGCTGAGTATGACCTGTTGTGAAGTTGTACCAATTCAGCGCAAAGTCGCAGGGATGCTGGCACTTTTCTGTTTTGCTATTCTACAATGCATTAATTGGAATTATTATTTAAGTTATAAATAGATTGATTTTCCTTGGCTCTGAACCGGCTTCAGGCCAGTTCATAGATCGTGATACACATTGCCTGACGCGCGCATTCCAGTGTATATTAGTTTCTACAATTAGATTTTAATGGAATTTATTATTCATCAAAATATATGTTTTTCTTATATAATAAAACAGTCGCTCTCTATTAGGCTAATTCATATCATGTGATATCGACCAGAGAATACCAATATTGACCTCGGCTATCGCCTCGGTCAATATTGTATTCTCTGGTCAATTATACATCATACCCTATGGCTCAATAACCATTAATCGTATAATAGTAAATCGCTTTGACTGGCTCAAAAAGAAAACTTAAGTCCATGTTTTCAGAAATGTACTGGATTTATATTGTTGTCTTTGGATGAGCGTTTCCATCGTTACGGAATACCTTGCTACAAATTCCGACGAATTAGGACCCATATGCCCTTAGTTTATAAACGTAGTTATATAGTAGTAATGAAAGTTAACTGTAAAAATGTAAATGAAGATACCCAGGGAATGCCACAATCACGAAGCACAGCCCTTCAAGGGCACCAAAAGAAGGAGAGATTAGGTATAATAAAAATCAAACAAGCACCAGTTATAAAACCAATGACGCACAAGCAAAGAAGAACTGGAACAGAGGAACCGCCTCCGAACGGTCAGTAGGAAAACTATTTTGGAGTTTCATTACGAAAACACATCTACTCAAATATATAGAAAATTATACCTCCAAAAACTCTGTTTTTTTATATTTCTGCTCAAAACATTGATTGTGGGTACTCGTTAGAATTGCCTCGCCGAGGCGGTTCTGACGAGTACCCCACAATCTTTGTTTTGAGCAGAAATAAGAAAAATAATGTATACCGCTGTAAACCCCAGTTTTACTACATAAAAGTGGGTTTTAAGTGAGTTAAAATTATATACATGTAGGTATGTTTTCGTGATGTAAAGCATTTTTACTTGCGTAAAAACCTCAATTCTGATGCAGCTCCGCATAGGGGTCCTTTACCTAAACTGTGAAACGTCACAGTGAGACACATATAGTCAAAACGATGTGATGAAACAAAGCAATGGCGATCCTAAGCAAGAACACAAGAAAACCACATACCTGACCACGATGAGCCTGACAGGAGAGGTTTGAGAGGAACGAATACATTTTCAGAGGATGTAGCCCTCTGTCAAAATTTTCTAAAGGGGTCAACTCTTAAAGGAAAGAAGTTTGCCACTTTTCAGACGGATTTGGTAACTAGAAAAGCCACTACGGAAACACGCCTATTCAAATATAATGAAAATTCATCACGAAAACATACCTATATAATTTTGACCCCCTTAAACCCCACTTTTAAAGTAAAACTGAGGTTTACAGGGGTATACATTATTTTTCTTATTTCTGCTCAAAACATAGATTGTGGGTACTCGATTGAACAGCCTCGGCGAGGGGGTTCTAAGGTGTACCCACAATCTATGTTTTGAGCAGAAATATGAAAAATATCAGAATTTTTTATCTGAAAATTAGCATTTTTTGGTGGTAAAATTTTCAGTATATTTGTATAGGCGTATTTTTGTAATTTCACCACCAAAAACTGAAAGATTTCATACACAAATTCAGATATATTTTCATATTTCTGCTCAAATCATAGATTGTGGGTACTCGTTAGAACCGCCTTGCCAAAGCGGTCCTAACGAGTACCCACAATCTATGTTTTTGTGCAGAAATAAGGACAATAATGTATACCCCTGTAAACCCCAGTTTTACTATATTAAAGTGGGGTTTAAGGGGGTCAAAATTATAGAGGTATGTTTAAGTAATGAAAAAAAAAAAAGTCGCATATGTTTTCTTCCTTCTCATTCCATACATTACGCATTCGCGTAACTCGCTCAACATGGAAAAGAAAACATAATAGTATTTGCAATAAACTGACATCAATTAGCCTAAAGCATAAAATGTTTTGCTTCTTCACCACAGGAATGCTGTTAAAGGAAAAAAGATCGCTTTCAAAATAGAGGCTACTCTTAAAGCAAAGAATTTGCTCCCGCGTTTAGAAATAGGGGCTACTCTTCAAGGAAAAAAATGCTAATAGAGGGAGCACAGTTTTCCTTGTAAGGGTAGTCCCTATTTTGAAAGCGACAACGGGAGCAGATTCTTCCCTTTGGGAGAAGCCTTTTTTTCTGGAAGCGATTCGATGGAGAATTTTCAAGATTTTCCTAGGCGTGCATAAAAACAATTCCGTTTTGTTCTGTCTATGCCACTGTATGCTGTGGATTTAAAAAGAAGCAATAAACTTAAAGGCAGCAATAAATTTGCTGAATTGCACGACTTCCGCAGTGATGCTGCAATCGGCAAACCTCGTATGATTCCGTAACCTACAGCATACGCTGTAGAATTATACTGAATCAAACGAGGTTAGTCGATATCAGTTTGATAAAGGACCTCCGGTCCGGAATCACACGAGCTGAGCCGGTTTAGTATTACTGGAACGAATATACGATTCTCAACAAACATAAACAAAATACCATTCAGGTAAATTTCGTTGCCTAAGCCACTAAAACCGTCCTTATGTCATACGCGGGGAAGGGAGGACTACATCTCCTGTGTATTCACAACGTCTAATCAAGCCCTTCATTTACTGTATTAACAATGAAGGTCTGCACGAATTCTCAGTCTTATCTGGACATTGACTGTTATCAGATAGCATAAAGACTCTTTCTCACATGTAGCACACAATTAATACATTTTATGTGTAATTCTTGTCCTGTCTTTGACGTACCGTATTTGCTCTAAACATAGGAATTAGCGGCTTCTGTAGAAATTTCAAACTTCTATGCCGTACATATTGGTGCACCTTCTCTCATTTATGGAAGCGTCCTAGTGCCAGGTGAAAAAAATATTTAAGTCCTACGTAGGAGATAGTAACTCCTACGTAGGGGATAATAACTCCTAGTAACTCCTACGTAGGGGATAATAAGTCCTACGTAGGAGATAGTAACTCCTACGTAGGAGATAATAAGTACTACGTAGGAGTCAGTAACTCCTACGTAGGTGATAGTGTCCAACGTAGGGGTTAGTAAGTCCTACGTAGGAGTTAGTAACTCCTACGTGGGAGATAATAAGTCCTACGTAGGAGTGACTAACACCTACGTAGCAGATAATACGTAGGAGTTAATAAGTCCTACGTAGGAGATAGTAACTCCTACGTAGGAGATAATAAGTCATACGTAGGAGTTAGTAACTCCTACGTACGAGATAATAAGTCCTACGTAGGAGTAACTAACACCTACGTAGGAGATAAAAAGTCCTACGTAGGAGTTAGTAAGTCCTACGTAGGAGTTAGAACTCCTACGTAGGAGATAATGTCCTACGTAGGAGAAACTAACACCGATGTAGGAGCTAATAAGTCCTATGTAGGAGTTAATAAGTCCTACGTAGGAGATAGTAACTCCTACGTAGGAGATAATAAGTCCTATGTAGGAGTTTGAGTTAGTAACTCCTACGTAGGAGATAATAAGTCCTATGTAGTAGTTAGTATGTCCTACGTAGGAGTTAGTAAGTCCTACGTAGGATATAATAAGTCCTACGTAGGAGTTAGTAAGTCCTACGTAGGAGTTAGTAACTCCTACGTAGGAGATAATAAGTCCTTCGTACGAGTGACTAACACCTACGTAGGAGATAATAAATTCTACGTAGGAGTTAATAAGTCCTACGTAGGAGATAGTAACTCCTACGTAGGAGATAATAAGTCCTACGTAGGAGTTAATAACTCCTACGTAGGAGATAATAAGGCCTACGTAGGAGTTACTAACACCTACGTAGGAGATAATAAAACCTACGTAGGAGTTAGTATGTCCTACGTAGGAGATAATACGTAGGAGATAATAATTAGGAGATAATAAGTCCTACGTAGGAGTAAGTAAGTCCTATGTAGGAGTTAGTAACTACGTAGGAGTAACTAACACCTATGTAGGAGATAATAAGTCCTATGTAGGAGTTAATAAGTCCTACGTAGTAGATAGTTACTCCTACGTACGAGATAATAAGTCCTATGTAGGAGTAAGAGTTAGTAACTCCTACGTAGGAGATAATAAGTCCTACGTAGGAGTTACTAACACCTACGTAGGAGATAATAAAACCTACGTAGGAGTTAGTAATTCCTATGTAGGAGTTAGTAACTCCTACGTAGGAGATAATAAGTCCTTCGTAGGAGTGACTAACACCTACGTAGGAGAAAATAAGTTCTACGTAGGAGTTAATAAATCATACGTAGGAGATAGTAACTCCTACTTAGGAGATAATAAGTCCTACGTAGGAGTAAGTAACTCCTACGTACGAGATAATAAGTCCTACGTAGGAGTTAGTAAGTCCTACGTAGGAGTTAGTAACTCCTACGTAGGAGATAATAAGTCCTACGTAGGAGTTACTAACACCTACGTAGGTGTTAATAAGCCCTACGTAGGAGATAGTAACTCCTACGTAGAAGATAATAAGTCCTACGTAGGAGTTACTAACACCTAATTAGGAGATAATAAGTCCTACGTAGGAGTTAATAAGTCCTACGTAGGAGATAGAAACTCCTACGTAGGAGATAATAAGTCCTACGTAGGAGTTAGAGTTAGTAACTCCTACGGAGATAATAAGCCCTACGTAGGTGTTAGTAAGTCTACGTAGGAGTTAGTAACTCCTATGTAGGAGATAATAAGTCCTACGTAGGAGTTACTAACACCTACGTAGGAGTTTATAAGTCCTACGTAGGAAATAGTAACTCCTACGTAGGAGATAATAAGTCCTACGTACGTAGGAAATAAAAAGTCATACGTAGGAGTTTCTAACATCTACGTAGGAATTAGTAACTCCTACGTAGGAGATAATAAGTCCTGCGTAGGAGACAGTAACACCTACGTAGGAGATAATAAGTCCTACAGAATCGGATCAAACCGTAGATGCTGCAATTAATAATTTGTCGGTTTCCATTTCAGTCTGGGACGCATTTCTGCTTTCCGGAATTCGCATAAAAATAATAATAAATATTGTTATTATTTAATTACAATAATCTAAAATACCACTCATCGAAACGATTCCAATGAGTTATTTTGAGACTCTTGTACGTTGTCTGATTGTCCTATCATTCAAACATTTTCGGTGGGTGTATATATAGTAAGGTTATACCCATGAAACCCATCATTCCACGCTTTATGCGTGCATCATTATTACGCTTTATGTATTTATCAAGCAGTTTAACCTAAACAAATTTGCATAAGAACCAAGGTAACTACGGGTATCAGTAACGATAACTATTGCAAGACAAAATCATATTTTGCCTTATAACTTTAGTAATTATTACACTCATCTGAAACTTGCACATATACTTTGACATGGCAACTGAAATGCAATTATACTTAGATTAAAAATGTTTTTGTATTTACATGGATAATTGTCCCTGATTACTATTTTACTATTGTGCTACATAGGGAAACTGTACTTAACATAATAATACTGCAATATCTTAACAATCTATTTCTAAGCTAAGACGAAACTATGAAACCTTGTTATACCATAGATGCTTCTGACATAGTATTTATTCTTGCAGGAGTTATTGCCCCTGAATCATAGCATTATTTACATACTCGATATCAGAAGACAATAAAATTTGTATGGCAGTATCCATTTGATAAAGCTTCACAACTAGTACACCAGTTAACATAAAAAGTGTGTATGGCATGAATTATTGCCCTTGATTTAGCACATTTTTGGTGGCAAAATTACCGAAATATGCCCTTTAAACTCAGTTAGTCTTTCAAATGGGTAACGCATGCATATAATTCAGTATAAGTTTCGATTCATTAGACGAATCCTACAATATTGTGTATTTATTTCAAATGAGAACTATATATAATGTGGGTATTTGAACCATTTTGATCACATTTTATCATGTTGAGCGTATGTTCCTAGAAAACAGGGGGTTGGGTAACAATTCATAACTATTTGCTAAGACAAATTATCGTTTTGATGTGCATTATTATTCTCTGTATATCTAGAATATAACAACATACAATTTTAAAGTAATACTGACCTTTTGAAATCGATTGAGTTTATCAATACATTGGATAAGTGTTCCAAAGACACTCTCTGTTCAAAATGTGGTCAAACAGCCAAACACCTCGAAAGTAGATGTACAAACGAACTACACTGTATAAATTGTGGTGAAAAACACAGTGCTGATTCTAAAGAATGTCGAATTTGGCACAAAGAAAAAGAAATCTTACGTATAAAGTTCACCAGAAATATTTCTTTCGTCGAAGCGCGGAAACTTGTTGAGGCCCCTACCCCAATTCCTGGAATTAGTTATGCAAACATCACCCAGTCTTCTATGAAAAAAGTTTCTGTGGTTGATACTGCCCCTCAAACTGATCCTATAACTATTCTCGACTCTGCAGTACAATCAAATACAACAAACACAAACAGCCAAACACAAAAACTGCAGAAACAAAAAGTTCACACTAACATCACAAACAGAAATCAAACAAAGACACCTATCGAGGAGAAAAAGACAGAGGTTGGCCTGAAAAAGGCCACCATGGAGATTATAAAAAAAAGATTTGAGAAGACAACATCAGAAAGAAAAACAAGCAAGAAGTCAATCATCACCATCTAGGAAAGAAAAAACAAAAATAAAATCTAGTCAAGGAACACAAAAACAAATCCCATCAAACAGAGAACGAAAGGGTGCAGATGATGTTATTCAACAACATAACAGATTTTGATCTTTGAGTGACAGTAGCGATGATATGGAGTTAGGAGAAGCTCCAGATCGCCCACAAACTAAAAACAATAGATCGAGATCATCAGAACACTCACGCGCCAGTAGTAGTAATAACAGATCAAAGTCACCAATCTTTAATTTCTAGTCTAACTAAAAACTAAACTACTAAAGTGAATTCAAATCACAGAATAATACAATGGAACTGTCGAGGTCTAAGGTCAAACTATAATGAGATCTTATTACTTTTATCCTTATTGAGTTCATCAGTTTTTTGCTTGCAAGAAACTTTTTTAAAAACTGATGATCAATTAAATATCAAAGATTTCAACACATACAATTACATATATTCAGAAGGCCAGAGGCCGTCTGGTGGGAGCTCAATCCTAGTTCACTCTTCATGTCCTCAACGAGAAATTAAACTTGTAATCAATCTTCAAGCCGTTGCGGTTTCTGTCACTTTAGATACAAAGATTACTATTTGTTCTGTGTATATACCTCCGAATTTTCATTTAGAGACCGAACATTTAGACACTTTACTGAAACAACTTCCTTCACCCTATATATTAGTTGGTGATTTTAATGGTCACAAAATCCTTTGGGGATGTAAAGATAACAACCCTAAGGGTAATATTATTGACGACTTTGTGACCAAAAACGATCTTTGTCTTATGAATGACAAATCTCACACCTATCTCCGTCCTGCAACTGGAAAACTTTCTTCTTTAGATCTTTCCATATGTCACCCATCTCTCCTGCTAGACTTCGACTGAACGGTCAGTGAAGACCAACATGGAAGTGATCACTTCCCTGTTATTATCGAAAGCGTTAATAATTCCACGAACGATCACAACGCAAAGTGGAAACTAAATAAAGCAAATTGGAAATTATATCACTCATTATGCGAAGAAAGTCTCAAAATAGATAAGTTTGACAATTCCTTGGACCCTCTTGATGATTTTACTTCTTCTCTTTTTGACATCGCTACTAAAAGTATACCGAAAACCTCGACAAATCCAAAGAAAAGCAAGCCATGGTACAATGATGACTGCAAAGATGCCATAAAACAGCGCAAGCAAGCATTATCAAAGTTCTGCAGATATCCAACAAAGGAGAACTTGAATAACATTAAAAACTTCAGAGCAAAGGCCCGTGGAACAATAAGGGCCTCCAAACGCAAATCATGGAAATCTTAGTTTGAAACTTAAATCATAAAACTCCAATTAAAAAGGTTTGGGATATGATACGAAAAATATCTGGTAAATCAAAATCACCCAGTTTCACCCACTTAAATACAAAACGTGGAACAAAGGCCACATCAAAGGAAGAGATAGCAAATACACTTGGCGAAACATTTTTGGACAATTCCTCATCTCGGAATTATTCAGAAGTTTCAAAACATAAATAATCAAGAAGAAAAGATCAAACTTAATTTCACCTCTTCAAATACTGAAGAATATAACAGTGTTTAACATAACAGAACTTAAAGATGCTATCGCAATATCAAAAGATACAGCTACAGGCCCGGATGACATCCATTACCAGATGCTTAAACGCCTTCCTGAAACCGCCCTTGACACACTTTTACATATTTTCAACGGTATATGGACAACAGAAGTTTTTTTTCCAGAAAGCTGGCGTTTGGCCACAATTATACCTATTCCCAAACCAGTGAAAGATCATGCAGAACCAACAAACTACAGACCACTAGCGCTGACAAGTTGCCTTTGCAAAACACTAGAGAGAATGATAAACAAACGACTTGTTTGGTACTTAGAATCTAACAATCTTATAACAAAGTTTCTGTCGGGATTCCGAGCTGAACGTAGTACGAATGATAATTTAGTTAGACTAGAAACTTTTATCCGCGATGCTTTTATCAAACGAGAACATGTTGTCGCTGTATTTTTCGATTTGGAAAAAGCCTACGATACTACTTGGCGATATGGAATTTTGAAAGATCTACACAACTTTGGTCTGAAAGGAAGTCTACCAAACTTTATTGAAAGTTTTCTTGAAGATCGTACTATACAAGTGCGTGTAGGATCGACCCTCTCTGACCTCTATGATCAAGAGCAGGGCGTTCCTCAAGGAGCTATACTTTCAACCACTTTATTCAACGTGAAATTAAACGATATTATAAACCGTCTGGATTACAAGACAGATGGTTCTTTGTACGTTGATGATTTCTGTATATGTTTTCGCTCGAAAGATACGCGCACACTAGAAAGACATCTACAGCAATAAAAGGTCAGAGAAAAGTCCAGGAAGTGCCACAATCACAAACCGCAGCCCTTCCCAGACCCCAAGAGTAAGAGGAAACCGACAAATCCAAACAAGCACAAATCGAACAAACGTACGAAAAGTACTAAGATTAGCTCTCTCTTCACCAAGCGAGGTAATCGCAATACTAAAAGGACTGAAAAACACAAGAACAAAATGACACACGGAAAGACATACAACAAATCGCCTCGTAGAACAAACCACAAAGCAACAAAGAGTAAGACTAACACCGGGACCACCGCCTTAGAACGGTCAGTAGAGTAAACCACCGGGGGATTTAAAGACTTTTACAGCTAGCTAACCACCCTGGGTCCCGATGCTACCGTTAATACAGAAACACATAGAAATTCGGTTCGCATAAAGGCTCCCAACTCAGACAATGCATCAAAGCGAAAACATAAAAATCAAATTAATCACTATAATAAACAAAGACGAGTACTCATGGTTAATTCTACTGTATGCCAGAGTAAATGAAAACCAATAGCTGAACCACGGCGGGCCAAGCCAAAGACATATCGTCAAGCCCCAACCCACTGGTTAAAGTTTTACGAAGAGGCCGTCATTGAGTCTGAGGCCCGAACCGCCGTCGTGCAATTAAAGAGTGAAGCATAGCCATCAACAATGATTGGGTTGACAACCAGGCATGCAATCTGCCGCATAATATCCAGGCTATAGCCAATTCTTTTATAACGGTTAATAAGTTTTCTGAATTGCTCCGAAAAGTTAGATTTACCTACAATTTTTCTAAATCTGTACACTAAGTCACCGTAAAATTCGGGTTCTGATATACCTTGTTGCAGAAGTGTTTTCAGACTGACGCTATATTTTTCTAACTAGGCACTGTGTCTGCGATAAAATTTCGAAAACGCCTTACGAAGTTTAAAATAACGATAGCCCTGCCTAAGAAGTTTGGCAGTAAGGGCTTTATTACGGTAGTATAAGTTATTAAGATTTGAAGAAGCTCTGGCGAATCTAATAAGTCGAGATATGTATACCCCATATGAGGTACGCCGGGGGACATCGCCATCCAGAAAAGGGAAATTGACTATATCCAAATCAAAATCGTCCCGTTTATCATAAAATTTGGTGGAAACTGTACCATTAGATATACATTGATTCAAGTCCAAAAAAGGTGCCTCGGTATCGGAAGAATTTGCTCTATTTAATTGGAGTTCTGTAGGGTAATGTCAAAATAGAAATGAAGACTGGGCAACAAGAAATGGCTTCAAAATTTTCCAAATCGAAAACTCAGTGCGTTCATTTCTGTCAACAACGAATAATACACAACGATCCAGCACTCTACATATATGGATCTCAAATACCAGTTGTTGCGGAATCAAAATTTCTTTGGGTTATATTTGATAGAAAACTCTCCTTCATACCCCATATAAAATACGTGAAAGCGAAATGTTTAAAAGCATTAAACCTTTTAAGCATTAAACCTTTTAAAAGTTTTATCTCACACAAGTTGGGGTGCGGATAGAACAACTCTTCTTCACCTGTATCGTTCTTTAATTCGATCAAAACTTGATTATGGGTCCATCGTATATGGATCTGCTAGAAAATCTTATCTACAGATGTTAGACACTGTACATAATCAAGGACTCCGTTTGGCATTGGGAGCTTTTCGTACGTCTCCAGTATCGAGTCTTAATGTGGAAGCAGATGAGCCATCGTTATGGCTACGCAGAGAAAAATTGTCTCTTCAGTATGCCATCAGACTTGCTGCTAACCCTTCTAACCCTGTTTTTGAAGTCACATTTCCACAACAATTTCAGGAATATTATGAAAGAAAATCTAACGCAATTAAATCCTTCGGCCTTCGTATAGCAGCACTTTTAGAAGCTGCTAATATAAACACTAAAAACATCCAAAAACACTCTTTTTCTGATATTCCATCCTGGGGCATTACTAAACCAACTATTTTTTTCGATTTACACAACAGCAAAAAGTCACTTTCTGATTCACATCTCATAAAACAAAACTTCCAAGAATTACAATCGCGACTTTCAGATTATAAACACATCTACACTGATGGCTCAAAAGTTGAAGATAAGTTTGGCTGTGCGTATATATCGGGCAGCCACCATGAAAAGATCCGTCTTCCCGATGGCTCATCTATTTTCACTGCTGAATCCAAGGCTATTGATATGGCTTTGGATTACGTTATGAATAATTTTTTAGATAACAAATTCGTTATTTTCTCGGACCCCCTTTCTGTTTTGAAATCTCTAAACCACACATCTTCAAAAAATCCCAAAATTCAGAACCTGATAGAAAAACACCGCGAGTTATCGAAAACTAAGGAAATCTTGTTCTGTTGGCTCCCCAGCCATGTTGGCATAAAAGGTAACGAAGCTGCCGATGTAAAAGCAAAGGCCTCACTCGATCTAGAAAATTCGAATTTTAAACTTCCATGTACAGATTTTAAACCTTTTATCAGCAGGCACATCTTATTCAAATGGCAGCTGTCATGGGGCAGAGCGACATTCAATAAACTACATGAAATAAAACCGGTTCTTGGTAAAAATACCATTTATCGATAATTAAGGCGAGAAGAAGTGATTCTTTCTCGTCTACGTATAGGTCATACTAGACTCACACATTCTTATCTACTCAAACGAGAAGATCAGCCATTTTGTATCAGCTATAATGAACCTTTTACGGTGAAACACTTTCTGATCGACTGCATTGAATTCTCTCATGTGCGACGTCAATTCTTCCAAACAAATGACCTGAGATATTTATTTGAAACTGTACCGGCTGATAACATACTTGTGTTTTTAAAACACATCAATCTTTTTAACAAAGTATAACTGCTCTAATTTTTAAATTCGTTCTAGTTTTACATTTTATGCAGATATGACTTATTATTATAACCGTTTCATTACAGAATCATGTTAGTTCACCAGTTTGACGCAAATGACCCTCATGGGTTGAAGCGTCGTTTAACCTGAACTCCTCATCATCATCATTCGGAATTTCCCTCCCAGAGGAAGATATCGACCTTTCCAAATTGTACTGGATTCCTAAATTTCACAAGAATCCGTACAAGCAGATATATTGCGGGTTCGGCTAAGTGCTCCACCAAGCCTCTTTCTCAGAATCTATCACGGATCCTAGCCGCAGTTAAAGAATGCCTACAGAAGTATTGTGACACTGCATATGCCAGGAGTGGTGATAATCAGATGTTGTTGTGAATGTCGCGATTTGATGATTTTTGTTCCGTTGGTGTATACTCGACGGCGTTTCTCTGACGGCGGCCGGAGTGGCTCGACGAATCTGATCTCATGGGCTTCACGGGTATCACGATGTTCCCGAGCGAATTATTGAAGATCTGGAAATATAAAAGCATTTGAAATTTGTATTAAAAAGGTTGTATGTGAAATTTGTTGAATATAATATGGTAAATGGTCATTCTTTGTTTTAAATTAAATAAATTCTGTAGTAGAGAAGTAAAAGAAGAATTAAAACGGATCTCTGCTACATTTGGCGCCGGAACCCGGGAACACTTGGAACAAAGAAAGAAAAGGTAAATAAAGATTTTTATTCTTTATGAACAACAATTTTGAATTCTGAAAACAGAAACTAAAGGAAACATGGCTGCGAATGTACCCTATTTAAAAGGTGTTAGGACAAGATTTCTAAATTCTCTGAATCAGGAAGTGCTGCATGGTTTGACATTATTACAGAGTAATATGGAACAAATAGATATAGAACAGTGTTCCAAGAAAATAAATAAATGTGTAGAAAAGATTCAAACTTACTGTGACAAACTTGAGAATCAAACGGATTGGTTAGCAGATGCTATTGGTGAAAAGGAAGTTGAACTGACTCAGTCACTTATTGAAGAAAATAAAAATGTGATAGCGCCATGGAATGCATTATAAACCTGCATGAGTTCAAAGCAGGACTCACAAAGCCTAGAATTAAGGAAGGTCTTAAATTGGAAGCTCAAGAAAAAGCAGGATTTGAACATTTAGTAGAACAACAGGAAAAAATGCAGAACATGCTTATGCAACAAATACAACAACAAGAAGATCTTATTGAAAAACATATACTGAAAGAAAAAGATCATTCATCTACTGTGAAATTACCTATGGCTTCTTTTGCCGGTGACAAATTACGGTGGATCGAATTTTGGGACTCATTTGAGAGTTCAGTAAATAAAAATACAAAGTTATCAGCCATTGAAAAATTCAGTTACCTAAGGAGTAAACTTACAGGAGAAGCTAGGAGTGCTATTTCAGGTCTTTCTCTGTCTAATGAAAACTATCAGATAGCAATAGATATTCTTAAGGAAAGATTTGGTAATGAAAAGGAAGTTATCGATCTCCATTACAATCGAATGATAAGTTTAAGACCAGCAACATCAAATACAAGTAGCTTGCGAGCTTTGCTTGATAACGTAGAAAGACATCTCAGAAGTCTTGAAGTCCTTAAACAAAATGTAAATCAGGATGTGTTTGTTTCGATCATAAGAGGTAAGTTACCAGAGGATGTACTTCTTCAGTTAGAGATAAGTAATGGAGCCAAAAATAAGTGGACCACTTCAGTGTTACGTGGAAGACTCCATGAATATGTAGTTGCACGTGAAAAGGCTTAAAAGAAGAACAAACCGACGGAGTCAAGAGTCAATAACAACAATAGAAGCTATCCTCAGCGTCCTCAAGACAGAACAAAGAGTAACGGTACTCCGGGGTCCAAAGTGAAAGCAAACAGTTGGAATCATACATCTATAACTACTGGTTCGGCAGAAGCACTTGTAGCTAATGACAAGCAAAATCCAGCATCTCGACATTATGATCAGTGTAGATATTGCGCGAAGCGACATTGGAGTGATGAATGTCCACAGTATCAAACCATAAATGAAAGAAAACAACAACTCAAAGATAGTTGTTTTAGGTGTTTGAAAGTAGGACAAGTGTCAAAAGAATGCAAACAAAACAAAATGTGTGTTCACTGTGTTGAGTTTAATATTCATCATAGAAGCCTGTGTCCCAAAAAATTCAAATCTAAAATCTCAAATGTTTACTTATCAGAAGAGAGAAGTGATTGTGTAGGGGAAATTCCGCAAAATCAAGAAAGTGTACTAGTGTCGTCGGGTGAAACAGTACTCATGCAAACTGCGTCGACAGAGGTCAAGAACACTGGTGATTTTCATGGAGAACACATAAGGATATTACTTGACTCAGGTTCTCAGAGGACTTATGTGACGGAGCAGTTGGCCGACAGGTTAGGTTTAGCACGTGTAGATGAGCAGGAGATTAAGCTAGTAACATTTGGCTGCAAGCATCCGAAAACAATCAAAACTCCAACGACTAAGCTTGACATTAAACTCAAAAGTGGAAAATATCTAACAATCAGTGCTAATATTGTGCCAGTTATTAGTAGTAATATTTATAGAAAGCCGGTGACTTTTCGGTCAAAGGAAAATCTGGGACACCTTGTCGAAAGTTTAGATATGGCCGATACCATTCCTTTGGAAAGTGAATCATCATCTGTTGAATTATTGCTAGGGAATGATTACTATTTGGATATAATTCTCTCACACAAAATTGAACTTCAGCCTGGACTTTACCTATTATCATCGAAACTAGGATGGATTCTATCTGGCAGAACCAATGAAGGTGACCATAACGGGAATGAAACCAGTATGTTGATTCTCACATACGGATTTGATGTAACAAACAATTGTATTTTCAACAATGTAGATACTACTCTTTCAGTGAAGCCAGACTTGGAGGATTTTTAGAATATAGAATCAATTGGTGTTACAGATAAAATCAGAAGATCAAGTGATCAGCAGGCCAGAACACATTTTAAAGAGACACTGAAATTCGAAAATGGAAGGTATCAAGTGACATGGCCTTGGAAAGAAGAGAACCCCGATTTACCTCTTAACCGTGAGCTTTCTATGGGTCGTCTAAAATCGACTGTAACCAGAATGAGAAACCGACCGGAGTTATAGAAACAATACGTTAATATTATTAAGGATCAGATAGATAAAGGAGTCATAGAAAGTGTAAGGGAGCACTCAGAAGATGGACTGAAGCATTATCTCCCACATAATGCTGTAGTAAATCCGCATAAAACTACAACGAAGCTCAGAGTTGTGTATGATGCATCCGCTAAAGCAAGGAAGGAGAGCATTAGTCTGAATGACTGTTTATATAGAGGACCAGTGTTACAAAATGATCTTTGTGGTATACTAATGAGATTCAGATTGCATAATATAGCAATTGTAGCGGACATAGAAAAAGCTTTTCTTCAAATTGGCTTGCAGCCAGGTCAAAGAGATGTGACCAGATTTTTGTGGCTAAAAGACTATCAAACACTGTCAACTGACAAAGCCAATATACAAGAATATCGATTTTGTCGCGTCCCGTTTGGAGTTATATCCAGTCCTTTCTTGTTAGGTGCAACTATTGAAAGCCATTTGGACTCATATGAGAACGAATTAGCAAATAAATTTATGTGGACAATTTAATAACAGGTACAAGCACTGTAGGAGAAGCCCTGCAACTCTATAGTGGAGCAAAGTCAATGTTCCAGGAGGCGTCAATGAACTTGCGAGAATGGATATCTAACAGTGAAATGATGAATGAAATCATAGAAAGAAAAGATAGAACGGAATGTAAAACTGTGAATGTGTTAGGTCATTTCTGGAATGTTGAAAATGATAGTCTTTCGTTGAAACCAACAGATGTGCTCCACGGTCTACATACACCAACGAAACGAAATGTATTAAAAGAAGTGTCATCAGTGTTTGACCCACTTGGATTGTTCTCATCTATCCTGCTGAAAGGAAAATGCTTCCTTCAAACATTATGGAAAAAGAATTCGGACTGGGATGACAATTTGGACGACGAGGATATGAAAGTTTGGTCATCCATTCGTTCCGATTTGAAAAACATCTCTAAATGTTCAACCGATCGCTGCATTAGTTTTCGTGTTGCCAACAAAGATGTGAAGTATAAATTACTGTGTTTCTGTGACGCTTCAGCATGTGCATACGCCGCTGCCATATTTCTCCATCAGAGAAAAAGTGATTGTCACTCATAGGTTGATTTGGTTTTTACGAAAACTAGGCTTGCTCCGGTAAAGGGACTTACCATTCAAAGATTAGAACTAATGGCCGTGTTAATAGGGGTAAGGTATGTTACGTTTGTGAAAGACCAGCTAAGGCTACCTCTTGAACAGATTCATTTGTGGACAGACTCTCAGTGTGTTTTAAAATGGATCTCCACCGATAAGCATTTGACCGTCTTTGTAAGAAATAGGGTAAGAGAAATTAAGTCGCATAGTGAAATCCAATTCCGTTACATTAACACAAAAGAGAATCCAGCAGACATTGCCACACGCGAAAGTACTATGCATAAATTTCGCGACAACGAACTTTGGTGGCATGGTCCGCAGTGGCAAGACGGCTGGCCGGAGACTGAAGTCACTGTAAGCAAAAAGGCAGAATGTGACTATGAATCAGGTTTGAAGAAAAGTAAACAAGTAAAAGAAATAAATTGCTTGTCATCAGCAGAAGCCACATGCGAAAATTATTCCGTTATTTGTTCCCCATTTGAGATAGACAGTGATAAATATTCCTCTGTGACAAAGTTATTGAGAGTGACTGCATATTGTGCCAGGTTCATTCATAAGTTAAGAAAAAGTCCCACTCAGAGTGAATATTTGACAAGTGATGAGTTGCAACAAGCAGAAAAGGTGTGGATAAGATTTATTCAAAGGAAAAACTATGTTGAAACATTTCAAGCAATGGCAAGCAAAAAACAAAACAACTTGCAGAGGCAATTAGGGCTTTATATTGATGACCAAGGTATTCTACGTTGTACAGGTAGATTAGGTGAATCTGACTTGAGTGAAGGAGCACGATATCCAATTTTGTTACCAAGCACGGACCGTTTTACATATCTCATGATTGAAAAAGTACACAAACAAAGTTTTCATTCTGGAGTGTCTCAAACTCTAAGTCAGACTAGACATCGATTCTGGATTCCTCATGGAAGTGCAACGGTTCGAAAAGTGATAGGAAAATGTGTTGTTTGTAGATATCACGAAGGTGGGCCATACAAAATGCCTCCTATGGCTTCCTTACCGTCATCGCTCGCGTGTAACGGAAGCAACACCCTTCTCAAGGACTGGTTTAGATTACCTAGGGCCATTGTTCATAAAGACGACTGATGGAGCAAAGACAGTATGGGTGTGTTTATTCACCTGTCTAGTGATACGGGCCGTCCATCTTGAGCTTGTTAAGGACATGTCAGCCAAAGAGTTTCTCATGTGTTTCAGAAGGTTTATTTCACAACGTGGCTGCCCAACAGAAATTATTAGTGATAACGCTATGCAGTTCAAATCTGCAAGTCAAACACTGGATTATATATGGAGAATGACTACAAGATGAGAAGATGTTCAAATAAAGGAATTAAGTGGAACTTCATTGTGGAAATGGCCCCTTGGATGGGTGGGTTTTATGAGAGACTTGTGGGATTAGTGAAGAAGGCATTACGGAAAACGCTTGGACGAAAGCTGTTAACATTGATTCAGTTACAAACCTTATTAAAAAGAAGTAGAATCTGTTGTGAATTCCCGTCCATTGGTGTATGTTGGTGCGGATATTAATTCTAATGTCACACTTACACCAGCACACTTTCTGTCAATGAATCAAATGATAGGTTTTCCAGAAACGGAATTAAACGACAAAGATGTCGATTACAATCCATATGAAAGTACAGCAATAAGGTTGCTAGATTTGTGGAAAAAAGGTGAAAAGCTCCTTAATACGTTTTGGAAAATGTGGCATGAGGACTATTTGCTTAGTCTAAGAGAAAGAACTAAGTCACAATTAAAATCAGGACGAATTCAATCAACAGCTTCTCCATGTGTAGGTCAAATCGTGCTAGTTAAGGATGACTTACCAAGGGGCTGCTGGAAACTAGCTAAAATTCTATCACTTATTTCAGGTCGCGACGGAAAAAAGCGATCTGCAAAAGTACAGTAGTCCATTGGTCGTGTTGTAAGACGCCCCTTAAATCTGCTGTTTCCATTAGAAATATCTGTGAACACTGAAATTTGTGAAAATCAAAACGTTTCAGGTGCAAATGAAAAGACTCCGTTAATATATGTACGACCTAAACGGAGCACCGTAGAAAAAACGATTCAACGAATAAGAAACAGTTTACAATCATAATGTATCTACATGCAGATAATACATGACTTTTACCGTGTTGTTTTTGTTACCCGTAAAATCCGTGCTATCGATACATTGACGGAGCATATGTATAGTGTAGCATTTGTCAACGGAGTCGCCCTAAATACACGTAGTGCACGTGAAACTCTATTACCTGTTTGGTATATATACTTATGTGTATTACTTTGTGTCTGATTGCTGGAAAATAGTTGTTTGAAGAAATGGTTGGATATTTTTCTGAATGCCTCACATTTGTGATACCCGCGGAAAATCATATGTCTATAAGAGGAACTTAAAACACCATATTAAAGAAAGACACTTACCAATAGAACATTGGAACTGTACTGAAACCAACTGTTTATCACAGTTCATTAGGAGGAGTTACTTATCAACTCATCTGATATTTAAGCATAGCTATGATAAGAAATCTGCCATCGAAACAGCAATAACTGCCCCTCGAGGTGATATTTCTCAGCAGTCTGGATTTTATGAAGATATAAGTGATGACGATACCATCTTGGATCTGTTATAAGAACGCAGTAATTCGATGAAAGAACAGGATTTCAGTGAAACGGTAGATAATTTTGATACTGGTTTGTTCGGTCAAGATACCTCTGTTTCAGGTGTCAATGACATTGATGATGTTCTTGAGTGTGACGTTGACGTTGAAATAATGGAAAGTGCTGACGTTGATTCCATGAATCAGGATAATAATCGTACTGTGATGACAATAACAACGTGAATTCGGATAATGATAGTATTCAACAAGAACAGGATGAAACTGTGATAGTGATAAGTAGTGACGATGAAGCTGATGATGGTGTTATGGTTGTGTCAAATTCAAGAACGGTAGTGCAGACTTTTGTTTTAACCTGCAGGAGGACACTGCGATATGTTAACGATCATGTGGTCGATTCTGGGTTGACCTTTGAAAAGGAGTTCTATCAACACGAATATCATTAATATAAACTGATGTAACCATATGTCAACGTCTCTGATGGGAGTGTCGCGATTTGATGATTTTTGTTCCGTTGGTGTATACTCGACGGCGTTTCTCTGACGGCGGCCGGAGTGGCTCGACGAATCTGATCTCATGGGCTTCACGGGTATCACGATGTTCCCGAGCGAATTATTGAAGATCTGGAGATATAAAAGCATTTGAAATTTGTATTAAAAAGGTTGTATGTGAAATTTGTTGAATATAATATGGTAAATGGTCATTCTTTGTTTTAAATTAAATAAAGTCTGTAGTAGAGAAGTAAAAGAAGAATTAAAACGGATCTCTGCTACAGATGTGGATCCTGAAAAACTCCAAAGAGCTTTTAGAAAATCTAAAGGCACAATCTCTTCATTCCGTCAACAGTATAAAATCTTTTGATTTCTCTACTCTTTACACAACTATTCCTCATGATAAATTGAAATCTAAATTAAAGGAAATTATCAACCAGTGTTTCTTCCATAAGAATGGTAACCGTCGCTTTCAGTATGTTGTCATTGGCTACAAAGACACATACTTCGTTCGGGATCACTCTGATGCACCACAAAAATACTCAGATGCAGATGTCATAAAAATGCTGGAATATCTAATCGACAATATTTTTGTGTTCGGCGGACGGATATTTCAGCAAACAATCGGTATACCGATGGGTACTTACTGTGCACCGTTGCATGCCGACTTGTTTTTATACTCGTATAAGGCGGAGTTTGAACAAAGTCTTATCAAAGCAGGCAAGAAACACATTGCACAACAATTCAATTTCACCTACAAATATATAGATGATGTATTGTCTCTAAACAACACAAAATTTGCAGAGTATTTGGAATTCATCTGTCCACGTGAACTTGAAATAAGGGAAACAATGGCGACTGCAGCCTCCTCCTCATACTTGGATTGTTATCTCTACATTGACAATGGAAAGCTTACTACTAGACTTTACGACAAACGGGATGACTTTAATATCCCCATTGTTAACTTTCCATTTCTGAGCAGTAATAGCCCTTTTGCACCAACATACGGCGTTTACGTATCACAGTTAATCCGTTATGCCAGAACCTGTTCAAATTATCAGGACTTCATGGAACATGGGAAAGTGCTCACTACAAAGTTGTTGAGCCAGGGGTATCAAAAAACCAAACTGGTAGCAACACTTAAGAAGTTCTGTGGGAGACATCATGATCTGGTCAATCCCTACATTGTTGCAGTTTCCAGAATTGTTTCTGATGTTTTTGCCAATGACGAGCCATAAGTAGACTTCCGAAGTCCCGGACATACGCTTCTACCTACATTTCCTTCGTTCAGGCTTACGGGCAAGGTGGGCGAAGCTTGCTTACCAAGTAATGCTTACTATCCGCGAACGCCTGATTACACCCTTTATTCTGGGGTCCATGTCTGTTGGTCTGAATATTCTGATTCGTCATTCGTTTACGGATTTATGAGTTTGGATTATGGCTTGTGTACCATGACCACAACTACTTTCGGTGAATAATCGAGCACTTGATTTCATCTCATAGAAACAACTGCCTAAAATATCGCAAATTAAAACTAAATGTAGTATCTGGTTCCGCAGCATACAGACATAAGGCCCATGTATACATAATCTCAGCAGAAGGTGACATAGCTGATAACAACGTTGGAATATATCGTACCAACAGGTCTATAATTTAGAGCAGAAATAAGAAAAATAATCAAGGGGAGGGGTAGGGGAGGGGTGGGGGAGGGGACGGGAGTAAGCTCAGCGTATGCAGTAAGGATGAAAGAACTTATATTTGCAGAGTTGATGAATTACCGTTTTATCATCGTTGAGAACACTCAACCACAATATTTTGATAACCTTACAAGAAATTGTACGCAAATGTTCTCAACAATGAAAATACACTCATATACCAAGTTTGCCAATATAAATGCCTTGTGTCTTGCTACATACGCTGAGCCTATCCTTGTTTTTGTAAGAAAAACAAAATGCAAACGAGCCCATCTTACCGCTTATACGAGCCCTTTTCGCAACAATCTATAGTCTTTTTCATTGTTTTATATGACGTAGGTTATAACCTGTTAACATGATTTTATAACGTATGTACATGATACAAAATTTAAAATGCTTTTTTTGTGCATACCTAAGTTTAATCACACAAGATGTATTATAAATGAACGTTTGATATTCCGTTTAAGATGTGTTTCTCAGAGATTGTTTATATTATCAATGATGCTGGTCAGTCTATGCATTTTATAATGATGCATTAATGGATATTGGGATTATGTCAACATGGTCCTTAGGGCGGTATGCTACCGAACCAGATACTTCTAATTCGCGATATTTCAGGCAGTTATTTCTGTGAGGTGAAATCAAGTAGTTAATTATGCACTGAAAAGTGTCTTTTTAACAGTCACAGTAATAACACAAGTACTATTTCATGGTTTTTCTCATCCGATATAGCCGATAGACCTAAAAGGAAAGAATAAATTAGAAAAAAAATGACATTACTCTTGCTGAATGAATAGTAGACTGAGTATCTCCATCGATGTTCCGTTGTACCTCTCCACACCGATTGAGATCCGTCTCTAGTGTCACTGTATGGAATAATTTAGCTGCCCAAAATTTGGATACTAGATTGTTTTCAAACATGATTGTTATAGTCAACAAAGGTTGATGATAGAGGCATAAAAATGGCAAATAAACAATATACAATCGACTTCCACAATATATTATCCGAGAGCATTTGATCGGTTTCACGAATTTATTTTACATTCGACAAATAAGTACCATATGTATATACCAACCATTTTTACGCGTCGTTTCTGTCAGAGGTCTATTTTTGCACAGCAATCATTTTAGTTCGTAGCTATTCTCAATTGTAACAGTTGCTAGTACAGTATTTTTGCCAGAAAAAAAGCACAATTTCGAAGATATTTTCTATTTACACCTTCTGTACTATTTTCGACGTTAAATTGGTTGCCTAGTGTTTCTATCGGCGTGGAGAGGTACCACGGAACACCGATGGAGATTCTCTATCTAAATGAATATCAGTTTATAATTACAGAGTCCTGATAGTTTTTGAATTCCGTATAGACCTTAAACTTTAAAGCCTTTACTGCCAAACTTCTTAGGCAGGGCTATCGTTATTTTAAACTTCGTAAGGCGTTTTCGAAATTTTATCGCAGACACAGTGCCTTGTTAGAAAAATATAGCGTCAGTCTGAAAACACTTCTGCAACAAGGTATATCGGAACCCGAATTTTACGGTGACTTAGTGTACAGATTTAGAAAAATTGTAGGTAAATCTAACTTTTCGGAGCAATTCAGAAAACTTATTAACCGTTATAAAAGAATTGGGTATAGCCTGGATATTATGCGGCAGACTGCATGCATAGTTGTCAACCCAATCATTGTTGATGGCTATGCTTCACTCTTTAATTGCACGACAGCGGTTCGGGCCTCAGACTCAATGACGGCATCTTCGTAAAACTTAAACCAGTGGGTTGGGGCTTGACGATATGTCTTTGGCTTGGCCTGCCGTGGTTCAACTATTGGTTTTTATTTACTCTGGCATACAGTAGAATTAGCCATGAGTACTCGTCTTTGTTTATTATAGTGATTAATTTGATTTTTATGTTTTCGCTTTGATGCATTGACTGAGTTGGGAGCCTTTATGCGAACCGAATTTTTATGTGTTTCTGTATTATGAGTAGCATCGGGACCCAGGGTGAAGTTAGCTAGCTGTAAAAGTGCTTTAAACCCCCCGGTGGTTTGCTCTACCGACCGTTCTAAGGCGGTGGTCCCGGTGTTAGTCTTACTCTTTGTTGCTTTGTGGTTTATTCTACGAGGCGATTTGTTGTATGTCTTTCCGTGTGTCATTTTGTTCTTGTGTTTTTCAGTCCTTTTAGTATTGCGATTACCTCGCTTGGGGAAGAGAGAGCTAATCTTAGTGCTTTTCGTACGTTTGTCCGGTTTGTGCTTGTTTAGATTTGTCGGTTTCCTCTTCCTCTTGGGGTCTTGGAAGGGCTGCGGTTTGTGATTGTGGCACTCCCTGGACTTTTCTCTTACCTTTTTTTCAATAGGACTTCAGCATCTTTAGCTTTTAACAAGTCTTTAGCTTAATAGAGCTCTTCAGGCCCCAACATTAGGTCTTTACCATAGACATTGGGCCCCCAATAAGTCTTGATCTGCAATAGACCTTGAGTCCACTGTAAATTGTGAGCTTTGCTTTGTTGTTGAGTCCTAATATAACTCAAGCCCCCTCTCCCATAAGCCTTCGGTACTAAATCGGTTTGAGTCCTTCATTAAACATTGTTCCATATCACCAGAATGACGCTTACATTCTACTATTTGAGCTTCCGGGGATTGATATTTTGACTTTGTATGAATTTGAAATACTGCCAAAAGCGTTCTTAATAAGCTAGTATCAATTTCATACAGAGGCACAAGTGCAAACTCAGTCAGAACGCTTTTTTGAAGAAACAACAGACATTCTGCTCTGCCGTCCATGTTAGCCTACAAATTTCCTCCTCTGCTGTGCATGCTAGCCAAATAAAAATTGATCTGTTGGCAAAAGCAGTCGTTTTTTAGACAGATTCTTCGTTTGGAAGCGTATTACTCCGTTATTAAACCAAGTTGTAACGCCAAAGTTTGATAAATTGCTGTTGAATGATTGCAGATTTATTTTATACAAGACAAAATATCAGACTATTTTTTTTATCCTGGGAAGCACGATATCAGTAGAAAATGGATTTTTGGTACATATGCATAGGAGGCTGTGAAATTAAATGAGATTACTACTGCGGGGTCTTTAAATAGTACATGATATCCCCATAAGGCATAAAAATGAAATGCTTTCTTTCTAGATTTTTACCGGCACTATTTCTTCACATACCCTTTTTATTTCAGCAATGTTTACATCTGTCGTCTCGTTAGCCATCTGTGGTCAAAGGCACCGGTTGTACGGTTTGTATATTAAGCTAATAAAATGGAACCCACAGGTAGATGTGGAATACAAACTGGAAGGCTCCACTTAAGTAGTCAGATGTATTTTTATTTTTCTATTTTACTGTGACAAAAATTACCTGGGTTCTTAATTATTAATATTGCCTTGTAGATCTAATAAGATTCCAAAACTTATTTGTGTAAAAGTGGCAAAGACCTTCTGACATTTATCTCTGTGATAACAAATTTACCTAGAGCACCTGGTTACAAACAATAAATGATAGCACTGATATAGCGTATGTTTAAAGGTTGGTGTAAATTGATTTTTTCTGTGCAAAAAGTATATATATACTATTAATTTTAGTCAAATAAATGGCTATATACCCATATATAACTATATTTTATAAAGATGTGCATAAACATTCACTTGCATGAAAACATTCAAACCGGTATCAAGTGTATTTGTCTCCCTCTAAACAAATAAAATATGGCTTCTGTAAGATAAATGTCTATTATATAGCTACTTCTGCTTCTTTATAGAAGATGTATCTTCCTAAAATAAATAAAGGTATAGAGAAATCATGGAAGCTGGGACAACCCGCTAAAAATAGGCAGATTACCTATGTTGCCATCAGAAATCCTTCTTTGCGCAATGCACGAAAATGGCCCAAATTTCCATGATCCCAAAGATGTTTGAGCCATTGAAGTTCGACAATATATTTTACAACAGCTATGATTCTGTAAACAAGCAGAGGTTACCTGGGGTCTTCGTTGCCTGCCTGGAAATTTGCTCGAGATATGGGCAGTTTAAGCCATTGAGGGTTAATCATAGCGCCATGTAAGAGACAAAATAGTATAATATACGGAATAGCTTTTCGATGTTCTACACAATAACTGTATGTTGAGTGTACTCATTAGAATCGCCTCGATGAGGTGATTCGTATGAGTACACACATTTTCATTATCAAATGAAAAAATTTCCTTAAATATTTGTTCTCTTGAGCCGTTGGAAGAACTACGTAGGGTCTCAAAAACGAGTTCGAATAAGCCATGGTGAACGAGCCATCGGTGTTCGAGCTGTCGAGGTTCGACTGTATATCGACAAATAGAGGTCTGAGTGAATGTGCAGTGTGGTCTAGACATTCGCTGTGCACATATAGCAAAATGCCCTTTTCCCTATATTACACATAATTATCATAAATTTTCAGTGTATAGTAAATGATGATCTGTCTCAAGTTGGTGTACAGTATTTGCTCTAAACACCAGGGCCCAGTTGTTCAAAGCGTCGTTAGCTTAAAGGGCTCGTTAAGGATCATTTCGTTAACTGTTTTAGCAGATTCAATATACAATATTATGATATTTTTTGCTGAAAAATGTGAGTAACTTTTGCAATGCAAAAGCTACTCACATTTTTTCAGCAAAAAATTTCAGCATTTTCGCGTATCACTTGATCTAAATTTTAACGAATCGTTAACTAACGACATCGTTAGCTTTGAACAACTGGGCCAAGAATTTGAATTTGTCTCACAAAAGCAATGACAATTTAAAGCAGTGGGATTTCTTTAGAACTCTCCAAACTCCTGCACCCTGAGTATTGGTACACCTTTATTCATTACCATTCATATCCTAAACTTTGAACAACTTTCATTTCATTAGCTCTAGATGTCTCTAAAATCTGCTAATGAGTGGGAAACAGTGTAGAAGCTCTCGACCAGACGCAACGTTTTACGACGTCTTGTCTGGATCTAAAAAACTTGTTCAGGCCTGTTTGTCTCAATACTATGGATAGTCTCTTTGTCTACAAACACCAGTCATATTGTACTCCTCACTATTCACTGGCAGGATCTTGAACCGCTGCATCGCGGTCACACATTTTCTTTTTCCAAGACTAAATGGAAATATAAGCACAGCTTTATGCCTGTCGGCAATTCACTATTAGAAGTGAGAAAGTGCTCGGGTTAGACCTAAACTGTTGAATCTCTGCATGGTTACCGAATGGATGTTGAGAAGAATGTTGGTATCCTAAGGTATGTCGTAACCACTGAGTTTGCCATTTTTCACTGCGGCACTGTGTGGTAACGAAAGTATTATAGGCATTTTGATCCTCATACCTTCGAGAATGACAGCCTCGGTGCAGGGCATCATTTGTCTATCGCTTTGAGTTGATGTCCGATCACCAACAACCCTATCTATTTCTTCAAACATTTTTTTCCGAACGAAAGGTAAATTTACAAGACAAAGTAGTATCCAACGCATTGCCATAACCGTGGTGTCGAACGCAGTCGGTATTATTTCTTCCAAAATCAGCACAAAATGTTATAATTCCAAATCAACCATTTTCGTCTCAGGCGTTTTATCCATTAGACCAATGCCGGTTAGGTCACGTATATATTCTTTATTTAAGGATTTCTTGCGTTCATTCACTAAATGTCCTTGTGTAACTTTTGCGAGTAATATAAAAAAAATCAAGAGTGGGTTTCACAAGATGAGAAAATACGCGGGATAACAACGGCATAACCTCAGCAAGATTACCTGAGGTGACACTGAAATCTATAAATTTCTTTAGTTTGGCAATCAGGGCCCGGTTGTTCGAAGCGTCGTTAGCTTAACGAGCTCGTTAAGGGTCATTTCGTTAACTGTTTTAGCGGATTCAATACACAATATTGATATCTTTTGCTGAAAAAATGTGAGTAGCTTTTGCTACTCACATTTTTTCAGCAAAAAAATTTCAGCATATTTGCGTATCACTCGATGTAAATTTTAGCGAATTGTTAACTAACGAGGTCGTTAGCTTTGAACAACTGGGCCCAGTTATAAAGTATTACCATCCTCCCTGACGTTTTGTCCTCTTCCGTATACAATTTGATACATTACACTGCAAAATATTACATACAATTACAATCTAAAAGGTTTCCCATATACAGGATCAACTTACCGTGTATTACACAGTCGACTCTCGTTATCTCAACTTCGTTTTTCTCGAAAACCGCTTATCTCGAAGTGAAAATTTTGTCCCTGTTTTGATATGGAAATCTAACAACAGGTTACAAAATACTGTGGAAAAAGGAGAAATTGCTTCTAAAGAGCAAGTTCTCCTCTATTCCACAATATTTTCAATATATCTCTAACTTCATTTTCCCCCTCAGTTCTGCAAATCTGATAGACCGAAGTACAGATATCTCGAAGTATTTCAGAGAGTTCCTTGTATTACCAGATAGCGAAAGTCGACTGTATATATCAACAGACAGGCACGGCAAAGCATATGGTACTACGTACAGAGGAATATACCTTTCAACATATGAGACCATACGTGTATATATGTATGGGTAATTTACGCAAACATAAGAGGGTATTAACATAGAAAGAAACACCATTATTCGCATTTCCTCCGTAAATTTCAAAACTGGTTTTAAACGCTTAGCATGATGGGTAAACTTTTTAGCATAGACGATATTTTGAAATATATTTTTTTTAATTTTCCCCAGAAAACGGTCTCCTAAGGAGAAAATTTACATAAAATGTCAAGGCCTATTTTCTGATAAAATGTATCTTCAGTTTGTCGTCTGCTGAATTAGCCCAGTGAATAGTGAAGGTCCAATTATTATAGATTTTAATTCAGATACCTAATTATCCCCACGCTTTAAAAAAATGGGGATATTGTGAACGTCTCCATCCGTCCGTCCGACCGTCCATCTGTTCGTCCTCCGTCTGTCTGTCCGCATACACGAATGGGTATTTAAATGGCTGCAGATTATGGATAGTTTCAATGTATTAAAATTGGATTTATTCCGTTAGACACTTAAATTTGATTTTATGTGGCTAAGAAGTGATCTCATGCGGCTATTTTCTAACCACATAAATATGCTTTATACTGATAGTAGCCACATAACTGTCAATTTATTAGGCTGTCCGTCTGTCCGCTACGCTATCTCCTCCTAAACCACTGGGCGGAAATCAACCAAACTTGCTACATCACTTCCTCTCGTGGTAGGGTATGCGAGAGTAACATTATTTTCCTTGGATCCGTCCGTCCGTGTGTCCGTCGTCTGTCCATCTATCCGTCACGCTATCTTCTCCTAAACCACTGGGCGGAATTCAACCAACTTGCTACATCACTTCCCCTCATGGTGTGCGAGAGCAACATTATTTTTCCGTGCTCTCGTCCTTCCTTGCGTCTGCCGTCCGTCCATCTCTCCGTCAGGCTACCTCCTCCTAAACGACTGGGAGGAAGTCAACCAAACTTGCTACATCACTTTACCTCATAGTAATGGTATGCGAGAGCAACATTATTTTTCTCTGCGTCCGTCCGTGCATCCGTCGTCCGTCCATCTGTCCGTCAGGCTATTTCCTCCTAAACAACCGGGCGGAATTCAACCAAATTTGCTACATCACTTTCCCTCAGGGTAAGGGTGTGCGAGAGCAACATTATTTTTCTGTGCGTCTGTGCACCCGTCCATCCGTCCCATCTCCTCCTGAACCACTGGACGTAATTCAACCAAACTTACTGCATAAAAAGCAGTGTCGCACATTATTAACAGCCGTGCTTTAACCGCCGAAAAGCCTTGTATTAACAAAGCAATTTACGCGCCGTTAATGCACGGCTACGCAACTTTTAATATGACCGTACCGGGGCCACAGATTTGCTGTCGTTACGAGATGTGTACTGCCCGGCCCTAGAACGAGCATAGTCGGTGGAAATTACGTTCGCGAGACATCGGTGAAAAGGCGAAACAAAATAGTGTAAGAAATAACACGAAATGTAGCAAATGTTTATAGTTTTTTATGCAATAATAGCGATCGAACATGGGTTTTCAATGCATTAACATTCGCCATGTCCCTTGGGAGGTGTTGAAAACCGCGGCCTTCGGCCTCGGTTTTCAACACCTCCCACGGGACCTGGCGAATGTTAATGTATGAAAAACCATGTTTGATCCCTATATTGCTGTACTACTTCCCTTTGTGGTAAGGGTGTGCGAGAGCAGCTTTACTCTGTTGAACGCAACACTGTCGTAACTGCCATAATTTTCAATGTAGTTACGAGTGTTGCGTTGACCCCACGATTATTATTATTTTTAATAAATAATAAAAAAATAAATTGAAATAAATAATCTATTATTTTATCTTAATTAACATAATTTAATTTATTATTTAATTTATTATTGTTACATTATTTTTCCGTGCGTCCGTCCGTGCGACCAGTGTTCGTCCATCTGTCCGCCATGCTATCTCCTCCAAATTTGCTACATGAACTCCCCTCATGGTAAGAGTGTGCGAGAGCCCGTCCCTCCTTCAGCGATGCTATTAGCAACAACAGCAACGAGCGTAGAGACTTGTGATGGCGCGCCATCGACTGCGCATTCTAGTTTATTCTTAAAACAAATCAAAAGACATTCTCTTATTGAGATATTATACTTGTTATAAGAAAGAAAAAGCGCATTACAATGACAAAAATATTTAAGGTGCATATTTCTGCGATCCTAATAATAAAATAAAGACAAGTAATCATTTTTTTAATAAAACAAATAAGTCAAACTTGTCAGGTATTTCAGTTTGTACACAATAAAGACTGTGTTATTTCATTCACCTGGAGATAATGCAAAGCATTTTAATCTTCATTTTTTCCAGTCTCATTTTCTAACAAAAAACAGACCTTTCTTTGATTTATTTCTTGCCTGTTCACATTAGGCTTGTAACTGTTGTTCGCTTGCTTCTTGTCTCTTTGCTAGGTCTGTCACGGCTTATGCTATTACCACGTACTTTTTCAGCCATCAAGTTTAGAACTCGTCGGTTACAGAGAAATGCAAGCATGATAAAAATTCCTTGACATGCGACTAGAACCGTAAAAACGATTTCTAAAATAAAGTTTTCTGTAAGCAGAACTGGTATATACGAGAGCCACGCTATGCCGGTTATTGTGGATAATTTAACATAGATAATAAAGTAGTGGCGATCCTTAACTGTGTTTGCTGGTACAAGTGGCATTCTAGTAATCCTGTAAACAACGGCAACATACATCAACACATTTCCCAGTACAACTAAACCTACTGGTATTGTCATAGTATAAGCTATCATATCTGAATACATAATGTAGCAAATATTTGATCTTTTACCATATCCAATAGATATTCCGTGGCTTCTAATTACAGACCAGATTATGTTTACACATACCAAGGCAGCTGAGAAGATGATACAGTACGCAGTATACAACTTTGTAGCCTTTCTCTGCAATGTTACCTGAATATTTCCAAAACTTTTGTACATATGAAAGCTGCAAATGTTCATCCAGAACATGCTATTTAACCAGAGAAAGTGAACAAAAAGACCAGCTGCCGTGCAGGCTACACTTTGGAGTGAAGGTAACGCGCCTATCAGAAGTATTACATATGCTAGTAACAGAGAAACTGACAAGAACAAATTGTTGACTCCTGGTTGTGTTTGCAGTGGCGGCAATAACAGATAAACTGCTATAGTTGTAATCAGACAAACAACGGAGCAGCAGAGACATATCAGTGAGATAAAATACATGAAGAATGTTTCTGACTTAGGAGCTTGATTTTTAAATATTGCATAATCTTCAGTTGTCTTTATGTAAGTATCCATGCATATCTGTATTTGGGTGTGACCAATCCTTAAAAAGTCTTTTTCTGATAAAAACAAATTCAAATCATATATGAAAGTTCCAGTTTTGTTTTTGGTAACATTATAGTCAGTGATATTAATTTGAATCATTGCACAAGCCAGGAATTTTGATATCATCAATGGTTTTGACGGGCATATAATTCCATCCATAAGATTTACCTTCACAAACTCTTTCAGTATTTGTCCACTGCAAGTGTCGCGGTTCTGCCCATCGAACAACTCTGAAACAGCAGTTAAATTTGTACCCAAATAGTCAATAGATATATTTGAACTATCTAGCTCAGTAAGAGTATCGATGAAGTCGACGTCGTCCCTAAACATAACATGAATAACAATATAATTCTTGCTGATGATAACTGGTTTTCTGCTGTAAGTGTCACAGCCTTCATAATACATTTCAAACGTAATATTTTCTTTACATTGTTGGAATATTCCATTGAAATAATGATGTATAAATGATTCGATATCACTGTTAAATACACCCGTTGTTAACATAACTCGAACATAAGATTCTAAGCAAAGACCTTCTGCCGAATGGAGTATTCTTTGACAAGATCCATTGTATAGTTCTGTCATATCGGGACAAATAATTTCTCTGCATATTCCCTGAAAATAAAGATCATGAAATGAGCCACAATGTGTAAATTTTTATGACACGTGCATTCAAGGCAAACTCGGATCCACCTGTGCGTCCACGCACTTCGCTGTCTGACTGAAGAGTGTTTGAATCCTTGGCTATTTGTACAGCGCTCAGCGGAAATTATATTCAGCGGAGATTATATCCAGACTGTGCTGGGCGATAAATTTATTAGATAATGAATTTTCATTTTATTTGAGTCATAGCCCTGCTAAATTTAAATACTTTGACAGTTTCGACCAGCAGCTGTGGTCTTTCCTTAGAACTTTTCCGCGACTGACATCTTCGGTCTTCTTAGGGAATTTCTTCCACATTCCGTCATCGTGGCGAAACTGGATCGTAGATCCGAGAGTGACTGTAGCCCCCCTCGTCCCGGTTCGTGACTGACGTGTGCAACCTGATGAGTATCGATTCCTTTATCTGTCTGGTCCGTGTATCCCCCTCTCTATCTACAATGCACGAGCCCTCCCAATCTATCACGACATTTGTGCAGTTAATGTGGACTGTGATCGCGCTTTTGTTTATTTCTGTCAATGACTGTTTCCTTCCTGAGCGAGTAAAAGCATTCTTGGAGTTACATTCACGGTCTCAGGAAGGAAGAACGAAGATGTCAGTCGCAGAAAAGTTCTGAGGAAGACCACAGCTGCTGGTCGAAACTGTCAAGGTATCTAAACTTATCAGGATTGTGACTCGAGTAAAATGAAACTTCATGGATTATACCAACCTAATGAACAGTTTCAAGGTTTATTAGATAATGTTTACACCGCTGCGACTTATTTAAAAGTATATTGCTTGGTTTTGGTTAACGTTGATGAATATAATAATAATAATGGTAATAATAATAAAATAAAAATCCATGACTAGTATAATACAGAAAAAACGAAATTCTCTTGTACAGCGTAACTAAAAAAAGTCATGCGGAGCTTTTGATTTCCTTAAAGTCAATTTATATGGTGCATATTCAATTCATAATTGTTATAAAGATTCTTCTAATAAGTTGGGAGAAGGAGCATAACATCTAACAAAAATATTTTTGGTAGCACTGGATTCAGAAAGGATGCTGAAATGATAGGCGTTTAAGTATATGTTGAGAGTTAATCATTAACAGTGCAAATGATTTGTGTACCTCAGTCCTTTCGGCTTTCGCCTTATTCAGCGGTTTTCTATTTAAAAAAAAAAAAGACATAAAAATGTAAAATTTACAAATAAATGTTGCATAAGTTGGAAAACTGATTATGCCCTTTTCGGGACCATGTTATCTGGCCCGATGCGATTTGATAACTGATCGTGTTTGGATATATGTGTAATGTAAACAATACACGTAAACACAACGTGCAAAAAGTATAAAGCTTATCTTTACTATCAATACAACGTGCAAAAAGTATAAAGCTTATCTTTACTATCAACACCACTGTGCCTGTAAACGCAATTTATACAGTGCACATAAATCTTACACCAAAAGGGATATATACCAAACTGAGTGTTTCTCGCCAATGCGTAAGGCAAATAAGCCCAACACGTAAAATCACATGAACAAAACGTTCCACATAAGCTGTCGCATGCCCTGACTTAGTAACGATGATTCCCCCTACTAGTCGCCCTGTTGATCCCATATGGCCATAGAGTGTTCAGACGTCGAATCCAATAGCTCTCTCTCTCTCTTTCCTGGTTGGATCTGTCCACTTCGGGTCATGATCTAAGCAACAAAGCGTGGCGTGGTTGAGGACATCCTGTTCTGGTGAACAGAAGTGTTCTACGACAGGAGACCTCTCGAACCGCTTATGTTTCCAATCATCTCGGTGGCCGTTCATCCGTTGGTTCACATGATCACCTGATTCACCAACATATTGTTTTCCACGCTTGGTGCATGTTATAAGGTAGACAACATTGGTCGTCTTACAACTAGTGTTGCACCTAAGCTTGATTGTTGCCCCAGACGCTGACTTCGCGATCTGTGTGGGGGTAATCATTTTGCAGGTTTTGCATCTTGCTTTGCCGCACGGTCGCGTCTCCCCAAGTGATTCATCATCACGCAAGTCTGGTTTGAGCTTGGCACGTACAAGAAGATCCTGCAGACTCTTGGGTCTTCTGTAGGCCATGGTCGGTCTTTCTGTTTTTCAACTTATGCAACTTTTATTTGTAAATTTATGCATTTTGTTGTCATTTTTTTTAAAATAGAACATCTCTGAAGAAGGCGAAAGCCGAAAAGCCTCAGGTAAACAAATCATTTGCACTGTTAATGATTAAATGTCAAAACACACACACACACACACACACACACACACACATATATATATATCCCCGAAATATTTCAGCCTAAAAGCGTTTTTTTAAGGGATATGAGCAATACAATCAACTGTATTTAGTTTAATTTAATAAAACAAGAAACATTTTAGGTATTGAACATGAATTTAGGTATTGAACATGCTTCCCTTTGACCATTAATGTAAATAAGAAAAAAAGTAGTTCCAGATCTTATATTTTTCACTGCTCAGAGGAGTGAAAATATAAGTTTTGTATTTTCACTAGTGAAAATATAACTTTTTCGAAATGTGCATTTTATTTCATTAATAATTCTCTATATTTCATTACTTTGTATATAATAAAGTGGGTGAAGAGCGTGCTTTACACGAGTATCAATAGAGTCGTCGCACCGTATTACTAGAGGGTTGTTTAAAACTTAAAAAGAGGACAGTAATCAGGATTTTAAATATTTTTCCGCCCGATATTTTTAGGACAAATTTTTAATATTTCAAGTTTTTGAAATATGTCCAGCGACAAAGCTGTAGAAGTAATCTATGCTGACCTCCAAAATGTCCTAGCCCGCAAAGTCTTGTCCTACTAGGATAAAGGAATTTCAATTTTACAACTTTGAAAAGAGGCACACATTTCTTTCTTCATCATTGACCGGTTACTGACATTTAGGGAGATAGGGTGGAGTCAGTTCGATGGGACGAGAAAGGATACCTACTCACCTCTATTTCCCGTTCTTTCACTGGTTCCTGTATATTTTCAGTCATATCAATTCGGGTAGAATGAAACTGAGCCATACCTGATCGACAGAAGTTAATTTGCATTTCAAAGAAATGAGCCGCACTATGTGAAATTGTGTCTTCAGGCATTTGCGGACAGCAAAGGTCCATGACCGGTTCCGGTGCTTATGGCCTATCAGGTATAGCGCCCGCTTCGGATCGTAAATTTATAGGTTCGAGCTCCAGCCGGGCATTACTAAAACTTTATAAAATTGACACTAGTAATTCTTTCTCAGCTGTATGAAGAAGAGCTAGGACTGATCACACCGGTGTCAGTATAATGGAGCTGGTGGTAGTAGCCTGCCATAATGTCTGGGGAATGATACTGTAGTGAGGCGACACATGATAAAAGGGCATAATTTCTCATCGTCACATCCAGGCAACGTCATGACATGACCAAGCGATTGTAAACAGTGGCGTCGAAATTCAGCTCAAACAAACAAGGCATATTAGCAACCGCACAGTCTGATGACGAACATTACTGTCCGCTTATAGAATCATTGAATAATGTAGAACGTATCGATTTACATGTATAGGCAAAAATCCCTTGTTAACTTTTACGTCTTCGTTGGCTGACCTAGATCTTTACTGTTAACATATGCCCAGAAAGCACATTTTGTCATTGCGTAACTCAAGACAATAATTTTAAAATAATTAAATAAATGAAATCAACCTTTTACAGATACAAGGACGAATGCTAATTACAGGCTGTACACATATGTATCTACCCTCATATCTGCTTGATTGACTGACAATAGCTCCAGTCATACATTGCGACATAACAAGTGAAGGCGGGTCTTATTGTGAAAAGCTTTCTTGACCAATTCTGCAAAATGGAAAATGTTCATCTAGCTGGTCCAGATGCTTGTAAAATGTAGGAAGCTGAGGTCTTTTGGAGAAATTTGCGAAGGTAGCCCGCTACAACTTTGTCGCTGGACATTTTAGCTAAAACAAAAAAAAACTAAAAAAAGTGATTCGAAACATGAAGTGGCAAAATATTAAAAAAAGAGAGAGTTTAGTTGTCCCTTTGTGGGTTTATTTGTGTCGCTTACATCTTATTGTTTTGGATAGCCATTTGGCCACTTTGTGGGAAAGTAACTGTCCGTTTGGCTTTCTGCTAGTGATGTTTCCATTAGGGTCCAGTTATTTCGTGTTTGTGTTTCTTTCTGGTGGGAGGTGTGGGATAATTGTATCCGATTCCTGATCATTGCCTTCCTTTCTATTTTATCTTGAAACGTTGTTTAGTGGACTCGGAGACCCATTAAGGTGAGATGAATTAAAACTTATGGTTCTATATTAAAGAAAACTATATTTGTAAAATTTCATAAAGCTTTCAAAATGTGTTCTGTTGTTGTTGTTGTTGCTGTTGTTGTTATGTATGTGTGTGTTCAACAGAGCAAAAAGCAGAAGTGGTGACATTGTTATATTTAACACCGTCTCATTCTTTACAAATAAAGAATGAAATGAAGTTCCTCTGGGAGCAAAATAAATGTCAAAAAGATTGCCTTTGAAAACAAAGAACACACTACGGATTAGGAAATGGGAGTCTCAGTTTTATTGAGACTCTTTATAAGCAGTAATGACATTTGCAACACTGCTTACGCCCTCTATCGTATACGTGAGCAGAACTCCGTTTTCAAATACACCGCGATGGGCCCAAAGTCTTTCTTTAAAGAGTAATCTCTGGTTTTGAAGTGTTTTTAATAAAATTGTCCCTTTTTTGAAAACGACGGCTAAATCTTACAGGTATAGCCATTCGCTAGCTTTATTCTCCAAATACCTCATCACTAATAGTCCTAATATTCTGGAAAATTTGCTTGTATATGTAGTACTATGCAGTTATCATGAAATCGGGCATGAAAATACGGTGAAATCCTCGTACGGAGCGCAACTCTTTAGTTATTTATATAGGAACTATTTTTGTTACATTTGAATGGAAGCAGGCCAAGTATCTTTAAGAATAAAATTAGCATTACATTAGAATGTGTACGGAAACAAAACCATTGTTCAAAAAAATACAGTCGGCGTCACCAATGAATGCCAAACCTCTGACCTATGAGAAAACTAATTATATCCTATATTGTTTCTTAGTATTCCGTAACTTAGTGCTTTTCGTACGTTTGTTCGATTTGTGCTTGTTTGGATTTGTCGGTTTCCTCTTCCTCTTGGGGTCTAGGAAGGGCTGCGGTTTGTGATTGTGGCACTCCCTGGGCTTTACTCTTACCTTTTTTTGAAAAAGAACACAACTGTAATGGGTTCGGTACCCGAGTCTGTGAAATCTACAGTCGAGTCTTGTTATCTCGAAGTCCGAGGGACTCGCTGAAATACTTCGAGATATCCGTACATCGACATAACAGATATGCAGAACTGAGAAAAAAATACTGAACGACAATATTTCACAAATGTATATGTAATTTGACTCCTGAAGTTATATAGATATATATTGAAAATATTGTGGAAAAGAGGAGAACTTGCTCCTTTGGAGCAATGTTTCCTCTTTTCCACAATATTTTCTTACCTGTTGTTAGATTTCCATTTTAATACAGGGATCAAATTTTCACTTCGAGATAAGCGGTTATTCGAGATAAGCGATGTCGAGATAACGAGAGTCGACTGTATTCCCAATGCGCCTAAAATACTTGCGCGTAAAAAAACGAGTGAGCGAAGCGAACGAGTTTTTTACAAGCCAGCCTTAGAACACGAGTGAATTATTTCATCGTAATCAATCAAAACAACCAAATAAACTGTTATTACATTTTCATCCATGTTTTACCTTTGAATTTTTACATTCAGCTGTTATGATTTCCTACCAAAACAGTTCCAGTCAGTGCATAAATTTCAAGAGGCGTGGTTTAATTTGTAAATCAGTCGCCATCTTATTTTCACTTTAATGCAAAAATCATCCTGTGCTTGAAATACAGACACAAAAATGTCACGAAAGTTGAACTGGATTATCAAGAAAATCATAAAATCATACTTTATATTTCTGTTGCAGATCTTACCTCAAAAACGCCAACTTGGCGTGAAAATTGCAGTCTGATTTCCATGATTTTATCAAATTTTCCGCGAAACGTCAACTATTGTTATTGTTGTTACCAACTACGTCAGCAACGTCGCCTAGCAATGATGACGTCAAAAGGTTCGAAATGAAATAATTTACTCGGTGAATTATAGATTATAATCCACTGATAAATCTCAGTAAATCACTGCTGAAAATGTAATAAAATGCTATAATATACTCCAAATCACCTTGTATACATTATCGTTTACATTTGAACTCATTCAAATCCATTGATACGTACTTAGCCAAATGTAATTTGAAAGTAGTTAGTGAATTTCAAAACATGTAATTGCAACAGAATCACATGTGCAACATATGCTATTTGCTTGTCGCTAAAACAGGACAGTAATATAATGTAAAATCAGTACAAGTTATAGTTAATGTCAAACATGTGGGCTTGACTAGCGTATCGGCTTTCTGCTTACTGTATCAGGATTCGTTTGGTGCTTTACCCCTCTGCAGATGTTTTCAAATACCTTTAATGAGTGGCAATGACTTTAAATAACCAAGTGCTGATAGACATTTTGTACAAACAAACGTGGGCAGAGAAATATGAGAAATGCTTAAAAAGCATACATAAAATCCAGGTTTGATCATGTTAGAGTTAGATTAATTCATGTCTGAATTAGATTCAGATTTTTTTTTGGTTCAGTTCAGATTAGGTTGTAACTGCATAGGCCTCTCTGACGCATTGATAGAAAAACAGAAGACGATAGGTGTTGTTAGTCGCTACACGTGGACATGTAAATGTTGGATTACAAGTATTAAAAGAATTGAACAATGCTTTTGTATTAACGATAATACAATATATTCCGATGCCGGAACAATAATACAATATATATTCCGATGACGGAACAATAATACAATATATATTCCGATGACGGAACAATGCTTTTGTATTATTGATAATATTGTTGTTTTATTCTGCAACATAGATAGCTGATTTCCGCAGTGACAATGAAGGATACCTATATAGTTAATTCAAAGACGATTAGATGGAAATAACTTTTGCTTTCTCACACTTAAATATTTAAAGAAATGACCCTTGAAAGAAAGGACACACACCAACCTGAAAACAGAAGAAGTGTCAAAGTTACAATGCGGCCAAACTAACTTACTTGACTAATTAAGCATCACCCATGACCATTATATACTTTTTTTCAAAACTCCTAGAATCGGTTCACAAATGACCAGATAACATAATCTACACTGTAATGAAATAAATGGAGAAGTTTGCGGCCACCACGCGGCATTTACTCTAAATGTAGTAATGATAAATACGTTCTACATTACGAAGACATACGTACACAATTTTGACCCCCATAAACCCCACTTTTATATAGTAAAACTGAGGTTTACAGAGGTATACATTATTTTTCTAACTTTTGTTAAAAAACATCGACTGTGGGTAATCGTTAGAACCGCCTCGCCAAGGCGGTTGTAACGAGTACCCACAAATTGTGTTTTAAGCAGGAATATGAAAAATATCAGATTTTTTTTTATCTGAAAATTTTCCTTTTTTGGTTGTAAAATGTTCAATATATTTGAATAGGCATGTTTTCGCAATGAAAAGGAACGGCTCTTAAGAATAATGACCACGCTCACAAAACTGAAAACAGCTGAAAAGCTTCTACGTTTTAATGGGTCAGATTAGCTAGTTTCTACCTAAAAGGCCTCATCAGTGATCCTTACATAACCTTTCAAAAATCCTGGGATACGCTTTGTGAACACAACGGTTCAGAGAAGTCAAACTACACTTGAGGTACGGAGAGTCGTTTTACGACCGCCACACGACACAAACAGAATCTTGCACTCTTTGCCCAGGCTTGTCTTTCCGGGTATTTAGGGGAACTTTGAAGAATTTGAATAATACGGCGATTACATCTGTCCAAAATAACATGAAATCAAAAGCTAGTCAAATTCTCTTTCACTGTCCAAAAGAACATCGAGATATACATACTAAAAGGAAATGACTCTACTTACGTTTAATGTGGAAGACCCAACATGTCGGTAACAAAGCACTGATGTAAGAAAGTAGTTCTGTATTCAATGGGTTGTTTCCATCTCGTTAACATGATTTTGCATAATTTTAATGTATTTAAATATAAAGTGAAGTTACCCAGGAAATGTAACAATCAAGCTGCACATCTTTCCGCCACACCAAAAGAAGGAGAACAGAACAGAACTTTATTTTGTAGACAAATCCCAGGCCCTAGGATGGCGAAAGGGAAAAATTACAACATATACCAACAAAACAAAATAACATGGAAGCAGACAATTAACTCATATATATGTTAAAATAGCAAACACCAGGACTGTCAAGCCAAAATTTAATAAAAAAGATCCTATAATCGCTATTGTCAAGAAAGATCGTGGATGATACGCTGATAAGACAACTTCCTCGCTTGGGGAAGAGAGAGCTAATCTTAGTGCTTTTCGTACGTTTGTTCGGTTTGTGCTTGTTTAGATTTGTGGGTTTCCTCTTCCTCTTGGGGTCTGGGAAGGGCTGCGGTTTTTGATTGTAGCACTCCCTGGACTTTTCTCTTACTTTTTTTTTCCACATACTCGCAAACGCATGAGCATATTAGATCAGAACCATATATATGCATCTTAGAACGAACGTCAGGTACACAATCAGAGAGATGTCATTATTATTCGGCTTTTGATATAAGCATATCAAATCCCCAGCCATAGTTCTACAGGTATACGAACAGGTCTTCGTAGTCAACACGCATGTTAACATTTTACAACGATCAAACTAGGCAATGTTGCAGGTTGGAATTAACATTTTATCTTTAAACAAAATTAAACAACAGGTTCACAATGACATGGAAAAGTATTTCCCTTGCTGTATTTGTTATTCTGTGAAAGACACATTAAGTGCCATATCGCTTGCAATAATTTAGAAATGACATTTTATTTGATGATTTTGAAGAGACTGGTTATCGATTTTAACCCTGGTCCTGCTGAACCCGGATATGTTCTGTCTTTGGAACAGTGGATATGTTCTGTCTTTGGAAAAAGTGTAGATCAAGATCAGTTGGCTTCTGAAGAAGCCGACTGATCTGGATCTGCACTGTTTGTCATAAAGTATATGAATTTGCATCAACAACCTGGATCAAGTTATCTGATTGGCTGAAAATTCGAAGTGGGCGTGGCATCTTAATAAGGGTTAAAACTAGAACAATCACGCAATTTATCTACATCTATAGGCCGACCAGCCAATAATAATCACACAGCAAGGATTCGACAAAATTCTTTATGTAGCTCAGAAGATGCGATAATCAGGTAAGTTACAAGAAAATCCACCCAGTTGTCTCGGAGAACATGCGATAACGAATACAATATTACTCACGGAAGATTGAATAGACGGACGAACATATTGGCGCCCGAGGGTCATACTCATTGGATTTGCTCTGCTGGACTAAGGTCCAGTAATGTTAATAAAAACGAAATAAAACCTTTCGCCGCTTACCTTGTAGTGATCGAATATAGCTGTTTCCAGACACGAATCTTGTTTTTGTATTGGGGGTGCTGACAATTTAATATCCAACAGTGCACTAAAGGATATAAAAGGAATCCAACGATCTGCACTAGTTGTGGTGAAGCAGTCCATGGGAAACAAAACGTCAGTATTACAAACAAAACAGAAAACGTTTTTGTATTCAACTCCATCGTTGATAAATTCAGATGTATAGGCAGCGCATGCCGCTTCTATAAGACTGTCATGTTTTGTCCACTTTCCTGTGACATTACACCGAGATATCAGTTCAGTGCAATATGGCGGTGAGTACCCTGGTGGAGGTTCGAATACAATATTACAACTGTTTGAGTTCTTCAGCTGCTGTAGTATTGTGGGGCGGCTTTGTGGTACAAACACTCCTTGGCGGCAACGCAGTTTGGCCTGCCAGATCAAAATTTCATCGTCATCTACATGGTTACATCTTGAACAAAATATATTCCTGTATGACTCTTTAGTACGCTTATGTGATACACTAATGAATTCTTCCAGTGTTTTTGAATTCTCTGATTCACACAGCCTAATAACGTCGGCATTTATATAATTCACGTCACATTTACTGATCATTTTCTTCAACGCCTGGGACATGTGCGGTTTACTTTTGACACTTGTTAAGTGGCACCCATAAATTCCACCAACTGGGTAATTACCTTGATTAGGAAAATTTTCCAATCTATCAGGGCAGCAGTTTCCATTCTTTTCGCAGTTTATGTCACAACTACAGTTGGAACAGCATTTTGAATAAGTTACAGATATAATTATATCCACTGACGACTGATTAAGTTTCAGTTCTTTTGTATCAACTGTTTCGCCACATAATGGTGCATCACACCAGAACAGTTTTCTGTATTTTTTGTATCTATCCACAAAAGTTTCGAGCGTATTCTCTGTGCCATGGGTTAAGCCAGTCAGGTGTATGCCAAATAGATAAACTGTCGAAAGAAGAAGAAAATTGATACCGAACGTAAACATCATTTTAAAACAAAAGTTCTCATCGATTTATTATAGTTGTGATTGTTTCGGCAAATTCTAAATATTTTTGTGACATTTGTATACACAAAAACTAGCAATAATTTCAGTTGTTAGAGCAAACGCTGTCATTTAAATAAAACTGCATTTATTTTAGCCTAATATTGCAACTTGTTTTCTTTTCTCTACCAGGCACTATAATCTATGTCCTATAACACTTGCGATAGCCAGTTAATGCGATACTGAACAATGTACCCAGTACTAATGCCATTAGAGTACTCGTACAGCAAGACTCTTTTATTGGTCTAAACGTTCATCTGACTGCTTAATAATTGAGCTGCAACTACAGAAAACGTACCTTCTGACGTGTGAGCCGAACGAAGACTCAAATCAGCCAGCGCATTCGCGCAGTCATTTTGCATCATTGGCTGCCCAAAATGCGCCAGTGAAGATTCTGATCAGACTGTGCAGTCTGGTATCCCATTACGAAAACACGCCTATTCAAATATATTGAAAATTTACAACAACAACAAAAAAAAAAAAAAAAAAAAAAAAAAAAGGAAAATTTTCAGATAAAAAATATTTCTTCTCAAAAAATAGATTGCGGGTACTCGCACAGTAACATGTTTAATCTTCACTGAAATGGTGATGTAGTTAAGCAGAGATTTGTAATCTCTCCAACAACTGCACTTTTACATGCCTGTTTGTCACCAAAACGGCAAAATCTGACCACACTTCCATCGAGAGAAAAATGATTTTTGTTCCGTATTCGCTTAAAATAGTACAATTCCGGTGTGATTATATGGGGGACCTTTGTTAGGGCGAAAAAAGAGCACTAAGGATACTTTATACATGCCCTGACTCAACAAACCTATACGAAATAACAAATGGAATTACTAATCAAAATCTTCTTTTACATAACAGGTCAGACACAAATTAACCAAATAATTAGTCCTGATTCCCGGCCTCTCTCTACCTGTCTCCCGGCTTTTCTCTACCTGTTATACTCTACTAGTAATTGGGACCTTTCATTTGATATTTAGAATATCGTTCACTTTGGTTAACAAACCCAAGTTTACAATATATAATAGGAATTAAACTAAACAGAAATAAAGTTTATAATTAAAACTATTGACAAAACATTTTAAAAATAACAATAATAATTATGAATATATATATATAGACGGTTTGAAACAATTATAACAGATTTTCGCCACTGACATGAAATAACAAACACGATACAGAAACATTGTAAGGAAGTATCATAGTAACTGCTGAGAAAACCTGCCTATATGTTACGAAATACAACCCGAGATCCAATAGCCATACCAAAATAAAGAACATTCCAATCACTGTCCAGTCAACATAATAGCCCGCACTCTCGTTCGACAATTCAACAGGCGTTTGCTTTGCCGAACGAAAGTGACTGGATTGTTTTTCAGTTAACAATATCCCACAATAAGAGATAGCAGCAGTATTTCTATTATCTCCCTTGACAGGTAAAGTCCAAGGTTGATCAAATACTAACCAGGTCCTTCTAATTGAAATCCTCTGCTTTTATCATAGGTTACCAGTGGAATCTAACAAATTCTTAACTTTACATTTCTCCATATCCACATTAGATTAACTAATATTATATATTCCATTGCATAGAAAATAAATGTTTCTTTTAAATATTTTGGAAGCTGTATTTGCACATGACCTTGTTAAAATTAGATTTATTAAGGAAAAGGAAGTGATACTTAATGGAAACACTAATGTTAAAAGCAGAGGAATCCAATTAATTGGACCTGGTTATTTACAGAAAGTAATCAAGGGAGTTAACCGACTGCTTTCTCCTATAACAGCCATCAGCAAGTTAGACCTCGGTATCTAAAATAAACTGCCAGAGAATCGGGGTTGCCTATAAGTGCAAGCTAACAAAAATCCAAGACAAATTGAGACCTAAACATTCGTCAGGACATAGTGGTGGAGAACATAAAATCTTCGCTGCCCTTTCAGGGAGCGACGCTGATGGCTACATCACAAAATTCTCTGCGTAGATAAAATTTAAGAAACAAGGGGACAGTCAACGCTGATAACGCAGTCAAGGTCAAGGTCCTACCGACTAGTAACGGCAAAGAACGACCCCAACACCAATTCAGGGCCCACCTCAAAGACGAGTTTTGAGGGACATAGTTGCGCAACTATCGCCATCCAATCCCACAACCCAGTCTTCTCCAACAACCAGACCGAATGACATAGCCGGACACTACATATCAACGTTACCGCCGGCCTTCACGACGTCACATCGAACGACGCCAATATCAATTTCTGATTCGATCCACTCCACTGAGCAACCAATCGACATAACCAGTTGGACACCGGACACAGTACGACGAAACAACCATCCAGTAATAACATCGACAATCACCGCTGCGCCCCACGTTCAAAAACGGACAACGACGACGACAACAACGGGTAGTGTCTTCACAGGATATTCATACCGACACAGACCATCATAAAGTGAGTGCGCTAGTGCAAAAATTAATAGTGACTGTGTAACAACGAATTCTATGTCACAAACTGTAAGCTGCAACAACCAGACAAACGGTACAATTCTGACGACAACAACTGAACCGGATAAAAGACAGCAAAGTAAGAAAATGATTTTTTCTCTTAAACTTGATAAATTTTCTGGTGCATGCGATGCGGATGCAAAGTTATGGCTTTTGCAGTTTGCTCAGTATTGTACATGCTACGATTTAGATAACAAAACTAGAACAAATATATCTTCATGCCATTTACAAGATCACGCCAAAATTTGGTATAATTCTCTTTCTGATGATATTCGTCAGGATTGGGACAAATTAAAATCTAGCTTTATCAAACGCTTTACCGAAGAATCATCGATTTGTCTATTCTTCAAATGACACAAAATGCAAACGAAACGGTTTTAGACTATTTGAGCAAACTACAGAAGACAGCAGATTTAAATGAGAAAATTGATGAAAATTTGTCGTTAGCTATCGCTATTAATGGTCTTAAACCAGAAACCAGAAAAAGTGTCATAAATACTAAACCCAAAACGTTCGCTGAGCTCAGGCATGCTGCCTCAATAGCTGACACATCAATTTCTGTGCCAGTAAATACCATACAGTCTCTACAGGGATCAAACATGGTTTTTTATGCATTAACTTTCGCCAGGTCCCGTGGGAGGTGTTGAAAACCGAGGCCGAAGGCCGCGGTTTTCAACACCTTCCAAGGGACCTGGCAAATGTTAATGCATTGAAAAACCATGTTCGATCGCTATTATTGCATAAAAACTGAAAACATTTGCTACATTTCGCGTTATTTCCTGCACTATTTTGTTTCGCCTTTTCACCGATGTCTCGCGAACCTAAGTTCCACTGACTATGCTCGTTCTAGGGCCGGGCATTACACACCTCGTAACGGCAGCAAATCTGGGGCCCTGGTGCGATCATATTGAAAGTTGCGTAGCCGTGCATTTAACAGCGCGTGAATTGCCTTGTTAATACACGGCTTTTCGCCGGCTAATGCACTGCTGTTAATAACGTGCGACACTGCTTTTTATGCAATAATACAAGATAAGATGGCAATTGCAAACACTTAGACAACAAATACATTTTATGCAAACATCAATGCAAAGCAGCAGACAACCATCAGAGGCACAAAACAGCATAAGTGAAATGACATTTGATGAGGTGAATAGGGAACAAACAAAATATATTCAGTCTCAGTCATATGCGATATGAGTACACAAATAAGCAACCACAAGCCCTCAGCTATAGACAGAATACACCTAGGCAACTCCACACACACGCCCCAATACAACCATTTGGAAGTAACCCCCAAATGATAGACCGAAATTATCGAAACAATCAACAAAGATACACATCACACCACTCAAAGCCATTTTTTTTTTAAATAACTCAAGACAGAATGTGTCAAATTATAGATGTATAGGGTGTGGTGATAGAAACTGTACAATCAGAAGAACGTGCAAAGCTAGACACACAAGATGTGACTACTGTCAAAAGATAGGCCACTTCTCTAGACTATGCCTTTCAGCCAGAAATTCTAGCTGATTATCTCAATCTACTAGTATCAGTACAATACCGTTTAGGAAAAACCTTATCACAATACATTTAAAACATATACAAACAAACGGGCTGCTTGACAGTGGCTCAGATAGTTGCGCAATCAGCGAAAAATTGTTTCAAAGAATACGAACGCAGACACAACATTTAAAACAACCATCAATCTTTTTCATAAAAGGAGCAGGAGGAGCTATGCACAAAGTAATGGCGGAAGCCATATTTGAGATAGTAATGGCAGAAGCCATATTTGAAATACAAATTGGCAATCTGAAAATAAAGAACAAATTTTTCATAATACCCGATTTAAGTCACACGTGTATTTTAGGACATGACTTTTTAACCAATTATAAAGTCAAAATTTCATACGAAGACAATACGGTTATTATTAATGATCAACAATCACAGGTTCTAATAAACCCCATTACAAATAACAGCAAAGCAGGGTTAGCACAAGCCGAAAAATGTTGAATTACATGGCCCGATTTTAGATATCGGCGATCGTGCAAAATGTCAGCCTTATTTCAACTGACACCTGCCTTCAACGCTATCTAAACTAATTCTCCGTAACCACCTCCGGAAGATCTCCTTACGAGTTCTTTTCACAACACGCTTTTGCGCGTGTGGAGATAACGCTGATGTTTTGAATACAACCACAAGAAAAAATGCTTCATTGATTCAAAACCCCTATCCCAGCACTTTATATAGTTAAAAGGGAGAATCGGGGGTTGGGGATATAAAAGTATATGTTTACGCGATAAACGATTCTGTAAGCGAATAGCAGAGGATGCGCAATTTGAGCTGGCCCTTCGCTTCCTGTATATGTCACCTTTTACGCTTCACATAGCCGTATACTCTTCATAGGTATAACTCTCATTACACACATTACGCATGTGCGTAACATGCGTAAGAAAAATATTTATAATTAATTAAGTTGCTTTAACATAAAATATATTACTTCTTTACCATAGGGGCTGCTCATAAAGGAAAGAATTTGCTCCCTCTGGGAGCAAATTCTTTCCTTTAAGAGTAGCCCCTATTTTGAAGCGATTTTCAGCATAGTTTTCAAGATTTTTCCTGGGTATGCGTAAAAATAATTCTCTTCTGGCTACGCCACTGCTCTTAACGTGGCCGTATACTCTTCAGGTGAGCTAATAGCAGTTATAATTGGTTTCATAATATTAATGACGCGTTAAAGGCATTTTACTTTAAAATATTTATTGGCCATGTTTTCTGATTTCAGTTAGCGTATTTTATCATTGATAAATAGCAATTAGCGTTATTAGTGTAAATACAAAACTACTGAAAGCGTGTATCATCCTATTTATCTAAAAAGCTTTTCATCGCCTTGTTAGGCACCATTCGATTTGCTACAATGATGTCTTTGGATAGCAAGTCTTTGCAATAGTAAATCATTTAACGCTTAGCATGCTGGAAGAAAAATCAACAGACGACTTTTTGAAATATTTTCCTTTTTTTCCCAGTAAAAAGACTGGCATTTCATGCAAATTGTCTCCTAAGCGGGGGGGGGGGGGGGGGGGGGGGGGGGGGATGGGGGGGGGGCGGGGGGAGTAGACTGACATTTCATGCAATTAGTCTCCTGAAAAAAAAAGACTGATATTTCACGCAAATTGTCTCAGTTTGCATGTAATGTCATTTTTTTCTGGAAAAAAAAGGAGAAACTATCATCAATTTATCGTCCGCTGAATTTGCCCATAGCGTGGAAAAGTTCAATATCTGATCATTGGCACTGCTTGTTGCTAATAGAATTTATTTGTCCAAAAGAAACGTGATCATTGTAAGCTATATGATAATACAAGAAACACTACTGAAAGTTAGTTCTTCTATAGTATTGTGCAGTTAGGTTCTCAAATGAGCCAGCGCATGACAAAACCTAGAATATGCTTCTGAAGTATGTGATGGTTGTAATCTGTCAGATACTCACAGGTTAGAGCAAGTGCAGCTGAATGCGGCTCGTAATTACCGGATTCCCGGTATTCTCTTCACTAAGATCACTATATTTAGAAACCGGTTAAGAAACGCTAGCTGAAAGGAGCAAAATCAAAAAAGTTAATTCTTATGTACAAAATAATCAAAAATGGAACTCCTATTTATTTGAATGATCTGCTTCCAAGCTTTGTAAATGATGTAAGTAATTATAATCTTAGAAAAAATACCAATTACGATTTACCCTTCTGTAGGTTATAGTCGTATGAAACGTCTTATTTTCCTTCCACCCTGAAACTATGGAATGACCTTAACACCGAAACTCGTAATATCCCCACATTATTACAAATCAAATCATCTATCCGACATCAGCCATCAAGAGTAGGTGAATACTTATCAGTCGGCGAAAGGAAATACAATATTATTTTAACAAGGATAAGGCATAGGTGTAGTAGTTTAAACGCAGATATTTTTCACGTTAACATAGTTCCTTATTCAAATTGTAGTTGTGGTGTATTAGTCGAAAACACTATCTCTTTGAATGCACCCTTTACAACAACCAAAGACGAAGATTATTGCAAACAATACACCAAATTCAAACTATTCCTACTGTAAACTTTGATCTCTTAACAAACGGCAGTACCTTACACGACTTTGAAACAAATAAACAAATTATACTAGCAGTTTCAAAATTCATAAAAGACACTAACAGATTTGACTAATTATCCAATCGTGTTTACTAGACTTCCATTCATTTCGTTATTTGCTCGTGCTTAAAGCTGACATCACCATATCAAAAAGATTGCACTGTCAAAGACCACAACCTCTTTACTAAATATGTTCCTTTTCTAACTTGTTATGTAAAATGTTTGTTTTGCACCGTTGTACCTTTAAATGAATGTATTTTATGCTGCAGGGAGAGGACCATCTAATATTGTTATAACTTGTGTCCGATCCCTTTGTTTAAAATGCAATAAAATATGATTAATCTAATCTAACAAAACCTACAAAATGGCTTGTGCGCCCAGCTAGACTCAGATCCGCCCAGTCTAATCAGAGTCTTCG